>CM023533.1:35150169-35599786 GCA_013350335.1 Chimonanthus salicifolius | reverse complement strand
GTGAGGCAGTGTTTGTGCACTCTTCCATCCGGGGTTATCTGTTTGACCAATCAAAATGTGTCATGTCATTGAAGTGTATAGCAGATGTATAATGCTGATGGTGGTGCATTTTGATTGTAATGGAGATATATCCCCACATTGAAGCACTTACCAGGTCAGAACTCTGCGCTTTTTGCTTATCTGTTGCATTATGATTGGTGTGGAGACCATTGTAGGTAAAGGCATGCTTTACTTACGCGTAGGCCCTCACCTAGCACGCAGTACCTAATCTCTCAAATTGGTTTTTTTAGAAACCTTTTTCATATATATATTTGACTGATAGCTAGCAAATATTATAGTACGATTGAAGTAATTGTCAATACTACTTGTACTTTTGTGCGTGTATGATACATGTTTACATACTGTGTCCAGTGGTTCTGTTGCCAATATATTTTGGTGTTTTGGATGATTAGTATTGTATTTTATTACTATTAATGCAATAAGAATACAAATTTATAAATCTTCGTATATTCTAAAGTATCTAAATAGGTATGCTTTACAAAATTAGACTTGTGCCTAGAGAAGCGCCTTACAACTTAGCCTCCAAATCTCTTGGCATCTTGATTGCACCTTATGAACTATTCTGATAGAGAGAGATCACTGCATGAGGCATACACCAGATAGGACTCAATGCTTATATGCCAAATTTCATTGCTTCAAGGATGAGTTGGTTGTATTGAATTCAAGGGAAGAAGGAAAAAAAATGTATGCTTCAAAATTGTGGCAACAATTTAAAAAAAGAAAAAAAAAAACTCAATGAACTTTATTTTAATGGTAAAGCTCAAAATAAAGTTGGTTAACCTTGCACTTAATGGACCTTCAATTTTGTTTTATGTTTCCTAGTTCAATTCTCATATGGTTACAAAATCAATATGCTTGCATGGGCTGGTTGAGGTCAACTTTGTACTTCGTACAACAATTTTGGCAGTTTTATACTTTTTTATTTATGCCCCCACACAGTATTTACAAGAAGATTGAAACTGGTGAAACCTGTTTTCTATCAATTTATTGCAAATAAAATTAGAGCTAGGGATGCAACTTGGGTCAGGTTTAACCTGTCTAGGTCCAACTCAATTCAAAATTTTGGAATTTGGGTCTACGTGGGCCCAGGCCTGGACCCATATTTGGTTACACTAGTACCAGATTCAAATTTGTGTTGGGTTTGAGCCATGCATTCTTAGGCTCAGCTTGACCAAAAGCCTGAGTTAGGCTTGGATCAAATGAGACTTGAAGACCCCTGATTTCAAATATATATTTTATATATATTAATGTTAAACGCTATATCATGGTTAGTTTAGAATTTTATTTCCTACCCAAATTCTCCTATTTAGGAATCACTATTTAGACTTAAATGAATTTTCAATCCATCGGTTAAATTTTTTATTGAACTCCAAAAAATTAAAAAAAAGGCGTATTCAAATGTAGTAAGTGGCGGGTTGCATAAAACACCTGAACAAATTAAGTCTGCTCTGGTTATATGCACCTCAATAAAGCCAGGTTTTTTTTACTGTTTTTGACACGTGTCTTCTTAATGTTTTCTATAAACCATATCATTAGATCTATTTAAATATAAAGAAATCTTTAAAATATATTTTATTTCGCTGATACTAAGCTACAAAAATTGATGGCTAAGTCTGAACACAGATTTCAAGGTCACTTTTTTGTTAGAATATTTTGTTTTCATATTCAATCATTCATTTCAAATTTCAAGATTTTAGAAAAATGTCACTAAGGTGCATACGATCATGGCAAGACTGAATCCGTTCTTGTGTTCTCCTTCTAAGTGTTGGTGAACATAACTTAAAGTCATTTGCTTGCCACATTTTTTTCTTAGAAAAGAAATCCACACAAAAAACACAGAAGTGAGGTCTCATCCAAACATAACCTATAATTGGCTATGTTACATATAAACATGGCAATAGTTAGGTTAATTATGTCTATCCATTTATAAATAAGTTTTTAGTTGGGTCTATACATTTATAAATAGGTTAGGGTTGGATACTACCCATTTATAAATAGGTTTCGAGTCGAGTCTACCCAGTTATAAATAAGTATGGGTTCTTGTTGAGCCATCAATTTAATGGGTTGAATTGGGTTAGGTCATTTTTTAATATGGGTCAACTTGAGTCGATCTTGTAATCGGGTATAGTTAGATTTGTTAGGTTAGTCCTACATAATACTCCCTTTGTTCCAAATTAGTTATCTTATATGGATTTTGGAATTGTTCCAAAATAATTGTCCTCATTTATATTGGAGTAGCACAAAGTGTGTTGAAATGGATGAGATCACTGTAGTGTTAGCTTATATAAAGAGTTTCTTAAAAAATACAAATATTTCAAATGAGACAATTAAAATAGGACTGAGGGAGCAGTATATTTTGTGAAAATTTACACAACCATTTTTAGAAAAGATTCCACCTCCTTTAGAAGTGGAAAGATAGAACATCTTTTAGAAAAAAGATTCAAACCTTCCTTGAAAGGAGACAGAGGTGTTGTGATTAGGATTGTCCCTCGACCCAAACACATCCGTGTGAATTTGTCATTAATGAATGAGTTTGAACGTATATATCAACTTGTCAAGCTAGGCTCAAACTTTTGCAAGAAGTCTGAGAAGCCTGTCAAGATTTTTGGCCCATTTAATCATTATGTCCACCTGATCCTTTTTCCTTTTTTAAGAATTATTCTGAAATTAAATAGAAGGTAGAAGATTAAAAGTAGACATGATTAAACATAAATAGACCAAATTTGAGCTCAAAATAATTTTTTAGCACTTAATTTTAATGGTCAAAGTCAAAATAATTTTTTAACACTTAATCTTAATGGTCAAAGTCATTAAGAATCCGACCACTATGATTAAGTGACTAAAAATTGACCTTTGAACTAAAATTTAGTTCACTTATAGTTAATCGTGTCTACTTTCAATCTGAATATTAGATTTTTAATGGTTTCAAACGGATAGGCTTGTGAGTTTGGGCTTTTGCACATATAAATGGGCTTAGGCTGCTACAGAGCATAGCCTAGCCTGAACTTGGCTCGTAAACGCCCCTAGTTGTGAATTGTGATGCACCACACATGGGACCCATAGCTTCTATGGACCACACATGAGAGCTCTAATCTCATGATAAGGCATTTCGAAGACTCATAGATCCCTCATTCTTCTTTGAAGATCCTTTTCCAGTTGTCAATGCTCACGTGGATTTTGTTATGTATGAAAAATAAAATATACACAGGTTTGTTAGAAGATAATGTTTTGGCCAATCACAGAGGAAGAGAATATTCTACTACAACTAACCATTTATTTATATGATAGATGGCAATTATATAGAGCATTTGCCAATCAAAGTCTTAATCATCCAGTATATCTCAACTTTGAAAGGTTGGTTTGGTAGTCAAAACCAGTTTGGTGGTCAAAACCTATGTTTGTTTGTGAAATTTTTTGGGTCAAATCTCCCTTATCATAAAAAAGTTCACTCCCTATTATTTTGCACTCGACGTGTTTAGATTGAAAAATTCACATATGTTTCAAAGATTAGTCACGTGAGATACTTAAAATCTTAGTATTAAAAAAATCATCTAACATATGTCACTCAGTAACGTGGCAATGGATCAAGAGTTTTGCTTATTCTATAAAAGGAGAAATCTTCAATGGGAGGATGTTATTTTGTACCTGACCTAATCTAATTTACCCGGCCCAACCTATGTCCCGACCTGAATTTATATAAAAATCCTAAAAAAATAGAACAATAGAGAGAAATTATTTTAATAAAAAATGAAAGAAAAAACTTCCTTTTCATGTGAGCACATTGACATATGAAAAATTAATGCAATAAAATAAGATATTTTAACTCAGTGTACATGAACTAAAATTTATAAATAAAAAATAAATAAGTTAATTTAAATATTAATCTCAAGTCAGGTCAATTTTTTTTCTTAGAAATACACGACTTAAAACTCAGTTTTTTCAGTTTGAATCAGATAAAAAATTGCCACTTCTCATCATTTTCTCTAATTTATTTTGCATGAAATAAACCATCGATTCATTAGTGACACTATTTGTTTCATAAAAAGGTTTGACTTCATTTCTTCTACCAGTTACCCATGGTAGCTCCACATTGTCACATATTGCAGCAACTGTCTGTCATCATCATCGGCCAAAAGGAAGTCACCCCTGCTACTTAAAATACAATAGATGAGAAAGACATTGACCAGTAGTTTTCTTCATCAACATTGAAATTAGTATGTAATTTCAATGAAAACAGCACTCTCACTGAAACCAATTTCTTCGATTGATCACAAATTCAAATCTATTGAATCATAAGTTATTGTTGTGGCCTTCTGCATATTGTCAATGGCGAGGGCCTTACCATCTCTTTCTAGCCCCTTGCACTGTATTGGTTTATATAAACACCACACATTCAAATAAACTAACGTTGCATCAGACAGATTCATACAACCCTAAAATAGACTTCAATGGAATCTCCAAGCACGTCAATGCTTGAATGGCAAAAGGCTCCTGCTGGGGTTTCGACCCAAGTGAGAAACTGCGGTATCAATCTCAAGAAGCATGGCCAATGATTCAATCAGCAGCTGATAACCTTCTGGGACAGGGCTTTGAGTCTGTACACACTCTGCCAATGCAGGCACATCGGCATTCACATCCAGAAACCTCGCCAATAGGAGCAGCAAGTGAAAATCAGATATGCGCTTACAAATGGTAGGTGCTTCGTTCGGTCAAGGTGGCTTTTCAATGCCCTCATGTTCACTGGAGTAACCCTGTTCTCAGTTTGGAAAAGTTGATGAAAGAGGGCCCTGCGATGTATGACAATCAATGACGTGTAAGCAATCTCTCAAAAGAAACAACAGAAACTCTTATTCCTACCAAAAGATAATGCTTGATCAAGAGTGATACTGGAAGACAACCAAAAAAATTGTTTCTCACATTGGTTACAAACACATTTTCTGAGATGGAAAGTATTAACCGTTTGGAATCATTAGAAGATTAAATGGACCCAAGAGTCATAGGGAGGCAGTTCCTCAACATTTCATGGGCAAGCTTGGGATTCTCATTGATCCATTTGTTTGGAACACTGAGTGATTTTCTTTTTTCCCCATCGTGAGATGAAAATTCGATGTGCTTATTTGTTCCAATAACTGTGAAAAGCACCCAAGCATCATTCATATAGGTAACTAGCACCTTAAAGCTCTACTGAGGCATGGAAGGGAATTTTCTCGAAAGGAGAGAGCCGTATGAATGGTCTCCACCAACCACAGATGCTGTATTCATGGTGAATACCTTACAGGCATCTTCATTGTATTAGTCAGATATGTACATGAAATAGAGTATCGGATTCAAGTGGCTCCCAATCCTTAGGATCAAAGGGTAAATTCAATGGGCAAGGATTTTAAGTTCAATAATCAAATGAAGTTCAAATAACTTGTTTCGCGTGATGCAAATATTCAGGTATAGTGAAACCATATGATGGATTAGAGCTCCAAAAAAAATGAAGGAAAGCATTATAGATAATTCCTACATGCATCAGTTGTCCATGAAATTTAATTAGCAAGGAACAAAACAATAGTGACTGCTATATTAACTGGAAGGAGTCCGTCCATCCAAGAGAACTATTTGAGAAGCGGCTGTAATTGGCCCAACCAATCTGAATAAATTAACAGTGATTAGTCTCCACTAAATATAATACTCACATTGAACAATCAAAGAGGGTCTCAATAATTCCTCTTGGCCTAACTGTTCACTAATAACCAATCTGAATAAATCAAATCCAAGTAGTCCCCCCTAAACAACCAAATGAAATATTAGACTCTTCATTTAACAATCAAATGCGGCCCAAGAGCGTCTAGATAATTCCTTGTCTTGTAAGATTATTCTTCTTCTTTTCCAAACTCTCCAAGCTATAACGAGTGCACCATTATCCAAAATATTTCACTTCTAATAGAACAGCCAGCTCAGTTTAAAGTTTGTGGGGGAGAGGGGAGAGTAATAATAGAGTTTTCCAGAATCGTGAGGAAACCCGCGCATCTTGTAAGATTATTCTTCTTCTTTTCCAAACTCTCCAAGCTATAACTAGTGGCACCATTATCCAAAATATTTCACTTCTAATGGAACCGCTAATTCAGTTTAAAGTTTGTAGGGGGAGTAAGAATAGAGTTTTACAGAATCGTGAGAAGACCCTGGAAGAGGTTAGCTTTCGAGTTAAGGCGAAGTGTGCAGTTTAGGCTTCTTCACCTCCTGAGTTCTAGTCTTTCTCTATCTCAGATATTTCTAAAGCTTGGAAGGAATGTATTGGCTTGTAGTAGCCTGTGCTCCTCTGTACCTAGTTTTTGCTAGTTTTTGTTTTCCTTTTGTTTCCCATTGTTTTTTGGTTTGCCGGAGTTCGGCTTATGTCTTTTTTTTTTTTGTACTTTCCTACACGACTTGTGCCTGTTTTGTATTTACTGAAGTTACAATTTCAGGGGGGAAAAAGAACTACCACAAGGGACCAGAAAGGCACTAGGTTACACCAGAAACCAAGTACAAGTACAGGTTTAAAAATAGACGTCCCAAAAGGAAACAAAACAAAAGTTGATCAGAAAAAACTTCATTAGACCACCACGAAACAGAAGTTTGAAATTGCAACATGTGAAATTTTGAGATGGTTAAGGGTAAGAATTCATTGAAAGTGGCTCCCACAGTAAGCCATTCGGCCTATGGTCAAAGTACAGAAGAAAAAAACTTCATGTACAGTTTTTGAGTTTTTCTTGAAAAATATGATTAAAAATTTGGCAATAAAAAGTAGGTACGCTAAAAATTCAGGAACAAATACAATTTTTTTTTTGGAACATGAACAGTAAAAAAATATTATTAATGAGAAAAAAGATACAAAAGAGAACCATATAAAAGACTTATACAGATACATAAATGCCCAGATAAACACTAATCTCAAGCCCGATACACCCCTACAGAGAAAAAATAGAAAAACAAACATAAAATACAATAGAACCCTACTCGATGAGAAAATAAAAATAAATCTCAACACTCCTTCCATCCCTAAAAAACATTACAAACACTCAACAAAAGAATCAACTCTATCTACTCCACTTTCGCCAAAAATTCCACTAGACAATTCGCATATTTCCTAACATGTTCAAAGTGAATCACCCTCTCTCTAGACAACCTTTTGATCTCTATCACAACATGAATCAACCACCAAGGAGGATCCTTTTTCCCGCTACCCCAAGCGACAGCATTCGCAGAGTCCTCTCTGATGATCAGATTATCCACCCTCGAATTACACCATAGAGCAAGAAGCCTTCTAATACCTAGCAACTCTGCCCCATTTGACTCCTTATAACCAACCCACTCAAAGAAATATAACAAAATCTCCCATTTTACATCATGGACTACACCACTAATACTCACTGGTCCTGGCGTACCTCTAGCTGCTCCGTCCGCATTGAACTTAACCCACCACACACCAGTTTAACCCTCCCAATAAAACAGTATATCCAAAATAGAGTAATCTACAAACTCTTTACACAAGGATGACCACCACGCCCGTCTCCAACTCACATCCTCAATAACCCTCTCCACTTCCACTGACTTGTTTTCAAACACTCCATGGTTTCTCTCCTTCCACACAGATCATAGAATTACTGTCGGAATAACTTTCCATGTCACTCTCCTTCTACCTTCAAATGCCCCCCACCCCATTCCACCAAAACCCTTAACAAATCGTCACTAGACACTCAAGAACAACCCATCTGCCTTGAACAAAAGTTCCATATTTTTCGAGTATAAAGACAATTACAGATAAGTGATCCATAAACTCCTCTTCCCCACACGACACATGATAAAGACGCCCCATTAGGAATCCTTAAAAGGATACACCTAACTGATATCTTCTTTTTTGTGGTCACCCAAGAGCAAACCTGAATACCAGGAGGCACCAAACTATTCCTCACCAGAGAAATGAGGGGATCGTTTTCCACCTTTGAACTACCCACCAGAGTTAAGATCGACTTGACAGAAAATAGACCAAAAGAATTTCCCAACCAAATTCTTTGGTCTTCATCTTCCACCGATATATTAGCATCTCTCAGAAGACCTTTCAAGATCTCATACTCTTCAAAATCCCTCAAACCACGTCTAAAGATCACTTCCCACTCTATCCTCCCCTCCCTAATTGTGTAATAATCACTAACCAACGCCTTCATATTCATCACCACCCTAAAAAAACGTAGGGAAGATATCCTTCAATATTGAATCCCCTAACCAGAAATCCTTCCAAAAATGCACCCTATTACCTTTGCCAACTAATACCTTAAAAAAGAGCTGAAGTAGTTGAATAATTCGTGCATTATACACTACAGGTATAATGAGTGTATTATCATGTCAAATACACATATATAATTGAAGTATCTTTGGAAAAGTAACCATAGTGGATCCTCAACAAAAGGCCACTTCGTTGTGGAGCTAAAAATATTCCACACAATGACTTTGGTCAAATCAAAGGAAGCATCAATTTTCTCAAACAGATACAATTTGGATCCTGCTTTCAAATGTCTGTCCCAACCCACTTGGCTCACGTCATTAATCTTATAGGAAGAGGTTCCAAATGTATCATCTCATAATTCGTAATGTCCTCCCATAAACGCTAATATTCGGAAACTCAAAACTTGTACTTGAGTCGAAATCTCATCGAATCGAGAAACTCAGCCGGGTTTTTGGAAAAAAAAAAATGATAAAACTAGGAAAAAGTCAACGATTCACTTGATTTGAAATCCTATTGAGTTGAATCAACTCGGACAAATTTGCCCGAATCATGCTAAGTTTTTTAGACAATGTTTAAGGCATAACCCCAAGGGGTTATCCTAGTTGGTTTGGAAGCAAGATCTCTAGAGGAATGCCTTGGGTTCAAATCATGGGAGCCCCAATGAAGAGCTATTTTCCATGGGAATATGTATAGAGTAAGGTCCCATCAAATTACCTGGTGTGTGCAGATAGGGAGGTTTTCACACACCCCGAGGGACTAGTCGGGTGCGATGCTTGGACACCTCCGGACCTCAAAAAAAAATGGTTAAAAGGCATAAATGGTCCTCATAACATGTTCCACAAATCCTTAATAAGGCTTTCTAGTTGGTATGATATATACACCACACTTTTTTGAAAAAGAATCCAATCACCCACCAAAAACCCTAATTCTCATATGTTCTTCACCACTTTATTACCCCTTTTCATTAATGTTTAGATTAATCTTTCCAAATCAAGAACTTCTCTAGATCCACCACAACACATTCTCCAAAACCTCCACCATATTTCCACTTAGGAATGCCAAATTATCTACTTGATTAAATGGGTTTTCTTATTGCCCCAAGCCCATTCAACTCTAAGCCCCTTAGAATCTTCTTAAGTAAAAAGTCAACCACAAGGCCAGTTTTTCCTAGAAACTAGATTTTGTTGGAATCTCTTTCAACAACAGATTCTTGCAACAAGGTGATCAAGATTAGCCCCCCATTGCAATCCAATATAATTAAATGAAATGCATCATGGCACAAATAACTTTGGATCCATGACTCTAGAATGTAAATTTTTCCAATCGAACTCCTACTATAGAACTCTTCGTTGCGCTCATCTATAGTATGATACCACCACAACTATCTAATGACTCCAAAGACAATTTTGAACTTGCGCTATATCAAATACCAGTTCCAAAGCTATCCCATCATTCCCGCACACCCATGTGGGGCCCACAAGGGCCCATGTGGATAGGATGGTTGAAAGGCCTTTACTTGAATACGGTGCCTACCAAATATCACCTTGATCATATAGTGAACCATTTTAAGGTCCCAAATAGCCAATTTTCTTCAATGGTTTTCTACAATGGGTAATGGAAACTTGATTATGTTCTAATTAGTACAATGCAACTAAATAAGAACCGAACAAAGTTAGTGAAAAGAACATACACTATAAGTTGCCATGGGAGGTTGTAAATTTGTAATTACCTCTAAACCACTCCATACAGATCCTTCGTCATTGGTTTGACACTAGAATATAGACTGACGTTGATAGTCAAAATTAATCACCATTATGGGTGGTTTTCTTTTGTGTTTGTGTGCATGGGTTTGTGTGGTGGGGGGCAGGGGGGCAGAATGTGTGGTATTTACCTTTGAACCACTCTGGGAAAAATGGGACTTGTGGTTGAATGATCTCTCAAACAATGGAAACCTTTACTTGTTTAAGATCCCAACCAATTTTTACTTAAAAGGTAAAAAAGGACCTAGAGTTGAATCTCTTTCAACAGAAGGTTGTTGCAACGATGTCATCAAGATTAGGCCCCACTTGCAATCCAATATAATTAAATGAAATGCAGCATGCTACATATAACTTTGGATCCATGACACTAGAATGTAAATTCTTCCAATTGGACTCCTATTATATACAGTTTGCTGCGCTCATCTTTAGTCTGATACCACCGCAAGTATCTAACGGCTCCAAAGACAATGTTAAACTTGCACTATATCAAATACGAGTTCCTAGGGAAACCCCTCATTTTCGCACACCCAAGTTGGGCCCACAAGGACATGTGGATAGGATGGTTGAAAAGCCCTTACTTGAATAGAGTGCATAGCAAAAATCACCTAGGTCATACAGTGAACCATTTTTTTTTTTAAGGTCCCAAATATTCAATTTTCTCCAATGGTTTTCCAAGATTCCATGGTTAATGGAAACTTGATTATGTTCGTGCAATGGAACTAAATACGAACAAAACAAAGTTAGTGAAAAGAACATACACTATAAGTTGCCATGGGAGATTGTAAATTTGCTATTACCTCTAAACCACTCCATATAGATCCTTCGTCATTGGTTTGACACTAGGGGATCCTTTCTCCTAAAAAGTTACTTTTGCTGACAGTTAACAATAATAGTCGATATTAATTACCATCATGCACTTTAATTTATTTATTTATTATTTTTTTCTTTTTTCTTTTCTTTTGTGTGTGTGTGTGGGTGGGGGAGAGAGAGAATCCTATGTTCTAAGTTGACAGAAGCTTGTGAATGTGCATTACCTTTGAACCACTCTAGAGATCCTCTCTTTTTTGAAATGGATGCACTGTTCCTTTTTAACATGATCTCCTACCACACAAGAACTCCACTAGCTTGCGTACATTTAGCCACTCCTAATGGCTATATCTAACTTAGATCCTCCACTTGGATCTATGATTCCACCCAAGTAATTAAACTTATCATAGTGTTACACCAATACACTACTAATTTTAAAAGATTCATCCTCCCTATTCTAGAGTCGCCAAAATTACACTTCCATGGAGTCTGTCTTCATTCTACAAATTCCTAGTCATTCATCTCAAAAGCTTTCCTCCACAACCGCAGTTTATGGTTTCACTAAATTCCCATTTTAGTAATTAACGCTACATCACCTACAAACAACCTGTACTATGAAACATTGAAACCTCCTTTTTATCTCTAATATTAAGCTATCCACAATTAAAACAAATAATGACTCAACAAATGGGTAAAAAAATGTTCATGTTATAAACTATGAACTGGTTTCTGTTGGCAATCTATTGCCTTGATCCTCCAATCATATCGTACAGCTAAGACATGTGGACTATAAGTGTCGTGTCATGATCAAAACAATGATTTTGATTATTTCACTTAGAAATTGACATCAGGGCATAAAGTTATGAAGACAAAAGCATCCTAAACTACTACTATGGTTATACATTTTTATAGGTTATGCACTTTTTCCCTTTAATTCTTTCAAGCTATTCAAATGGCCCATGAAATCATCAAGTGCAATCCATTTTGTATGAAATTGGGGAATATAACCCATTTGGGCTAACTTAATGAATTGGGAACTAATCCAAAGTCTTGATCGCCTTCAAGAACTTAGAGGAGGAACAAAATTGTTTCTCTTAGACTCTTTCGGCTAATCCACATTCTACTCATTGTGTCTTTGGCACTTGCTAGTCTACATTTTCGCTGAAAGATGGGACCCCCTCTCACAACCCAAGGGAGACCCAATACCAACCACTCTTACAAGGAATTTGATCATATTTCTAGCTTTTGTAAGATGTCTAGTACTGCAAGAAGCCAAGAGTTATCATCTAGAGGTGCCATCACCAGCACCAGAAAAAGAATTTGCATCTGCTTCCCCATCTATCACCTCTGCTGCACTTCCTTTTGAGCTTGATCATGTCTTTTATTCTTGCCTCACTCCAAATATATTCATGACACTGTTCAAAAGTTAAGTGGGTGGTATGTTGAATTTGGGTGACAATTTATCCAATAACAATCTCAATTGTTCATATGGGTGGCATGCTGATTTTGGTGCTAGTCATTGAACTATCTTTGAAAAAGTAGGTGGAAATGGTATTTAAAAAAAAATACATACAATACGAATATAATAGTAGTGTTGGCAACCGCGTTCTTACTAAATGTGCTGCTTGGGCCTCTTCCTTGCCTGATTCCACCATTTTTCCGTGACTGACATTTTGCGTGCTTGGAAAGAATGTATCGACCTTTCCTAGGCTGCTTTTCTTTTGTTTTAGGGGTTGTCTTTGCCGGTGTATGGGGGTATCAGTTGTTTTTCAGCTCTTACATACTTTGTTTTTGCACTTCTAGTGCTCAATATAATATCAATTACCATTTCAAAAAAAAAAATTTACAAGTATTAAATGAAGAATTGCTAGCTAAAGATCCTAATGTCAAGTTAAGTGGTGTGGATGTCTTCTTTAAGAAACTACCTTAAGAACTCATGACATAGATGATGGATCATAATGAGTAAGAAAAAGAGTTTCGCAATGTTCACATCCCATGTCTTTGCAATACCTTCACCAATGGTGGAAAATTGCATTGCATGTACTAATAATGACAACCTTGTAATATTTACATGACATAGGAAACTACAATTTTTCCTTGAAATCATGAATGACTGAACTATTGAATGTTTTATTTACAAAAGAAGGGGAACTCAATGCAAACAAGAAGACCTTAAAGCCTACAAAAAGAAGAAAAAAAGTCTACTACAACGAACACCACAACCCTGATAATGCAGAGAAGGATATGGAATCAAAATTTTCAGATGTGGTTTACTACATTCAAGGAAGTCAAAGTGGGTCATAGTAGCACTAAATGTTGCCTATGGTGTTATCACAATCTTTCTCATCTAGAAAGAGCTAAAGTAAAACAAATATTTCCTTCCCTCTCTAATGAGGCCATTACCACCAGCACCATTCAAATGAGGATCAATTTGAAGAGAGCCGAGTCAATTTACTGAAGACAATGTTGCACTTGTAGTTAAATCGCAGCAGAATTTGGTGGTGCAAAAATGGGCCCGAGATGACTTCCTTTGGGACCCAAATTGTCCAAATTAAGGGCTCATGGGTTTGGGTATTGGGTCTGACCTTCAAATCCACTAAAAGAGGCCCAATTCAAATCCACTAATTTGCTTGCCGCAAGGAAGAGTTGCGGGATTACAATTTCATTCCTTATCTCAACCTCCATATAGAAGATTCCTATCCCTACTTTAGTGGATCTAAGGAAACAAGAAACAGCAGCAAATAACTCTCCTTTAGCAGTATTTGGGCGTGTATATCAGCAAAGAATTATTATGTAATTTTTATTTTTTTATTTTTAGATAGGACATGTCACTCAGGGATTTGGTGGAAAATGTAGTCTGACTTTGTAGGTAGATTTAAGATAGCAAACGATATCGTATCTTCATAAAATTGGATTCATTAGAGAGCTTATTCAATTACCTTTAAAACGAACCTAAATTTGCAAAATTCAAGCATACATAGACAAAGTTATGACCAATTCCGTAACCAATTGTCAAAGAGTGATGAAGAAAATGTTAATTCCAACTTTTTGTTGCTAGATCCATAATTTTCTCATGTTGGACCTCTATAAATTGAGCCATTTGTCGACCATTCATGCATACAACCAGTTGAATTGAATTCTAGTGAAAGCGAGAGTTCTTTTGAGTCTCTCCTAGTGTAGTGAGTCCATTATCTTTTTTTGATTCATGCAAGTGTGTGTTTATTTGTATCTTAATTTTAAGTGTTCAATTGATAGCATCCACATTGCATAAGTGAAATTGGATTCTGTGATTCAATTTTAATTCAATTGAATTTCACCTCTTGGAAGAATTTCGCATGATGTCGTTTTCTCCTTGAATGTTTGATCTTATTCTTTTTTCAGTGAGAAATTGGAGTTTTGGCTTATCCAGCTGAGATTTCGTTTGCCCAAACAACTGGGGAGAATTGTCAGTTGGCGTTTGGGGTTTCTATTATTGAAGTCTTTGATTTCAGTTGTAGAAGTTAGATCTAAAATTCATTTAAGTTGAGGGTTTTTGGAAGCGTGCGAGTTGTTCTATCAGTTACGACCAAAAGCCTTCATCACTCTCCTTAGGCATATCGAGAACTGTTCTTTCTATGATATTCAATGATCAATCATACTCTAGTCAAGAATTTGAGTGGTGATCCCAGGTTGGAGCAAACACCACATTCCTTTGACAATTTGTAGTTTCTTCTTAGCAAATTTCCAGATTGAGAGATGCAACCTCTTGGCATGTTTGTTCCAAACTCAAGAACAAAATGTATAGTTTGATGAAAGACAGAATATGATCAAGGGAATGGATTCTATGAATCTTCAAACATCCAAAATACATATATGGATGGGTCTACTTTTCACTAAAATTCATAATCTTTAACAGATCAAGA
The DNA here is from genome assembly GCA_013350335.1 of Chimonanthus salicifolius. Classification (NCBI taxonomy): domain Eukaryota; kingdom Viridiplantae; phylum Streptophyta; class Magnoliopsida; order Laurales; family Calycanthaceae; genus Chimonanthus; species Chimonanthus salicifolius. The sequence continues at coordinate 35,585,009 of CM023533.1, read as the reverse complement.
AAGAGAAAGAGGTGCGCAAAAAACAATATAACTAGGCATTAAGTCATGGAAGATCAAAATATATGTACATGAATGGTACTAAAAAAGCAGAATAAATTAGAGCCATGTCATAAAACAGGGATACCTAGATGACTACTTTGCAGTTCATGGTTTTTGTTTCACCAACCATGCCAAGAATTCAGATTATTGATCACAGGATTCTTTTTAAAACAATATTCTTTTATTTATAGAAGTACAAACAATATATTTTGTGTAATAGGAGAGTGCTATGTCGATTAAAGGAGGAATTCTGTCAGATTACAATCAGACAAAAGATGTCAAATGGAGTTGAATTGGTGGACAAATAGGAAATGATAAGTAGACAAAGCAATGTTACAAGAGATGCAGTGCTAAGATGGATATGTGGAGTAACATTAAAAGGTAGAACTAGAAATCAGTGCATTTGATGAACATAAAGTTAGCCCCAATGGGTGAGAAGATGACAGAATATCATTTAAAATTGGTTTGGTCACATATTCAGAAGGCCAGAAACAGCTCAAATGCAAAGAATCGAAGGGTTACATTGTTACAAGTGGAAGGTACAAGCAAAAGGGATTTAGATAGACTAACCCATTGTTGAGTGACCAAGAATATTTGGCATTTAATAGAGTGGAAACAAAGGATTCAGAAAAGTAACCCTGGATGAATGGTAAAATGACAATGAAAAAGATGAAAGTGAGGACATAAATAAATTGTTTGTACGGATTCTGAACAAAAGTTCGATCTTGATTGGCATATAGAGTGCCACAACAATAATAAAGATCATATTACAATATGATTTCTTTTGAGCTGATAAGCTGACTTGACCCCCAAAAACTTTGCAGCTACAACAATGAGCATTTGCCACATATGCTAACCCAACAATGAGCATTTTGTTGGGTCATGGAACCAGGGCGAGTCGATCAACCAATGTAACCCAGTTTGGAGAAAAAAGCATATTTTATAATGACATGATCAAACTTATTGGGATAAAGGTGCACATCAAAGCATACCAAAATATGTACTCTGCTAAAAACAAACACAATAAATAAATTCACAGTTAAATTAAAATTCACACACATTTACTGAATAGCAGAAAGACCCAATTGGAGGAAAGGAATGCAATTGGTAAATACAGCAAAATATATTTGACTACACACCTGATGATCAAAAATCTTAACAACAACCAAGAAGAAGTCATTGTCCACCTCTTTAACATCCTTCACTCCGACAACAACGTCCTTCTTCATCCGCGACAACTTGGGGTCCAATTCAGGGCCGCCAACGCCTTCTGTCTCAAACCACTCTTCCTTGAAGAGCCTCACGCACATGTCACTCATCTGGAATGCCTCAAAGTGAACGTCAGCAGCTCCATCGTCATTCACCTCGAGTTTCACAATGGCCGTCACCCACTCCTTGAGCCCACTCGCCGCATGCATCTCAGCAGCCTGGAGCACCTCCGCGGCTGACATGGTGTAGTCAACCTTGTTCTGCCCAACAGTCTGGGTGAAGATGAAGCCAACGCGGCGCATCCCTAGGCCCAGGGCAACAGCCTCAACGAGTGCCTCCTCATCGGCGTCCCGCAAGAGGAGGAGCGCATCCTCAGTGCCCTGCTGTGGGGGCTCGTAGATGAAGTCCACAGAGACACAGGCAGCATCACCAACAGACCCATACATGAAGCCGCCACGTTTGACACCAAAGGCGAGGGCGTCGGCAACGTAGCGCTGGAAAGCATCGGCAGCACCACGGTCAAATGAGACAGCATCGCAGTGGGGAGATTCCTGGCGGGTGACGCGCATCTGGCGGGCGATGAGGTCGTCTATTGTCATCTTGTTGCGGCCAAAGGACCCAGCAGGGGAAATGGAGGGTGTGGGGCCTACGACCGAGCGCTCGCCTTCGTAGGAGAGATAGACAATGGAGCCGTGGGAGAGGCCCAGAGAGGAGAGAGTGGCCGTGGGGTCCATCGATAGGCGGTGGAGATCAGCCGGGGTCTTGGCCAGCAGAAGGTTCTGGTTGAGAGACAAGGTCTGCTGGGAGATGGGTACACGGAGCTGGGCCTCGATGAGCGCCTTCAGGTCCGACACAGTCATCGAGTTGGCCGGGTCTGGTACTGTGACCCGCTCTGATCCGTCTCTGCTTCGGACTCGGATCAACATATCTTCTTTCATCTATTATGCAATCAATGTCTAGACTTGCAGAAGAAGAGAAAACGATTGAAGTGTGAATAAATATCTGATTTAGGGGTAATGGCAACCAAAGATTTTGGGAGTAGCGTAGAAGGGATGGATGCGTCTGTGATTTTATAGAGGAGGAGGAGAAGAGTAAAGAAACTTGGGGAACTTGTCGGTGTTAGAATTTAGAAACTTGGAGTTTGAGTCAGGAAAGGAATTTTGGAATTAGATTATCAGTACTCGGGATTTAACGAGTGCCCTTCGACGTTCATATTCTCATTCTCATTCTCATCTTTAGAAAGTTGGAATTCTTTCTTTTAATTAAGTTTTTTTCTCATTTTTATTTGCAATTAATTTTTTTATTTTTTATAACTAAGGTGTTCTGATGTCTTAGATATTTGCATGTCTCTCTACTCTACACTGATTAAATATACGGGAAGTGATCCGTTAGAATAGAATAAAAATCGAATTCAAGATTTTCGCACATATTTTTAATTATTAATCAAATTCTTTATTGTCGTGATTGTTCCTTCTTTTATGGTTGAATTATTCCTTTTCCTAATTTTTTTAAATATAATTATCAAATATATATATAAAAAATATATTTTGTATTCAAGAGAAGCTTCACAATAATATTTTTATCAAAATATAGCCTTTGATTTGAAATTATATTAGAATTAATGTCCATGCTTATGAAAGTTATTATAATTTAATGGTAAAGATAGGGAAGCTGAAATTCCATTACTAGAGTAATGCACGACCTAGAGGGGGGTGAATAGGTCGGTTTTCAATTTAATTCCCTTTTAAAATTTTCTCAACCGATTTATACTTTAAGTAAATAAAATATTCAATGAGTTATATTCACCTTACAAATAGACGGCTGTTCATAAAACTGACGATCAATCTATGTGTGTGATATGTAAACAAGTATTCAATCCATACATTCAATCACATATAAACACAGATATTTTATAGTGGTTCGGTTTCAACAAACCTACATCCACTGTCAGACTTCCAACTCTAGAGTCATCCCAAATATACTATGTAGGGGTCTCACAGCCAAATAGTACAGCCTAGTTTTTTACAGAGGTTCAACCCAATCGGTCTAATCCTCTACTCCTATAATTTAAAGTGGTTCGAACACACTGTTCTAATCCACTTTATAATGTTTAAAATAAAACGAAGAAAAAAACTTGGCTTGGGGCTTAACCGTTTTCCTTTAAGTTCTTTCTTCTTTACTGAATCTGTGTGCTTTTTTCCATCCAATCAGCATCATCAACGTATTTATCGGCACAGCAGTAGGACTTAGATATGTCTAGTTTAGTCCTATATAAACACCTTACTCTTCATCAGGATTGGGGTATTGATTACCCAAACATTCACTAAAGAAGATGATGAAGAAAGGTGTCAAGAGAGAAGGCTGAATGATCAGACACACTGTAATCTTGTTCCTGGTTTTATCTGTGTATTTAGTCCCTCTAACAAAAGGCTTACTGTTATTTTATAAGACAGATTGTAGTTCTGTAGTAAGTCACGCCCACGAGGTCTCAAGGTTTTCAATGAGGCCTCGCCAGCGGTAAGTCTGTAAGGACAGCACATAATCTGTCCAATCAGAATCCAGTCAGAAATCAACCATCTCATATCCACCGTGCATGATTTGCAGTAGATTTCTCTCAGCCATCAATCAAGGATTAGATGGAAATGTTTCAAAATGGTTTACAACTCATGAGGAGCCTTTCCATTCTTGTCATGGACAGCTCCCCAACGGTATTCAAATTCAAGCTTAAATGGGGTGGCAGCATTTCACCATGTGGATAAATATTTTACCATAATTAACTTCAAATCAATTTACCATAATTAACTCTCAATTAAAAGGTTAAGATTTTAACTTCCCAAATCTGTTGGAGACTGAGTCAGCAAGACACAGGGTCAGCTGGACTCAACTCAGCTCAGTACAACTGGCTACGAGGCCTCGGCAGATTGCATGAGGCCTCGAGACTAAAAGTCACTTATTATCTTTATTTTCCAATTGACTTCTAAAGTATTCAACTTAGCTTAAGGTCTCCTACGGTTCACTTACTTGTGTGCCAATACCGTATTTAGTGTAGACGCTTCAACTTCATAGTAGATCTTCTTATACTTCTAAGGCAAGTTCAACTGAGTCACGTAATTGATAATAAGGGTGATTCGGACGAACGGGGGCACTTACCATCTCCCCCTTTGTCAATTTCGTGACAAAAACCTAAGATCTACCATTTCACCAATTTCCCAAAATTACATATTTACACATGACCACTCCTTAACCAATAAAATTACAATGATATTAAATCCTCTAATATCACAAATATCTCCCTCTTAACTTGTGCCTACAAAGACACAATCAATTTTTCCATTTTCCTGCATACAAAAAAAATAGATACTGGTGGGACTTGTATGCTCCCCCTCAACGTTAGCACATTATTTTACTCCCCTTTTTTGTCAAGAAAATTGACAAAGGTAAGTCAAACACAAACAAAAGATATGCAAAATAATCAAACAGATGCAAATATTTAGCATATTAAATTTGACATGAACATAAAGAAAGCAGAGGAGGAACTATAATGCACAGTAGGCAAGCATAAATGACATAGTAAGAGCTAGTTTAAATATTACAAACCCAAATGTAGTTTGAAGATAAACACAATAAACTGAGTTTCATTAAAAAGGTCTTTAATCCTGAGGAGACGACGGAGGAAATTCTGCATCATTTCGATGGCACGAATCTGAAATCTGCTGGAGAGAGTGGAAGATGCGCCGCATAGATGTTCTGACATAGACGGAGGGCTCTTGATGTTGATACAGGAGGCGATCTTGACGCTTGCTCAGATCAGAAAGAAGTGATTCCTGACGCTTCTCCAGCTCTGTGAATCGCTCATCGAAATACTTACGATCAATGGAATGCGAAGGACTGGTAGTACCCTTGCGAGTCCGACGATCAGTAGAGGGAGCGGAACTGGGTGAGCCTCCAGATGATGGGCGAAATGAGCCAATACTTCTCTCAATGTTTGTCTTTGTCAGGGGTCGTACATTGAGAGAAACTTCTCCTGGATAAGGTACCATCCCGAAATGAGTACCAAGGCGTGTAATGAGATAACAGAAGGGCACAGTGTAACACCCCGTCCCTCTACGAGCGCGTTATCTCTGAAACATCTCAAAACACTACCAAAAAGATACCGGATATTTTTTTTTTTGAAAAGGGCCACTTCCCCAGTTTCACAATCCGAATTAACAAAACTCATTATACTATTAAATATAACGAACAACCACAGACTATCCGAATACAATTATACAACCACTCAAACAACATCATACGGTAGTATGCCCATATGGAACAAAAGCCTCTCAAACTAAGGCATGAACATAAAAGTAAAATATCCAACTTCCACTACTACTAATTGGTTGTCTGCTCAAGGGACCCATCTAGGCCCCTCCATAATCGGGGTACCTGAAAGGTAAGGGGTGAGCTAACCAGCCCAGCGAAGGGAGAAAGCATATCACATGTCAACAATAAATAAATCATATGCATGAATGCGAGAACATCATGATAACAAAGGTGCTCAAGCGCACGTAAAACCCAACCTCATTAATTAGTAATCCACCGGTTAGATCCGAAACATCATCTCGGTAACCCACACTGGGTCCTCTAGCAAACTCCGGTCTCCCTACTAATGTCATCAGGAGACTACACAATACAACCAGCCCAGTGAATAGATAAAGAATATCACATGTCAGCAACATGTATCTTATGCATGAGTGCAAGAACATCATCATAGAGTGAATGTTTACGTACACGAGTGCTCAACTATATTACCAACCAATTGGTCCCTCTGACCTGTCAGCAACATGTATCTTATGCATGAATGCAAGAACATCATCATAGAGTGAATGTCTCCGTACACGAGTACTCAACTATATTACAAGCCAATTGGTCCCTCTGACCAGTCTGGGGTATCGCCTTCATAACTCACATGGCCCTCCAACAACTCCAGTCTCCAAACCAATCCAACCAGGAGACCATACCATACACAACCGCCTCAACCGCTGGAATGCAACTAGGAAACCCGCATCCCCTATGGGGGTCTCAACCGCTAAAGCATAACGGGGAAGCCAATCTCACAGGGAAGGCACCTTGACCGCCGGAACGCAACAGGGAAACCCGCATCTCCTATAGGGGTCTCGACCGCTGGAACGTAACAGGGAAGTCCTCCCAACAATCAAACTCATCACATAATCATAAACATATATACACATGAACAATCCCTCCAATGCATACACACGATGTTATGATCATATATAACAGCTTAATTTTATGATAAGTCACAATTCTCCATACTCATGATCACATTCAAGTTACATGTAAACATACCACATGTGATCATTAAATCTCATGAATTCATTCATGTGAAATAGTTAAACACACCACGTATTGTCACTCAATTTCAAGCATCATTTCAATATTTGTTCGTTCGATCAGAAATATTATTATTATTTTATTTTATTTTCTGCATAAAGTTGACCTGAGTGCACTCGAATGGATCCATTGCCACAGATTCATCCAATGGTTCCCTTACCAAGTGGCCCAATAACGAAGGGCTCCATTCAAGTCACTCAAAGTCTAAGGTCAAATTTTAAGAGATGCAAATGTATGCTAAAGCAGTGATAAGTCCCCTCACATGTGTGTGTCTTTGAAATCCAATGCGAGAAAACGAGTCAGGGGGTTGAGGGGGCTCAGTCTGTTGAAACGAGAACACAAGGATAAGTAACCGGGCAAAACGGGTCAAACTAAGTCTGGACTACAAACGGGCCCGAAAGTGAGTCAGGTCCAAACCGGACTGAAATGGGCCTGAAACTGAAAACTGGGTCCAAACTTGGGCCGGGCTCGAAAACTGAGCCCAAAATTGGAGACTGCATTTGAAATTGGGTCGGCCCCGAAACTGGGCCGAAACGGGTCGAGCCGAAGGTGGGCCGGGCAGAACTGGCTGAATTGGGTCTGGGCCTAGCTGGGCCGGACTAGATCTGGCTAACTGGGCCAGATCCGCGAGTCCAGCTGGGCCTGGGCTGCCAAGCCCAGAACCGAACCCACCCGAGTCAACTCAGTGACTCGACTGGGTTGGCTCGGGACTCATTAAGAATTCAGGAAAAAGAAGGAAATGAGAGGAAAAAGAAGGAAAAAAAAGGAAGAAGGAAAATAGGGGAAAATGAGAGAAAGGAAAGAGAAGAAGGGGAGGGAAAAGATTACCAGGTTCGGCCGAAAGGAGGGGCGGCTAATCTGAACTCCGACAGCGGCGGGAAGGATAGGATTCGACAGTGAAGCCGCCCGAATGAGATGGGAGTAGGAGGAGGAGGGAAGAGCATCGGTAGAAATGGGAGAGGGGAGTGACCGAGAGAAGGATAGAGAGCGGCTGCGACGGCAGCAGCTTGAGGGAGGGGAAAGAGAGAACTTAGGGTTAGGGTTAGGAAGAGAGGAGAGGAGAGAGGGGAAAATGAAGAGAGAAATGGGAGAGAGAGAAGCAGTAGCAGCTGCAGCGGCACTGTAGCATAGCTACAGTGCTGCTGAAAAGAAGGTTATAAAGGGGTAGGTTTAGGGTTTTGGAAAAACTTTTTTTTTTTTTAGAAAAAAAATATTATTAGTAATTATTTCATTCTCATTCATTTACTATTTTATTTTAAACTTTTAAGAAAAATCTCGAATTGCTTGAAAATAGAGTTTCAAAACTCACACTATTTTAAAAGAAAATGATTTCAAAACCCAAGAAAATCAAATGTCGAACATCGAGAGAGAAAGATGTGTGATTTTTCAAGCATTTTTCATGTCAGATTATACAATAATTCAAAATTACTGAAATGCCCTTCGAGTTTCCGAACTCGAAACCAAGCAAACTGGGGCCCACCACGGAGCCCGCACCCTCCTCATTGTTACGACAGTCCCGAAACAACTCAAAGATCTGAAAATCTCAAAAAAAAAATCGAACAAACTCGGAACAGGTCATTACACACAGAACTTTGGGCAGAAGACTTCCAGAAACGTTTAACATGTTCACAAATCAGGGAAGGAAGACAAATTTTTCTCCCCATAGCCACAGCATATAAGATATTGATCATGTAGTCACACAGCTTGGACTTGTTCATCAGACGTGGATACACATTGAAAGTAAAGATCAAATGTAGGATCTTGTACTTGGAAAGGAGAGAGGATGAGTGAATGTGGAGTTTTCCTTCTCTATCTAAACCACCACGACAGAATTTGTTTATGATCTTTTGAGAGCCTTCTGGGGCGACCTCATGTCGACCTACAGATATGTCCCCACCTTTAAATAAAGGAATGTTCATGAGCTGAGAATCCAGTTCAGGTGTCACAGTAAATTTTTCTCGATTAGAGAATTTTACAATGAAGGAATGAGAGGAACCATCGAGGGATTTATGGATTGAAGAATACATGCCCTTGACCATAGAGGAGTAGGCATTGCCGCCCCAAGTTAAAATATTTTCCCAGCCAACCTTCTGAAGTATTTTGAAGGTATGGTATTTTTCAAGGTCTGGAAGATAACATGTACGCTTGACATTGAAATTTTTGAAGGAGTGTTCAGTCACACTCTGACCCGAAGTGTGGACCCGGAACGCGAATGATTTTTTTTTTTTTTTAAAGATAAACTAACTCAAGCATTCTAACTGGGTCGGATCAACAGTTGGGCCCAAAGGTCACATATGATCCCAACATGTGGACTCAAACATATACCATAAGTCTACCCAACAAATAGACATAGAAAATACAAACACACAACAAGATCACATAATCCAACAATTGAATTATCATTACAAAATCACATCAGAGTAACTACAGAAACGTAGTAGTCCTAGTACATCACATTAACACATACTAAGTACCACACTCGGTACTTTACAAAGAAAATGGTTATAAGAACCCAAAAAGCACAAATACAAAGGTATTCCCCTCAGTGGGAATCCTAAAACAACGCCGCAGCTTATCCGCTCTAAGCTTCAAACAGAGGGTTCTCCTCCTCGGGTTCATTTCTTGAAAGGTGAGTGGGGTGAGCTAACTAGCCCAGTGAAGGAAATATAATAGTGCAGTTTTAAAGTAAACAACAAGTTAGTATATAATCAACAGTTACAATATAATTTCTCATGCTTGATAATAAAATTCACAATATCAAGTAAAGTCTCACCATTTCCATTTTCTCATCATCTTTCCATTACTGTTGTTATCCAACGTAACCTCTAGACACCATATTGACAACAATAGTATTAAGTCCCAACACGGTCAAAATACATCCTTACAAGTACATCTCCGGCTCTACCATAGCCGGTACTGACACCCTCAGGTCAGCAACTGACGTCCACAGTCCACCCATGGTCCAGTAGACGTAAACCATCTCTCATATGGCCGATATTGATTCAATAGTCAAGTATACGTGGAAGCAGTATTATACATTTCATTTGATCATAGCATTTACCAGCATCATAAGCACTCTTACCATAGTGTGTCAAGTCTAGGCACATGAGTGGGTTCATCAAATCTAAAACCACTCGTTGCTCAATATTCATATCAAATAAACCTATTTACATCAAGCTGCAAAGTTAAGTTCCCTCACCGTGACTGTGTAGTTTCGCGGTCTCTGTTCAAACAAGCAAACAAGTGCACAATTAATATACACAACATCCATATATAGCATGTATACATACAAGCAGTATTTCGAAATCATACTGGTTTTCCCAAAAAATCCAAGGTATATGGAATTGAGTCTCCTACTCGGTTTCTATTCTTTTTAAGTTATAATCATCCACAAGATAATAATATAATAAAAAGGGTGCTCAGTCCAAAACTCATATTGTCTTCTGGGCATTGACCAGATTGACTTATTGAGTTAGGTCTAGATCCTCGGGTCACTTCTCGGTTATCTTCTGGATAGGACCAGATCTGATATTTTGAGTTAGGCCTCGAGGTTACTCAGTGCCCGACAAATATAGCGTCGGCCTGAAAGTGAGATCACTCAGTACCCGACCAATAGGGTCGGCCTGGAAGTGAATACAATAGTATTTACACTATATTAATAAGAGAAGAGGGTTAGTACATTTTTAATCAACAAAGGGGTACTAACATCACATCACATCACATGCATCCAAAACAAGAACATTTTACACTTCAAAAACTAGGTTCCTCGGAACATGCCTAGGAACCAGGTACGGTGGCTCCGGATCATTCGAACCACACCTAAACTAGTCACTGACCTCGGAACATGGGTCTGACTTCGGATAGTCCGAAGATCGGGTCTCGGACCTTTCAAAGTCCTTCCGAATCGGAAGAACAGAGAAAACTGGTCTCGGTGGATCTGTACACTTCGGAACATCCGAGGTGGGGCTCGGAACGTCCAAGTGGGGTTCGGTCCTTCCGAACTCTGCTCGGGTCATCCGAGTGGGTCAAACCAGTCTCGGGCGTTTCTAGGCTTCGAGTGAAGCTCGGAATGTCCGAGGGGTACTGCTCGGACCGTTCGAAGGTCTGATCCTCGGACCGTCTGAAGATCGACTCTCGGATCGTCCGAGAGTCGTCTTCCTCCACTGTCTGCACCAGTAGACAGTAACGGCAGTCACTGTATGAAATACGAATTCAAAAACAGTGGGTTTTACGGATTCGATTTCCACACCTAGCAGGTCCGATGGACTCCTTTGGGAGTCCTCTTTCCATAGGGAATAATTTAAAGTCTTGAAACTCAGTAGGCCATTAGATCTTAATCCCAAAGACCCACTGATACACTAAAAACTAAGATTTTCCTTAAACTTCAAAACTATTTGTCACACCCAAAGCTTAACAAAAACTGTTTTGCTTGATTCTATCCCAACTGAAATTTAAAGAGGAACACAGTAATTACCTTCACTGGAGTTCTTGGGCTGAAAATCTGATTTTTGGAAAAGCTTCTTCTAAGCTTACGGCTAGTAAAACAGGGAAGAACAGTAAGGGGTGATCGGCTGAAAACCAGAGAGCACTGAGGGAGAGAGAGAGATAGAGAAATCTGAGGGAGTTTGATCAGCACAGTAGAGGCCAATTTATAGAAATTTTGGCCGGAGGGAGGGGGCTAAAGGCCACTGCATGCTTCTGCATGCAGTTGAAGCCGACGTCCCAAATAGTGAAATCACTGTTTGGAAGTCTCGGTTGCAAGTAAGCCCTCTACAAAAACTGATTTTGCAACTAAGTCCTTCGTTTTGGTAAAATCTGATTTTTCAACTAAAAGCATGATTTCCAATATCAAAAATTTAATCCAACCTTACAGATAAGTTGGGTTTTGAAAACCTTGATCACCATAAAAATTTTGGAATTTAATTCTCACTGAAAATCATTGATTTAAACAAAAATCATAATTTAACATTATTTACTCAATTAAACAAATGTTAAATAAATCAATTTAGAAACCTCATTTTGGGGTGTCAAAGAATAAGTAGACCATTCTTAAAATGTTCTAATACAAAATACTAGTTTTGGATTTTATCTCATTTCCAAAATTATTTAAAATAATTAATACTCCCTTTCGGGGTTTTGACGGACGGATTTAAATACCATTTTCTGAAAATAAAAATTATTTTAAAATCAGAAATATAAATCCTTTATTAAGGAGAATATTATCACCCAATAATATTCACATAACAGCATAATTTATAAAATAATCACAATAAACGGTAAATTACCGAAATGCCCCCCCAGCTGGGAGAGCTGGATCTCTGAGCTAATGAGCTCGGATTGGGCCACACCTGGGCTTTCCTCGAAGTCCTAACTGTAATCTTCGAGATTAACCGGTCAAACAAAGTTATTAAGCTAAAACATGCCTAATCTGGGGCAGGGTATTACATGTTCCTTCGGAACAAACCGAAACAACCGAGCACGGGGAGGATCAGAAGGGGGTGAGGAGGCATCAAACCCTTCAAGAGGGATCTCAGACTAGTGAGATCGTCTGGATGAGCTGGGAGAGGGTCGAGAAGAGGGTGAAGGAGCAGGGACAGGGGTTTCCTGAGGAACAACCTCTGGTTCTTCATAGGAAGAGGAGACCGTTACAGAAACAAAGGGAAGAACCCTATCAGGGTTTTTATACGTCCGAACTTTCTTTTGTCTAGGCGGTGGACGAGACCGAGCTGGGGCTGACGATGAGGCATCGTTACTCCTCAAGGATCTGTGGGTATGGTATTTTTTGACAGCCGCAAATTTCCTAGGCATCTTCACAGATAAACTCGAAACAAGAATAGACGAAATAGGGCAAAATCAGAGAAGCAAGAGTACCTGAAACAAGAAAATTGAAAGATCAAGACTCCGAAATAGAAGACGATGATAGGAAGTAAAAGCCCCAAAAATCCCTTTTCCTGTCGCACGGTGCTGACTGTGGAAACCCTAGCACTAACGGATATCCCGAAAATGACTTGAGTGAAGTTTAAAAATAGGAGACCACAAAGGAGCACGATGGCGAGGGCTCAAGTGAAATCACGAGGCCTCGCTGACGGTGATGTTAAGCCAAACCGAAATATGATAAACCGAAAACAAGGAGTTGAGCTCAACCGCGAGGGCTCGAGGGATGGGATGAGGGCTCGCTAACGGTGGTTGTGAAAGTGAAGTACAGAGCCGAGAACAAAGAACTAAACTCCCCCTTTTCTTTTCCTTTTTTTTTTTAATTTTTTTTTAATTTTTTATTTTGAAATATTATCTCCATTGACAGATCAAGGTATCAGAAATATTTAGGATACAGTACACACCCCAATTGATTTTTTCAGAGCAAGAAAACGAACTGAGTGAAGTGGTTTTGTCATTATATCAGCCAATTGATTATCAGTGGAAATATATTTGAACTCGATGGTTTTCTCTTCAACTAACTCTTGAATGAAACGATGTCTAATGTCTATATATTTGGTTCGAGAGTGCTGGACAGGGTTCTTAGAAATATTTATGGCACTTGTATTATCACAGTGGAGAGTTATTGTTCCTCCTATCATGCCATAATCGACTAGCATTTGTCTCATCCAGACAAGTTGAGTGCAGCAACTTGCTGCGGCTATGTATTCATCCTCTGCAGTTGAAAGGGATACTGAAGATTGTTTTCGACTATGCCAAGCAATCAGACAGTTTCCAATGTAAAAAGAACCCCCACTTATAGATTTTCTATCGTCCAAGTTTCCTGCCCAGTCCGCATCGGTGTATCCGGCAATATGAAACGATGTATCAAATGGGTACCAAATTCCTATAGACATGTTCCCGATATATACTTTATGATATATTTTACTACTTTTAAGTGTGATTCTTTAGGATTTGCTTAGAACTGTGCACATGCACCTACACTAAAAGAAATATCGGGTCTACTCGCAGTTAAATATAGGAGACTACCTATCATGCTCCTGTGCATGCTAGGATCAACATCTTTTCCACTTTCAACTTTTGATAGTTTAACAGTAGTACTCATGGGAGTGTTTGAGTGCTTACTGCCTTCAAGTTCAAACCTTTTAACAAGATCTTTAGTAAACTTAGATTGTGAAATAAAGAACCCATCATTAAGTTATTTTATTTGTAAACCAAGGAAATAATTTAGCTCTCCAACCATGCTCATTTCAAACTCAGATTTCATAAGTTTGGAGAAACTAATAGCAGCTTGTTAATCAGTGGATCCAAACACAATATCATCCACATATATTTGAGTTATTAGTATAGCTTCATTGGATTTTCTAACAAACAGTGTTTTGTCAACACTTCTCCTTTGAAAATCATTATCCAATAAAAACTGTGTAAACCTTTCATACCATGTCCGAGGACTTTGTTTAAGGCCATATATAATGTCTTCTTTAATTTGTAGCCATGATTAGAGTGTTTTGGATCCATAAACCCTTTAAGCTGCTCTACATAGACTTCTTCATTTAATAAGTCATTCAAAAATGCACTCTTGACATCCATTTGAAAAGGTTTAAATTTAAAGAAACATGCAATGGACAATAAAATACGTATAAACTCAAGACGTGCTACAGGCGCAAAAGTCTCATTAAAATCTATTCCCTCAATTTGTGTATACCCTTGAGCAACAAGACGGGCCTTATTACGAACTATTGTCCCATTTTCATCCATTTTATTTTTGTAGATCCATTTGGTACCTATTATATTTGTATTTTTTGGTCCTGGTACCAAATCCCATACGTCATTTCTTGTAAACTGAATCAACTCTTCTTGCATAGTATTTACCCAATCTTCATCTAACAATGTTACATCAATATTCTTGGGTTCTAATTGTGAGGTGAAGCAAAAACAGCTAGATATGTTTTCTAGTTGATTCCTAGCTTTTACTCAGTCATGGGATCCCCAATGATGTTCGACATAGGATGTTTTTTATTTGGTTTAAGTTCAATGGATGTCGAAGACGACGAAGGGAGATTGTCAATTTGATTTGAAGATTGATCTGCCTCATCTATGGGTTCATGTACATCCGAAGATTGGTCATCAATGGCCACATTAATGGATTCCATCATGGCACCGGTTCTAAGATTTTTAACTCTATAGGCTCGACTAGTGTTAGATTATCCTAGAAAAATTCCTTCATCACTTTTCGCATCGAATTTTTTCAAGCTTTCACGATATCTAAGAATATGGCATTTACTACAGAAAACCTTGAGATACTTACAATTTGGCTTCCTACCGGTCCACAATTCAAATGCTATTTTATCTAGGCCATCTCTTAGACAAACTTTATGTATGATATAACAAGCGGCATTTACAGCCTCGGCCCACAAATTTTTCGGTAATTTCTTACTGTCTAGCATGATCGTGGCCATATCTTGGAGAACCCTATTTTTCTTTTTTGCCACCCTATTTTGTTGGGGTGTCTTAGGAGCTAAGAACTCATGATGTATATCATGTTTTTCACAATATTTTTAGAAATGATGATTTTCAAATTCACCCCCATGATCACTTCTAATTCTATTTATGGGTGTTTATTTTTCAATCACGATGCGTTTTGCAATAATTTTAAATTCATGATAAACATCGAATTTTTCTCTAAGATATCCTACCCATGTTTATCTAGTGTAGTCATCAACAATAACCATGAAATACATCTTTCCTCCTACACTCATATTCTGCGTTGGTCTAACTAAATCCAAATGTAGAAGCTCAAGAGGTCTAGTGGTAGTCACAACATTAACTTTCTTATGGGCTGCTCTCACTTGTTTACCCTTTTGACACTCACCACAAAATGTTTGAGCTGATCTACTTATCTTGGGTAGTCCTTTCATGTGTTCACTCAATTTTGATAGATCTTTGAAATTTACATGTCCTAGTCTTTTGTACCATAACTCAGCTTCATTAAGTTTAGACAAGTTACAATGATTTTTGTTAGGAGTTGGACAGTTTTCAAGAGCATAACACTGATCAGAAGTTTTCAACCCTTTAAGGACAGCTTCACCTTCATTGTTATAGATTTGACAATCATTCTTACGGAAGGTAACATAATGGTCTTTCTCACAACACATCATCTAAGGTAAGGGAATTATTTAATTCTAAGGTCTATTTCCCTACAATTTGAGCCAAATTTACATCCCCAAAAGTAACCGAACCTCCATTAAATCTACAAGGTATATATTTTATCATCAGTCATGTGCCTTGAACAACCACTATCAAGATACCATTTTGACTGGTTTTCAACCTTGAATGCTATATATACAATTAGGCTTTTGTATTTGGGGACCCATTTCAATGTGGTTGTGTTTTTTAAATTTCTAGGGACTGATTCTTGAAGGTTATATCCGAATTTTCTGCTCATTTTTTCATTTAATGTTTTGTTCAATTTTTGAGCCAAATTTATACGATAATGCTATTCTCTTTTTTTTTTTTTCATAAATTTGCATTTCAAATTTTTTCTAATTTGCTTGTTCCCATAAGTTTCTTTTTCTAAGTTTGCATTCAAATCTGAAGTGTCCCCTTTTAGCACAGTAAAAACAAGTGATATTTGACGGTCTAGAAGATTGACCTTTAACAAATATAGTTTTGTTCACTGTTTTTACATTATCTTGGTTGTATCCAAGACCAGTCTTGTCCCCATGATTTTTACCCAATTTTAGTAATCTTTCTAATTTATATTGTCCTTGGGTAAACTTATTTTCAAAGTTGAGTTTATGATTATTAAAACTGTTTATTTTAGAATGAGCATTGATAATTTCTTCTGATAAGATACTTCTAATATCTTCTAATTTTTTAATATCATCCTCATACTTTCTCAACTTATCTTGTAACTCATTTTAAACTTGTTTCAATTTATCATTTTCTTCATTTGTAGTTTTTAGAGTTCTTACAAGATTTTCATTTATTCCTTTTTCTTCTTCTAACTGGCTTATTAAATTTGCATTTTCAGATTTTCTTTTACTTAATTTCTTAGCTAGTTTTTTACTTTCCAGAAAAAGGGAGTCATAGGCCTCTTGAAAATCATCATCTCATCATTTTCCGACTCACTTTCTGAGTCACTTCCAACAGTTGCTATAGAGGCTATGAACGCTTTTAGATTTTCAGATTTATCTTGAGTGGATTCATCAGAATCACTTTCCTATTCAGAGGTGTTTTCATAAGTTCCTGTCAACGCTTTCTTATTTCTTTTTGAGGGACATTCAACAACAAAGTGTCCTTGACCTCTACAATTATAACATTTTTGTTCTTTGTCTTTATCTCTACCTTTTTCTTTTAATGTATTAAACCTGTTTGTGTCTTTTATTGTATTGAATCTGTTGGTATTTTTATCCCTTGGTTCACTTCTTTTAAAGTTTTAAACTTATTCCTTTTATTCAAATTTCTTAAAAAAAATTTAGTTAACAGGGCAACATCATCTTCACTGTCAGATTCAGATTTTTCTTCTTTAAGTTTCTCAATGTTTGATGATGATTTTAAGGCAATAGACTTCTTTTTAAGTATTTCATCTTCAAAATGAAGTTCATAGGTTTGAAGGGATCCTACTAGGTCATCAATTTTCATGAATGAAACATCTTTATACTCTTAAATAGCTGCTACCTTAGGTTTAAATCTCTTGAGCAGATTTCTAAGTACCTTGGTACAAACTTTAGATTCAGGAATTATTTTTCCTAAGGCCCACATAGAATTTACTATATCACTTAACTTAGAGTAAAATTCCATAAACATCTTACTTTCATCCATTCGTATGTTATCAAATTTAGATTGGAGAATTTGGAGTTTAGACCTCTTAACAACAAAAGTACCCTCATGTGTTCTTTCTAAGATGTCCTAAGCATCTTTAGCTGTTAAACAAGTCATTATACGTTTAAATTCATCAAGTGAGATAGCACAGTTAATGGCGTTTAACACCTTTCCATTTGTTATGTATAACGTTTTCTCCATGTCTGTCCAAGTGAAATAGTCTTTAAGTCTGGAACCAATAACTTGTTGTACAGATTTTTCAGTTTCATCTCTAGTAGGTTTTTCTGTGATTTTCTCAATCGGTGGTTCCCAACCTCTTACTATTGATTCCCAAACAGCTTCATCTAGTGATATAAAAAACTTTTCATTTTAGCCTTCCAAGAGGCATAGTTGGAGCCATCAAAATAGGGAGGTTTAGAAACAGGGTGACTATCACCCTTGTGCATGATTCTAGTACAAGATCAACTCAGACAATTAAGTTCAACTCAGAGTAACCGAGTTCTGATACCAATTGAAATTCCATTACTAGAGTAATGTATGACCTAGAGGGGGGGTGAATAGGTCGGTTTTCAATTTTAATTCTCTTTTAAAATTTTCTCAACCAATTTATACTTTAAGTAAATAAAATATTCAATGAGTTATATTCACCTTATAAATAGACGGCTGTTCATAAAACTGACGATCAATCTAAGTGTGTAATATGTGAACAAGTATTCAATCCATGCATTCAATCACATATAAATACATATATTTTATAGTAGTTTGGTTTCAACAAACCTACATCTACTGTCAGACTTTCCAACTCTAGGGTCGTCCCAAATATACTATGTAAGGGTCTCACACCCAAATAGTACAGCCTAGTTTTTTATAAAGGTTCAACCCAATCGGTCTAATCCTCTACTCCTATTTTTTAGAGTGGTTCGAACACACTGTTCTAATCTACTTTACAATATTTAAAATAAAACGAAGAAGAAAACTTGGCTTGGGGCTTAACCGTTTTCTTTTAAGTTCTGATGTAAATTTTAATTTACTCGCAAGTGTACGAACCAGTTTATAGTATAGAGTATGAGTGCGAGGTCGTACCCAAGGGAAACCGACAAAATATATGTATGAAATAGAAAATGGCATTATTAAAATAATGTGATTCAAGGAAATAATTTTCTAAAACATATAGTTATAATCTTAATTTAGAATAATGAATTGTTTTGATGAATTTTGAGAAAGAATAAAATAAATCAATGATAAATAATTTGTTTACATAATCTACAATGGAATCGGGTCAAACATCGAAGCGGCATGTTATCCTATTTAAAAATAATAAAATCATGGCCTAGACTATGAAATGTTCTAGAGTTATAAAATATAATTCAAATTTATTTTCTATTAAAATTCTAATTAGAATTTTTATGTCATCCATTAAATCAAATTTTTTTCAATTCAAGCCTTAGGCTTGAGCGGGTTTTAAACTTGTGTTTTCCCAAATCTAAAACAACTGTTCTTGATAAGAACCTTAGTCTGGAAAGACGGCAAGTCCCACTGATCCTAATAGGGGTTCTACTTTCCTTGAAAAAATTCTAAAAATAATCTTTTTACATAAAGTTCATAATAAGAATTAAAAATAGAATACAAACCATCACAATTAAATATTTTAATAACTAGGATCATCATAAATCTAAACAACTGCCATAATTTTTTTTATTAAAAAATTGGAAATGAAATACAATTCTTTTGGACTTGACATAAAAATAAAAAAATAAAATAACTTACAAGAAATTATTTATTTTTCTCTTCTGTCTTTTGGTCGTCCAATTTCAGTCCCTTCGATATCTTGCCCGGTTCAACTTTCAATGAACACACAACCATCAATTTATAGGAGTCAGAAGAGATGAAATAAGGGACCCTTCAAATTCAGCCAAGATAAGAGATCCATTCAAATTCAAAATTTCTCTCTGTTGAGATCGGCTAACTCCTTCATCTCCTTATCTTTGTTCCTCCTTATCCCTCTCTTTCTTATCTCTCCTTGGATTTAAACTCTTTTATCATTATCCCTGGTTTTTATTCAAATCCACTATCTTTTATCTAAGTCCACTGTCTTTTTCAAATGCCGAATTTTGCAGATAAGACACCATCATTCAAACGAAATTCACTGGTCCCACTTGATCTTTTGGACTTGGATCTCATACTTGGACTTTTATCTGGCCCGGAATATTGGTGGACTTTGGCTCATTGGCTTCCAATTGCAGACTTTGTCTTCAGGCTTCAGATTCGAACAGTGAGTCAATTTGTGTGTTTATAAATTTCTACCACCTTTACAATGTAACACAGTCTAAAAAATATTATTATAATTCAAACTCTCATATCCGGATCTGAATTATAATAATTTACAATAATTCCAAATAAAATTAGGTGGTAAAAATTATAAACTTTCCAAAAATAGGACTATAGCCCCATTTTTCTCCATTTTAATTCATTTTTCTTTTATTCTCACAAATGCACTGCAAAACTTAAAAACTCTATTAAACGCATCTAATATTCACAAATCAAAGGCTAACTAATCCAAAATTAAAAGGTAAAATGGTAATTTTTAGTGCTCAACAAGTTATTTCTTCTTTACTGAATCTGTGTGCTCCTTTCCATCCAATCAGCATCATCAACGTATTTATCGGCACAGCAGTAGGACTTAGGTATGACTGGTTTTAGTCTTATATAAACACCTTACTCTTCATCAGGATTGGGGTATTGATTATCCAAACATTCACTAAGGAAGATAATGAAGAAATGTGCCAAGAGGGAAGGCCGAATGATCAGACACACAGTAATCTTGTTCCTTGTTTTATCTGTGTATTCGGTTCCTCTAACAAAAGGCTTACTATTATTTTATAAGACATATTGTAGTTCTGTAGTACGTCAGCCCGCGAGGCCTCGAGGTTTTCAATGAGGCCTCGCCAGCGGTAAGTCTGTAAGGACAGCACATAATCTGTCCAATCAGAATCCAGCCAGAAATCAGCCACCTCATATCCACCGTGCATGATTTGCAGTAGATTTCTCTCAGCCATCAATCAAGGATTAGATGGAAATATTTCAAAATGGTTTACAACTCATAGAGGAACCTTTCCATACTTGTCATGGACAACTCCCCAATGGTATTCAAATTCAAGCTTAAATGGGGTGGCAGCATTTCACCATGTCGATAAATATTTTACCATAATTCACTTCAAATCAATTTACCATAATTAACTCTCAATTAAAAGATTACAGATTTTAACTTCCCAAATTTGTAGGAGACTGAGTTAGCAAGACACAAGGTCAGTTGGACTCAGCTCAGCTCAGCACAACTGGCTACGAGGCCTCGGTAGATTGCATGAGGTCTCGAGGCTGAAAGTCACTTATTATCTTTATTTTCCAATTGACTTCTAAAGTATTCGACTTAGCCTAAGGTCTCCTACGGTTCACTTACCTGTGTGCCAATACCGTATTTGGTGTAGACGCTTCAATTTCATAGTAGATCTTCTTATACTTCTAAGGCAAGTTCAACTGAGTCACGTAATTGACAATAAGGGTGACTCAGACGAACCGGGGCACTTACAGGAGCCATACAGACACCTGGTTTTTCTTTTCCTACACACCTTTTTTCAAAATTTTGGATGAAATTTTCTTCTCGGTCTTAGATCAGGGAATGGAAAAAGTTTTTGTCGGTGGGACCCACCATACCCACTCCGTTTTTTGGTGGTCTATCCGTCTGTACCATCAAATCTCTGATCGGTTGCGTGGGACCCTCCTCCGGCCAATTTTTTCTGCTGCTGCTTTGGACGACTAAAACCCAATTTTATGGGTTTTTTTCTTAGATCCAAGTGAATCCTACACTTCTGACCTTAGGATCGACACCACCATGATCGCCCCTGGCCCACCTATCTACGGCTAAGGAAGACCCTGGGTTTCGATCAATGGTAGGGCCCATCGTTTTTCCCCTCTCTTCTCTTCTGTGTATTCGATCGATCATTCGTCTGAAGGAAAAGTTCGTTCAGCAGTATAGTCGGTGAATGCAGAAGAATTAAGTGGAAGGGCAAAAGGGAAATTTCACCCCGTGCCCCATATAGACACCCGAAAAATCTGCCTCTACACACCCAATTTTAAAAAAAAATGGGTGAAATTACCATTCTACCCCTCTGTGTTCTATCATCCGAACGAACTGTCAGTGTAATATTTGTCCGTTCGAACGAATATACTCATCCGAACGAATAGATCAGTGTAATTTCAGTTCGTTCAGATGAGTATACTCATCCAAACGAATAGAACAGTGCAATTTTAGTTCGTTCAAACGAATAAACTTATATATGTTCATTTGTTCGAATGATCAGTTTGGATATATCCTAAAAATAGTATGTTTCTTTGATGAGTAAACAATGTGACATGGTAGATGTCAAAGAATGCTAGAATAAATGTGGTGCACAAAACACACAATGTGACATGGTAAATGTGAAAGAATGCTGGAGTAAATGTGGTGCACAAGACACACAATAGAGAGCTAGTTCTGAAGATACCAAGTATCAGTCAGCAATTCCTCAAAGTAATGTTGGCAACTCCTGCAGTACAGGTTCTTGGTGTGCTATTTCGGATTTTGTCTTGAAAAAGGAAAACAGTGCCATATTTGCTGGTAGATCTCAAAGCAAAGCAATTGAATATGGGGATGCAGGCAAAACATGGGCCAAGTCTGAAGATGACAAACTTGAGGAATATGGGGATGCAGTAAAAACATGGGCCAAGTCTGAAGATGACAAACTTGAAGAATATGGGGATGCAGCCAAAACATGAGCCAAATCTGAAGATGACAAGCTTGAGGAAGTGAATGAGAAGGCACATTCGTTCGAATGATCCTAAGTGATCATTCGAATGAATGAACATATATAAGTTCACTCATCCTAATGAACTGAAATTACTCTAATGTGTTCGTTCGGATAAGTATATTCATCCGAACAAACTGAAAATGAACTGACACTTCGTTCGGATGAATATACACGGAGGGGTAGAATGATAATTTCACCTGATTTTTTTTTTAAATCGGGGTATGTAGAGGCAGATTTTTCGGGTGTCTATATGGGGCGCTTTTCACCCAAAATTTTGAAAAAGGGTGTGTAGAGAAAAAAAAATCGGGTGTCTGTATGCCTTGCCTAAAGATATTTGTTTTAACTCGTGAGGGTTGGTTTGGCGGTTAAGATTAGTCAGGTACTCTAAGAACCTGAACACTTTGGTCTTAAAAAAATAATGCCCTTGCTTTAAATTAAGTGAGGACATATAATTTAAATTTAATAAATTATTGTAAATATGTTTTATTTTGTAAGTGTGATTTGATTTGATTAATTTTTTATTGAAACAAAATATAAAACTAGAAAATGGCAATGCCATTCCAATAAAATTTCACGTTTTTATTTTTTTTAATTATCTCTGAACAACAAAAGTTAAAATGTATTTTTGGTGGGTCAAATTTGACTAATTAACATTATAACTTATAACTATATATTTCTATTTAGAGCTTTCAGTTTGACCCATTGAATCAGGTTAAAGTGAATCTCATAGGCACGAATGTTTATAGATTTAGAAAATAATTAAAAATTATTAAAATTTAGAAATTTCAGAAAATTATGACTTCATCAATCCAATTAAACAGTCTTATACTTATAAAATATTGAGAGAATTTTAATGCATAACAAGTTGGTGACACATGTCAGAAAATTGAATATAACTTACATTTAATTTGATTAACTCTGTTATGAACTCCAAGCCGTTACATAAATTCAAGAAAATTAAATGAAGCAAGAAATTAGGACGGAGAAGACAGGTATTAAAAGAATAATTTAAATGGTTGAAAACCTTAAGAATTTAGAAAATGATGCTTTATTAATTCAACTAAGATAATTTTTCTCCAATTTTATATTCATGCTTAAGCATTTCTTATAAACTTTTAACATTAAACATAAACTAATCTTGAATTTTTTTTCCAACATAATAAGGGATCCAATTTTAAGGTGATTTTTTATTATTATTTCCAATCTAATAATATCTATTACGTGATGAAACTTTGGATGTCGACCAAACGACTTCAAATCATGTTGTTTGTCTATGGAGCTTGCGAGCTTGGGCCGAGGGCTTTAAATCACATCCATTTGATGGTGAAATTTTGGATATAATCACATCCATTGGTTCTAAAGTTATTGATATGTGCACAATGCCTTTACAATCACATCCGTTACTTTAAAGTTATCTAAGATTACATATACAAGTATGTTGGTTTAAATGACATACTTAAAATTATTAAGTATATAATTTACATAGATAGTTTAATTGATCTAAGCTTTTAAGATTAGATTAGATATATTGAACTCAATTTTTTCCGAACTTATACACAAGGCTTGTAAATGGTTTCTTATATTCGTGAGATTAGTCTTGGCTCTAATATAAGATGAAATACTTATGTTATCAAAAAAAATATTAATTATGGCTTCAAATCAAATCCATTAGATTATAAAATTACATATACGAGTCAAATAGCTAAAGATGATATCCCTTATATATTAAGGCGCCCTATATAGATACCCAGTTTTTCTGCCTCTACACATCCGATTTAAAAAAATAGGTGAAGTTACCATTCTACCCTCTGTGTTTGATCATCCGAATGAATTGTCAGTTCATTTTCAGTTCGTTCGGATGAATACACTCATTCGAACGAACAGATCAGTGTAAATAGAATAGTGCAATTTTAGTTCGTTCGAACGAGTGAACTAATATATATATATATATATATATATATATATATATATGTTCATTCGTTTAAATGATCAATTAGAATCATTCGGACAAATGTGCATTCTCATTCAGTTCCTCAAACTTATCCTCTTTAGACTTGGCCCATGTTTTGGCTGCATCCCCATATTTAGTTGTTTTGCTTTGAGATCTTCCAGTAAATATGGCACTGTTTCTCTTTTTCAAGGCAGAAACTGAAAATAGCACACCAATAACTTGTACTGCAGGAGTTGCCAAAATTATTTTGAGGAATTGCTGACTGGTACTTGATATCTCCAGAACTAGCTCTCCATTGTGTGTCTTGTGCACTATATTTATTCCAGCATTCTTTGACATTGGCTGATACTTGGCATCTCCAGAACTAGCTCTCTATTGTGTGTCTTGTGCACCATATTTACTTCATCATTCTTTGACATTGACCATGTCATATTGTTTACTCATCAAAGGAATATACTATTAATTCTTGTGCATTCTCAATTTCTCATTCACTTTCAAATAATATTTATTAGGTGGTGAACATAGAGTAGACAAGTGTCCCAATGACAAAAAAGTGTGTGATGGGTACTCCTTTTGCTACATTTGTTTGCTTGATTATGGCATTTCGGTATAGTTTGAAGGCAATATTCTTTTAAGTTGTTCCAATTATACCTTGTTCACTTGATTGTGGTATTCTGTCATATGCCAAAAGTTTTTTTTTTTTATATCATTCATTAGGGTACAGATCTAAAAAGGTATTACTAACATTCTTTGGATTGGTTCTATTTGGACATGTTCACTTGAGTGTGGCACTGTGACATAAGTGAAAAAAAGAAGATATTCTTTATATAACTTGATAGGATATAAACCTAAGAACGTGTTACTAGTATCCTTTGGGTTATTTCTGTTGTGCTTGTTTGCTTGAGTTGGATTGAGGATTTTACAAGTTAATCCGACCCGATTCGATCTGACATAACCCAACTCGACCTGGGTAAAATTAAGCTAAAATGAGTCAGAATTCAAGTTGATTCGGGTTAGAATTTGGGTTGGGTCGGATTATGAATTTTGGGTTGAGAATTAGGGTCGGATCGAGTCGGATTCCATATATATCAACTCTAGTTGGATTAAGTTTTATGGAATCCGATCCATCCGACCCGAGTTGCAACCCTAGTTATTTCTATTGTGCTTGTTTGCTTGAGTG
The DNA here is from genome assembly GCA_013350335.1 of Chimonanthus salicifolius. Lineage (NCBI taxonomy): Eukaryota > Viridiplantae > Streptophyta > Magnoliopsida > Laurales > Calycanthaceae > Chimonanthus > Chimonanthus salicifolius. Next base: position 35,559,637 of record CM023533.1, on the reverse strand, counting down.
TGGTACTATAGCACAAGTCAAAAATTGTTTTGTTTGTACCATTTACTGCATACAAACTTAACAAGGTGTCAATAATCCCCTTTGTATTGTCTAATGTTGTGCTTGTTCACGTAACTATGGTGGTCTAGTGCGAAGTCATAAAAGGGCTTTGTTTAGGTCATTTGCTAGAATACAAACTTAAGAAGGGATCACTAATACACTATAGATTATTTATACTACATTTGTTTATCTATGTCGCACTTTAATATAAGTCAGAAAAAAAAAGATTTTGCTTATATCATTTAAAGGTGGCACTTTTCAAATATCGACCATTGAATGTAGAGTTTCCAACTTTACTTAGGACTTTCCTTTTGACCAAGTGTGATGATCATAGACTTTTTAATGGCATACACCAAATTAGTTCTTTTAAAGCTTCACTAGTGGATCTCCTTTTATTGAAGGTGTTAGAATATAATTAGGATTTAGAATATAGAATTATTTTGTGATTAAGTATTTATATTTGAGTTTATCTCTAATAAAAGATATATTTGATTTAGAAATATGTTAAGAGTTTCAGTTTGATTACGATAGCTCTAGAGTGGCTAGAGGTTATATAAATATATGTAATAACTTAGCTATTGAAACAATACATAATTTATTTCTTTTCTACATGGTGTAGTTTGTGTGGCTCCTCAAACCATGGATTTGTGAACCTAAAGTACTTTCGATGATTGTTTATGATAAATTTTTTTTCTTGAAATAATCTGTTTTAATATTTTGAGAATGGTTATTTTGAATGCTTTTGCCAATCAATTGGCATCGAGGTTAAATGTTGTAAATGTACAATTTGAATACAACATTTTTGACAATTGTGGCTCGTTATTATGAATAAACCAAGGTGCAAAGAAAGTCCAAAATATTGAAAATTTTGACTTATATCAATGTGGTTACTTCAACCCATTTGGAGAAGTAAACTGTTGCAATAAAAAATTATTTGATGGGCCTTTTGCCAATGGGGGTTTAATCATGTTTAATTCAATATTTTTTATCCCCTCACATAAAATATTATTACAAAGTAATTTGAATAGTATTGTTATTGTCATAATAGATGGGAATATAATCATCAAGATCAAATAGAAACCCTTGTAATTAGTTTGGTTGGTAAGTGGAGACTAATGAAAAAATTATAGATGATTAAAATTAAATTTAAGATGAATGAAAGAGAATTAACGATATGTAATAATAAAATTTTAAGATTTTACTTACCTACAATATATATAATATATGAATATGTCCAATCTCAATTCAAATTTAATTAAGTCCTATTTTTTTACGTTAATTCAGGCTAGGGTCCAAACTGAGTAGTGCTGAATCTAATTTTTCGAGTCAGGCCGTGTCGTATCAGCACGGGTTGGACCCGACCCAAATTACACCTCTCGAGTACTACTGGATTCAAGTGGACGGTGGAGATAAAAGTGGTTCAAATGCAGAAGATCCTTTCTCTTCGGCGATTCCCAAACAACTCTGGCTGCTGTTAGCCGTCGTCTCCCTGGTACGAATTCTCTTCCTTCTTCACACTTTTTCAATTTATTTCCGTTTTTTTTTCTTCTACTTCATCTTTCTTCTTCCTTTCTGCTATCTCCCCATTTCTCTGCAACCATGTTCCAAAAAGCTGCTCTCTCTGTGTGCGCGTCTGTATTTGTGTAAACTTTCCAGCTTATTTTCTGCCCACAACCCAGAAAACAGCCACCCCCTTGTTTCTTTGCCTTGTCTCCTTTTCTTTCTTTATTTCCATTCCTGTTTTAGGATTTTACCGTGACGAACAAACAGCACCCTCTCTACTTATTTTTTACATTACTCTCTTTTTCTTTATTTTCCTTATTCTTCTTCTTCTTCCCTTTCCATTTCTATGTTGTTGTCTTGGAACTATTTATTGAAGCAGATGCCTAGATGATGTTATTGAACTTTTGATTGGGTGAAGTGGAAATGAGAAATCAAAAAACCATTCCCTGATAGATGGGAAACTGGAAATTATGATTAGGGTGAAACTTGAGTTGGATTTTGATTCGACAGGAAAAATAAGCGGGCTGGGTTAAGTATTTTTTATACTAGGGTTGGATTGGGTTGAAGGATTACAAACCGGATTAAATTTGGATTGATCTGGTTTTGGCCTTTAAAAAATCAACCTGATCCAACCCGACCCAATTTTATACCCAGTGGCCAGTATGAATACTTTTTGGTTATGATTTAATCAATAATAATGCTGTTTATTGATAAAAAAAATTATTTCTTTGTATTTTTTGTCTTTTTTTTTTCTCAAATATTATGTGGAAGCATTATTTCTTTTAGAAATTAATAATTTTGTTTATTTGCAAATTATTTATCATTTTTTTAAATACTAAATATGTGAAAATATTATTATTTAAAAACTGAATTATTTTAATTTGGATGTTTATGAAAGTCTAAATCAATCCAAATTTAGGTTTAGAATCGGGTCAATCTGGTTTTTGGGCCACATTAGGGTTGGGTTGGGTTCAAAAATTCGGGCTTTTAAGTCGGGTTCAACTAGGTATGATATGGGTTGGGCTGGGTTTAGCAAAAGCCTGCCCTTATACTGCACAAACACTTCAAAATGTGTGATGTGCACAAACACTTCAAAATGTGTGATGTACCCCTGTGGACACTTGTAGATACTCATTTTCGTTCTTCATAGACTACTTTAGTGCTTTTTAACGTTGTTTTCCAAGATAACTAATTTTTTTTTGAAAGATAACTTCATTAACAAACAAGAAAAGAATACACGCGCAAAAGAAGGCAAAAAAACCCCTCCAAAACACAACTACAAGAAGTGAGAAATTACTTCATATTCTAAAGATAACCCCTGATGAGCCAACTCATCGGCAACCGAGTTAGCAGAACAAGTAACCCAAGATATTTTGAAATGAAAAGAATCGATAATGCTCCAAATCCTTTCAATTTTATCCAAAAATCTCTACGGGTAAAGAGAACCCAAAGCCCAATTCACTATAACTTGAGAATCACCTTCGACCAAGCACCCATGGACCCCTTTCTTCTCTAATTCCAGAAGACCACGCCATAAAGCCATTAATTCTGTCTCAATAACTGACCCATGAGAAATGGACCCAGCATATGAAAACACAAAAGACCCAGAGTCAGTATGAATTATCCCACCATATCCAGCAAAATCCAGATGCTGCATGCAACTACCATCAAAGTTAAGTTTAAGAAGCCCACTTGAAGGAGGACTCCAACAAACCCGAAGCGAAGCCCCCAATTTATGAATATAGGAGTCAACAGAAGTCCAATCTTTGCATATAGATGAAATAGAGACATCCTGAAATATAAATACAACACTTTTTCACTCTTAAAACCTTTGCCACCTAAATGTTTAGAGTAAAACTAGTATATTGTTTTCTATTGGTATTATTTTTACGCATATTTTCATTTAAAATAAGCTTAGATGTAATTTTATTTAATATGGTGCTGTGACCCCATGTCCTATTTTATTGGGAGGCTATGTTCGACAACTTGTACCCGTGTCAAACATTGACACTGGTACCCATACTCATTAGCCCATCGTAACCTGCCAAAGTATCACTCCTAATTATGATGGTGAAATATCATTTTAATGATTTGATTGTATCATGATTTGTGTAATGCTTCTCTTTTGGGGCTTGAATGAAGACAGAAATTATGATTGATTTTCCACATCAATTTTTGCTTGTTCAAAAAATTTGTATTGTTTGTATCTTGTAACGTTTTTGTGAAATTATGGTAAAGTGTTTATGTTTGGTCTTTTCTACACTTGATACTTTACATGATTTTAACTAAAAATTGTATCTGCAAAGAATGTATCAATGTTTTCATTTTATTTGTTCTTTGTGCTTGGTGTTGTTGGAATATTATGGTCCTTGCTCTTGAAACATGTCAGTTCCTTTTATTAAAATTTTATCTACATGGATTCCTTGAAATGGGCAGCATTCTCGTGTTGGACATGTTTCTATGTTAGGTTCTTCACAGGTTCTTCTAGCATGTGATTAATTCTTCACAGATTATCTTAGTAGAGTATAATATTGTTTTGCATGGTGGTAAAATGTTGTGACACTTCCCCTTTTGCAATTTTTTTTGGGGGCCATGTTAGTCATTTAAGAGGCCAAAACAGTACAACCAGGAGACACCAACCAAACCAAACTTGACTTAAACAGAAAAACTAGATGTACTGCCTTATATACCAACACTAACATCTAGCACTGAACAATACCAGGAAGACTCACCTTACTAAAGTAGACATTAAACTGATACTGACTCCACCCCAGACTCTAAACTAGAACCAACACACAGCCCACTCTGAATCAGGCACAGCTTGCACTGCTTGAAACCTCAGCCTGCTTGGACTCAAAGACTTTGAATATCTTCCACCACCTCTCTCTTAATATTTATCGGAACTTTGTATATCCAGTACATGGGCACATCTGGACGAGTTTTTGGCAAAGCATCAGCCACCACATTTGCCGATCTGGCACACTTGAAGAGAATGAACCTCGGTTATTCTGCGAGAATCTTCTTGCATATAGCCTTGAGATCCCATAGGAAGATCTAATTTTGATCCGATTAGATGGTCAAATATATATTTCAAATCATCTGCAATTACCACCTGCCTTGCCTGGAGTTTCACTCATAACTCAATGCCTTGGAGGAGCGCCAACAGTCTCTGCATGATTTGGATTGTTACTGTCAATTGTTGCTGCAGTAGCACCACGAACACTGCCCTTACAGTCTCTGTTTACTGCATTGGTACCGCCCCAGTGATTCCAGGTGAGGTTGAACCATCAAAATTGAGCTTGAATTCTTCCTTCCTTGGCTGGTAATATTTCGAATCCGGCCCTCGATCCTCCTGTCTCCCGTCGCAACCTGATAATCTTGTATCATCTTCTGTTCAGACCATGCTTCGTTTGCTTCACTAATAGCTGCATCACAATTTGGAGAAACCCCTTGAAAACCACTTTGTTTCTTAGTGTCCATATATACCAAAGCGGAAAGCTAATTTTACTTTATGGTCATCTGATTCTGAGTTCCAAAATCACTCAGAGACAGGTACTGAATTGCTAGAAAGAAGGTAAGAGGTGGGGTTTAATGGCATCACATCCACACAGCATATGATCAATCAGTTTTCGGCTGGGCCAGACACAAGCTACATAAGTCAGCCCAATCCCATTTTTCCTCTGAAAACTTTTCGTTGGGAATCTGTCATATAAGAGTTTCCAGAGGAACAAACGAATTTTAGAGGACAATTTAAGTTCCACACTCTGGGAACCCCTTTTGCGATTTAACTAAAGTCTTGAGACTGTTTATTAGTGATTTTGCTTTAAGTGAAGTTTGTACATTTACTTTCAATTGTATTGTTTTTACTTGTTATTTCATTTTAAACAAATATTTATTTGAATTTGCTCAAATATCATGCTGAATTCCATGGAACCTATGTTTTGGGATTTGCCAAATTTGATGCCTCTTGCCATTATTAGATTTCAAGACACTGACCCATATGTACATTCTTTAGCTTTTTATACTGCAAAACTCTCTCTAGCTACTAAAATTGCAACTAATATTGTATCAAAAATTTCTCACCTCAAGAAACTTCGAAGATGAGATTTTTATTTAGGAAAGTCTCGTTGGAGCTAAAAATAATTTAAAACATTGAATACATGAAAAATAAGTAATACTGATACTAGCTTGACAGCTTCTTTTGTGTTGAGATGTTGTGCATGTTAAAGTGGGACACATGTCATGTTGGTGTGTTGAAATTGCTTCTTGATCCCATTGATCACCATTCATCTAAGGCGCTTAGTTCAATAGCCAAAAGAAGAACATAGGAATGGTTCGAAACTGCTATTAGTTTGAAATCACTCTATGCCAAGTTAGACTTAATTTTGGTAGGTGTCTATTCTATAAAATACTTTTTATCAGGTGGAGCATTCTAATTGGCAACATGCCACATGCCCATGATAAGATGGTCATCAGGTTATCGTTCGAAAAGAAAAAGGTCAACAGGTTGTCTCAAAAAAGAACTTGCTCATACTTTTTCTTGTTTTGGAAACTTTATACGAACTTGATAAAATGTTTATGTTGAATGTTTTTAGAGTTAGGAAATTCTTATGAAAAATTAATAAGAATGAACTCGCAAACGCAGGTGATGTTTTAATTATATCAAGAATGTGATGATGCACTCGTTCAATGTGAATGAGTTTAGTGTATTAATTTGAACTTCTTCATAATTAAATATTGAATTAGTTGAGTAAGAAAATTGGAATTTCCTTAACTTGAGACCTTGATTTATGTTTCTTCACTGTTTTTATTTCTTTTCATATTTTTTTGAAGAATATGTTTCTTTTGAATTATTGATGCAATGGTAGATGGTTTTGAACTAATGAACTCAAGGAATTGAAATGTCTTGACATGTTTTTCCACCTGATTAGCTGCATATCCAAATAATATATTAATGCATCTCATAACATGTGGGTAAGGCTGCGTTTGGATGAGGGGTGTGTAAGGGGAATGAGGTGTTACCCCTCATTATCCTTGTTTGGTAACTAAATGGTAAAGGTAAAACATCTCCATTTTACCCTTGTTTACCCTCTCACTTTTGAATACCCTTTTAAAGCAAAGGGTATCCAAAATGATTACCCACCTTGGATACCCACCCAAGAAAATTTACCCCTCATCCAAACGCAGCCTAAAATGTGTGCATAAATGTTATGTTTGTGCCTTTATTTCAAGCAGTTTGGGATATGTTCAACTATCAAAAAACATTTGCTAGAATGTGTCGAGATTTTTCCATGTGCTTTGTGCTGTTGGAAGATACAGTCCTTGTTCTTGAAAGATATTGATATTTTTTTATTGTCATTTTAGATCATATAAATCATCTCTAATTAATTGTTAAACATATGCCATTATTCGATTTATACATTTGTTATTTATTTATTATTATTATTATTATTTTCCAACCGAGCATTGATTTGCTAATTGTAACCAATTTCATAAATTTCTCATCTAAAGAAAATTTCCAAAGAGAGAAGAACAACAAAGATTACCAAGGCCCACACCCCAAAATGAAGATTATTGTTATTGTTTTTTGCTTTGTCTTTAGGAAATTATAAATAATATACTCTTAAAATATTAAATCTATGAAAAAAGTATGAGGCATGCTGGCTTCGCTGCTTTTTATGTCTGATAACATGACCACCATGTTACTGTGTCATGCATGGCATGCTGGTCGGGTGAATTAGCCCCCCTGTGACTCCATTATATGAATGGAGTATTATTGATTAAAGTATCCAACAAGGTTCAAGTCACTCTCCCTGGCTACTCAATCTAGGAAGTGAATTGGATTGACCAAAATAAAAGCTAATGAATAATCTAGAATCAACCATTAATTGGACTTCCTTCACTATCATATTGAACTTAGTTTTCTTAGATGCCACTTGCTCCAATTAACATGTTCGCTAGGTTGTCCAGCCCAAGTATTTCTGACATCATCTTCTTGTGTAAAATTTATGTTAACTGGTTAAAATGGACATGTTAATTTTCTAGGGGTTCTATAAATATCTTTTGCAGTATTGGGAGAACATTATGAATTTTAATCACTCGCAAAAATAAAAAAAGAGTGTTATGAATCTCAGGTGTCAGTGATATAATTATTCATGACAAATAACCTAGAACGTTGCTGTTTTCCTTGAACATCGATGATATTTGTTACATTGACTACCCATAGGAATTATATTTAGTATGGTTTGATGATGACTTAGTTTCACCATGTTTCATTCGTTTGGTTCTTTTACGTGGCAGGGAACTGTCTTTCATTGACAGGGTGATACAATGAGAATAGAGAAGTGTTGGTTTTGTTCCTCCACTATCTATCCAGGACATGGCATTCAATTTGTTCGAAATGATGCAAAGGTAGAGTTTGTATTTGTAATTATACTTGAATTGGTTGACAATTGAGATAGTTTTTTTAATATGTATTCTCCTTTTTTCTTTTTGAAATGATCATGTGACTTGAGCTGAAGACCTTTTAATGCTCTCATTGTTACAACCTAAAAAGTAGTAGATTTGAGCCATTTCACCATCTAAAAAAAAATTTACACTAATATTTTGCTTTTATTTTCTTTTACCTCATACCTTATATGGTTAAAACTTATATTATGGATTTACTTCATGTATTATATAGACAGTTGTGTGTTTCTTCCTTTAGGGTCCAATGTATCTCACTTTAATGATGTTTTCAGGATCCCCTACTAGTTAGAGAAAATAGGATAGACTTTTTTTTTTTTGGGGGGGGGGGGGGGGGGGGGGCACGACTTTGGGCACTTTCACACACACACACACACACACACACACACACGTAATTAAAGAAAATGATCGGTTTCTACTTTTATTTGATATTCATTTAACAAATTGAAATTTATAGCAATAGGATTTCCTAGCAAAAACTATTTGATGTTGGATATGCAAGTGGAACTTGTATTTAAATGAAGAAGCCATCTCCCAATGTGTTAGTTAAAACTTTTAGCTATTATTTCTTGTCCTATGAGGTGGGGTCCATCTTCTCATTAATCTTCACCATAAGATAGAGATGTTACTTGTTCAAAATTGCTAAATGATCAGTTAGCACCTACATAGAGTGCTTCCAATATTCTAAGAATGGGCTTTAGTGGATAGAAGGCACATGAAGAAATAATGACCTCTCTTTGTCTCTCTTTTTCTACTCAAGCAAAGGAAAAGTAATCTTTTTCTTCTTCTTTGCAAGTTAAGAAGTGTAGGTCTCTCTCTCTCTTCTTTTGGGGTAAATGGAAGTTGTCTTGATGTTTTAAAGGCAAGTCATGTTTCTTTCTACACTGAGAACCAGTCACCCTTTTCTGATTCAGTTCTTTCTTTCAATCTGACAATTCCTTCTTTCACTCCTTCTGATTTACCTATTTCTCTTCAGATAGGTAATCGTTATTGATCATCCTAGCATTCACTTTGTAGAAGGTTTGTGAAAGAAATACCTTGGGAGCCGATGGAAGGGAATAGGGAATGAAAGGTGGTCTTTTGAAGAAGGGGAAGATTTTCTGTGAACAAAAGAAATCAAGTCCCTGTTTCTGGAAAAAATTCAAAAGAATATATCTACAAGGTGTTTGCAATATGCCTTTCAGATGGTTCGATCTAGTGAATGATGTATATGTTCCGACATGTGTGAAGAGAAGGCTGTTTGCTTTTGTTAGAATGGGCTTTCAGAGCCATGTTGATTTTGTGATAACTATGAAGGAAACTACCTTTGAACATAACACTTTGTAAGGTTAAAGAACTAGATTTTATGGAGGTGGGGGGAGGGAGGGTGGTGTTGGTAAGTTTCTGAGAGGTGAGATTATTGTAGGTATTTAAAAGGGGGAGAACAAGTGGGTGCAAAATCAAATGGCATTCAAGTGAGGGAGACAAAGTTTGAGGTAGTTGGTACATTGAAGAGGGATGGGGTGGAAGGTAACGAAAATTAATGGGTGGGGAAGCGATTTAAAGGGGTGGTTTTGAGAAGTCTTTTGCAAACACAGTCAGACTTGGGTATACACTAGCAATTCTAGATGGAAATGAGGAGCTAGAAGATGGACATGCGATTATGATTGAGGATTTAAACCTAAATGTCTTATGATTGAAAGGTATAAGATGACCTCGACCATAGATGGCCACAAATTTTTTCAAATCTGGATTGTGGGGCAAGTGACTTTCAAAACGTTGAGAGATGATTTGGTATTCATCTCCTTCACATCTCCAGATATTGCAGCGAAGTGGAGAAAGGGGAAGTTATCCTTTGCAAAATTTTTTTTTCCTTCTCCTAGAAAGATGGCGTCTGTATGGCCTCTTTTTTGAAGGTTTGAAATCTAGTGCTTGGGAAACCGTTCATGCTTAGTGCATGGAGGTTTTTGAAGCTATAGAAAAAAGGATCTGGAAAGCTTATTAAAGTAAACGAGGATAATCTACAGAGAGAAATGTTCGTGAAGCTGTTTTTAGGTGGATTCATTTTCTTTGTCTAGGAGCTAATCCATAACATTGAAGGACAACCTTCAGGATTTGGTTAAAAGGGTGGTGAATGATGGAGTTAGATTTGCTGTTAAGGGTGAGTATTTTTCTCCTTTTCTTATTATTTATTTGTTTATTTTTTGTAGGGGGAAATAGGAAAAACCTTTTTATTTTGAAATGGGAGTTGGTGGAAGTAAAGTACTGAGCTGAACCTTCACACAGGTCATAGAATTTGATCAAGCCTGATGGTGGCTTGACAACAAGCTTGAGTTTGAGGTGAAGCGACAAAATAATTTTTAAAAATACCAAATGCTCCAAATCAATCCTATTTAAACCTTTCGCAAACCAACCTAATCAACACTAGATCCTCAATTGAGCCCACAACAATCTCAAAATGTCCCTTCTACAAAACCCTCCCAGCAATCTAAAACCCAAATCACATTAAAAAGAATCTAAAACACAAGTCACTCAATGGAAGGCCTAAATCAATCAATCTGATGATTGAAAAACCTATTTTTATATTTATTGTATAATTAGCACTGTTGAAAATGGTTGGCGATATACTAGAATGGCATATCTTTTGCCCTCATTTGGTAGCCCCACTGCATCCAATCATACCTCCAACACCAACTGTAGGATACACTCATATAATGTTGGGCCTCAACAGCCTCCACTACTATGGAGTTGTGTCATCTTCACCACTATATTCTAGCTTTTGAATTACAATCAAACCAAACAAAATAAAAAGATAGGCAAAGAAAGAAAATAAGCAAACCTGGTATAGAACCATCAGCTGAGACGAGACAAGGCACAACAGAGTTGCAAACGAAAAGAATCCCTAGAAATTTTGGTGGGAAATAGATCACTGGAAACTAGAAAAAGGAAGTTGTTGGTCATTGAAACTTGCAACTTGGACTTTGAAACAGACAATGGTAAAGTAACTTGGGTTTTTAAATGAGAATGTGAGCTTTTTGAAAATCCCAGCTTATAAATCTTTTTTTTTGCAACAGTAACAAATGGAGATTCATTAAATGAAGAGGAGGATACAAGAGAGATAGCCACGTATAGGAGAGGTATACATAGCTATCAGAAGAAAAACATCTAAGAACTATGTGTAAGAACACTGTATACAATATAGATACAATATGGAGTTCCCCATCACCCCATACACCCAAAGAGAGATAAGATTAGAGAAGCGTCATTATGGATCTATGCTTCTGTACTCCCACTTTTACTAGAAAATTAGCAATATTGTTCGCTGACCGAGGAACGTGTGTGAAGGAGATATCCCTCGTTCTACACAACCTTCTAATGTCCCTAAAAATGGTAACCAGTTTCCATGGGAGGGGACTTTCTATTACTAGTCTAAGGAGATAGCATTAGTCGAATCACCTTTAACAATGAGCTTACGATTCCCAAACCTAGACCAAATTTGAAGCGCTCTTCTAATTGCTCTCAATTCCGCCTCATTCGACTCCATGATACCTAAGGGCTCAGAAAAAGCTAAGAACATCTTATCCCCATCATCGTGCGACACCCTGCCTATTCCTAATCGGACCCACTGTACCTCTTAGTGCCCTATCTACATTAAATTTAAAACAGTCTTGAGATGGCACTACCAATGAACCCTGAGTTTTCTATCTTTCCCTAATCCCCTCATACACCCTTCCCATGATAGGTAGAAATCTTCTGGGGCCAATCCAGAGAACTCCTTACAAACATAAAGCCATCCGATCAAGTTCCATTTCGCCTTCTCTAAAACTTCTCCTACAGACCCTCTCTTATCCTCAAAGATCCTCCCATTTCGGTCTTTCCAAATAGCCCACGTGACTGCAGAAGGTACCATCTTCCAAGCCGACCTAGCTTGAAAATTCATTTCACTTCTACTCAAGCCCCTTTTGATAAAATATCCAAAAAAAATTAGCTGATATGATTATCTTGGAATCTTGTGGTGCATCTTGCTTGAAACCAATTCTTGTATTTGATCAGTGTAATTATCAAGCTTCCGAGGAAAGAGGGACAACAGCTTGTTAGAACTGTTGACGAATTTTCCCCATTGCAACCATAAAGTTGCAGTTTTAGTCATGTCATCAATTTTTTATGACCTTAGTCATGTTGTCATTGTTTAAATGATGATGGTGATGGTAATACTGAAGTTCTTAGAAAGGTTTGCTCAACTGGGCCTAGCAGATTACTGAGAATGAATAATCCTCTACACAATTGAGCCCAATACGACAATACCTACAATCTGTATAGTTTTCTTCACAGCGAGTCAACATGGACATGTCCCAAGTATGTCATTGAGGAAGTGGTCATGATATTTAATGTTGCCCCCAATCCAACTTCACTACACATGAACAACCAATTAAAGCTTCAAGATCACGATTCATTGGAATTGTCCATGTAATGATGGGAGAATCTGATGATATTCACCAAGGAGACTATCCATCAAAGACCCCTGCAACCCCAACTTAGCAGAATTTGAAAAATTCTTTCAAGCTTAAGAATTCAAGAGAAAAGATTAACGAGGGAGAGACCTGTTCAAAGGGCTCCACCTTGTTCCTAAGAATCTTGTCATTATTTCCAGTCAGAACATACCAATGACTTGCCACCATCAAACCTACAAATGATTCTACACTTGCTGGATCTGTGAAGTTCCGAAGGATAAGAAGTTGATTAATGGATTTTAGCATAAGCTACTGAATCTAAAAGAGCTGGATGTTATATGAATATAGGATAGCTGTCATTGCAAAGGACAAGAAGATCCAGTGTCTTCTGTGTGAAGGCACAAGATAAACCTTTGGTGACAATTCATTTCTTCTTCTAAGATTATATATCATTTAAAGTTAAAAACATATTACTTGAGAAATTCCCCTAACCAAAAGTCCATTGAAATGCCAAAACCCTTGGGGAGGCTCTTTTCTTCCAAATAGGAGGTACTAACTACTGGATTGTCAATCTAACCTGTATACCCAATAGAGGATAACTCTGATGGTTCTGGCCACCAAATCCTGGATTAAGATATCACACCCTAGCTGGAGTAATTTCATAGATGATTCCCTTTTCCTCATTCGTAATGTCCCAGAGAAGGGGGGAGCCTACACTATCTGACGTTGCAGCATCTCATAGGCATCCCTTACACGGGAGTGTCAAGTGCTACCAGAGAAGTGGGGGAAATTGATGTTGAAAATTTCAATCACTGCATCAAACATTTCAAAAGCTGATCCAATCTCCTGCATTCACAAGAATTCTGAACCTCATAGCCACAGTAAATATCTCATGAGGGTATACTATTTCAGACAACAGAACTCTGTTGTTGGGTTTACACAACATCCATCCTTTTGCAATGATATCGTCTCTCCATAAAGAACTTTCTTTGCTAAGGTTACATTTAATGTCGAGCACTGGTCTAGTACAGTAACATCAGGAAGGCTTGTCTGCTCCAATTGACAAATGATATTTAGTTACTCCAGTGTAACTGGTTTGCATTTTTCTGCTTCTTTTTTGGTCAAAGACTCAAAGCTAAATTGACTTTGTCAGTATCTCTTGTTGGTCCATGTTGCTAATCAAATGTTGTAAATGAAAAAATTTCCACAAATTTAATGTGTATTAGACTCTTCTATCTTTGGTGCATGTAATTGCAACCTATGACTTTCCATTTCCCATATTGTATATTAGTTGACATTTTTTTATTGAAATGGTTAATCGGTACATAGGTTGCTTGAGTTTTTGTTTTCAGCAGTTTTGATTCATGAAAAGTGTTGTGTAGATTTTTCGGTTTTGTAGATCCAAATGCCACAAGAACTTCAAGATGAAGAGGAATCCTCGCAAAGTGAAATGGACAAAGGCATACAGACATTTACATGGAAAGGATATGACACAGGTAAGAGAAATCACTTTTTCGTCTCTCTTCAATGCATTATTTAGTTGATAACAGAATGGTTTGTTTTGTTTAAAAGGATTCGACCTTTGAGTTTGAAAGGAAGCGAAACAGGCCTGACAGATATGATAGGAATGTCACTGACGACACATTGAAGGCTATAAAGAAGATTGATAAAGTCCGTGTCGATAGAGAGGCCAGACACCATGCACGGAGGTTTCTGCAAAGACCCTGCTCTAGCTGTTTATTTTAAGAATTAGGAATTGACTATTCGGGCATTCATTGTTTCTGTTTTATTATCGTCTAAGTCATTCATTTCAATCGTCGAAGTCATTTATCTCATTCATCGTTCCCATTTCTGTATAATCTATTGATACATGTTTGCTTTGGACCTTTTGCAGGATGAAGGGAAAGAAAGCCAAGGAGCAGAAGGAAGCAGCAAGGGAGTTGGAACAGAGCATTCACATGGTCAAAGCTCCTGTTGCTCTTCAACAGGAGCCTTCACTCACCCTTCCAAAGGTCCAAGTTCAAGTCTCAAAACCACAGACACAGGAACATCTTATGGAGGAATAGCAATAATTTCTCTGAAGCAAGAAATGTGCTACTGGCCATCTCTATCAATTTTGGTTTTTCGAATTCTTTTAAGATTTAATCCATGTGTTTTGTGGGGTGCAACTTATGTTAGGAATTATCATTTAAAAAAAAAAACAACTTAGGTTCGGAATTCGGAATTCGTAATATATGATTTAAATTTGCTACCTTGGTCCAACTCTTGTGCTCTCTGTTGAAGCAAATAAAACATCACTCCCTATGAGTGGTGGTTTGAATTTTGAATGGATTGACGGACCTTGCATGTGGAAAATCTCCAGGGGAGTATTTTTAACCTCTTCAACTGAGACACTTGTTTTAGGTGGATTAAGATACAAGATTGCTAAATGTAGAAATAAATGCACATTTTGGCAGGACTATAAGCATCTCACAAGTTGAACATATGAATTGGGTGGCTACTAAAATTCAAAATTAGTCTCATTCTTCATTGATAGAGGGTAAAGTGGTCGGTTGAATGAATTATTCAAGCCTAGGCCACCTTTTCTTCAAAGAATTTTTTTTACTGGTTCTTCACTGCAGTGACCTCCGGCGGTTTCGGTAGGCTGTCAACCCTTGAGATTTGAAAATTACTCTGTTGTGTTGTGGGGTGGATGGGAGGCACCTTAAAAATCCCTATGTGACATGATCAAAACTAGTGTTTTGATTCTTATAACAATGGGAAATAGATGGTCGGGAGATATTGACACAACTTCCGACTTTCAATGGGCAATGCTCCTCTGTTAAGTGGACTTGATGACGATTTAAGCTGTTGTGACATCGAATCGTTCATCGGTCACAATTCTCTTTTGCAGCTTCAGACTCATGTATGAATTATTTACACAATGTAGAGTTGTAAAGAACACGAGTTTTGCTAGAGTGAAATGAAAAGAATAAATCAAAAGATGATCGGGATAAGATGGAATGCGACTTCAGTGGTGAAATACTGACAGAACTTTTCTCCGTTCTGCCAATCATGTCTGATAGTGAGTGCTGTTGATTATCTGGATTGATCCATCATCTTGAATTGAGCATAGACCAAGTACTTTTTCCCCCCCTTTCCAAGGGGTTTTTCTTCTTCTGATCAGTGGGTTTGAGTTATGCGTTTGTATATTTCCGGCCGAGTCAGGTTGAGTTGAGAAATTTAAAATCAACCTAACGTAACTCGACTCTAGTGAACCACGTTATAAAATAACACTCGGATTTGGGTCAGATTGAGTAATTCGGATCAACAATTCGAGTTATATAATGGTAGGGGTGTTCATTTCCCCAAAATCTGCTCGAGCTTGGCCTATATTCGACCTAAATAAATGGGCTTAGATTTTTGTTTCAAGCCCATTAAGGCTCGTCAGACTTTTAAGCCCATTTATTTTGTTTACATGTTTTTATTTTTCTTTTATAAATTGAAATTTAACCATATAGATTGAGAAAATATTTTAAGAAAGAAAATATGGTAAATTTTATCTCAAAAATCAATTTATAGCCACTCGATCTTAATTGTCAAATCACCATGTGTCTATCTTTTCAAGAACGTTTTCCAAATTTGACTATCAAGATCAAGTGGTTAAAAATTCAATTTCGAATTGAAATTTTAAGTTATAGTAGATATTTAAGTATACTTTTAATCTTTATAGTTATATTTAAAATTAGATAACATATTTTTCTAAATAAAAAATTGTACCAGATGTAAAATAAAATGGGCTTTAATCAGAAGGGCTTCTTTTTTGAAGCTCGGCCCGAGCCCGGCCTGTGAACAATTCTATATAGTGGGGCATGAAACATGTGATTTTTTTTTTTACAATAAGAACGATTAGATGAGCTCGACCTCATTGTAAGCGACGAGGTTTACCAAATTTCATGTATGCTTAATTTTATCAAATAAAGTGATTGGATCAAAGTATTCAATTATAATGGATAATTGATTGCAAAATCAGCTGTAACAAGTTTGGTTCCTGTTGAATTAAGATACACCATTGGGTCTTAATCCACCATACATCATGGTGTAAATTAAATTTAATGTTGAATAGTTCTTAATTCTTATGGATGATTGATATTGAGACACATTAATAATCCTGCGAAGATGCTGAGATTCAAAAAAATCTTTAATTAAAATTGGATTCTACTTGTGAGATTAACTCAATCTTACCATGTGGTCAACCTCATTTAATCATTTCTCTTTCTACATTATACACACTTAGATTAAAATTAATCTAAGATTCTAAGATTAGACTAGAGATTTTGAGTTCGACTTCTCCCGGATTTACCTAATAAACACGAGTCTTGCCGGTGGATTCGTATATTCACAAAATTAGTCTCACTTCCAATGTGGGATAGAGATGCATGTTATTAGAAAAAAAAAAAAAACAATGGAAGGGTTGGTTTGACCGTTGATAATTTGATATAATAAAAAATATAATTAGTAATTACAAAAAGAGAAAAAAACACCTGAAACTTATTTTTTTTTTCATACGTGGAAACTTGCCGACCCCACTTTGTGGTGATCATAGGTAAAATCTCAGATCCATGACACCACCCACAAGCACCATGGATCAGGTTAGGTGACCCAAGAGTTTAAGTACAAGACTTCTCACACAAGATAATAATATCAACCACTCAAACAAATAAAGTGATCATTACAAATAAAAAATATAACTTGTAATTAAAAAAAGAGAAAAAAAAAACACCTCAAACTATAATTTCTACTTTTGTTATTTTCATTGCAATTTGTAATTTGATTATAATTTGACAGAGAGAGAGTATAATCTTACGAGCAAGATGAGCGCATGATATTAGGGATTTCATGATTTTAAGATTTTTTTTTATTTTAATTTCATCTTGGGGCTAAAATTAAAACTATTAAAATAAAATATTTAGTATTAAAAATGATCGGCTCAGATGATTTGAATAAGAAGTGGGTGGCTGGGTGGGCATCAGATTTCAATGGCCCAACTTGGGCAGCTTAGTTTAGTTTAGTGGGGAAAAGTGAGAAGGAAGGTGTTGAGTTGTTTAAGAGGTTTGAAAGTCCCACATCGGAAATGAAGAATGAGGCAAGGGAAGGACGTAGGTATAAAAGGGGAAGAATGGGAGGCTTTTAAAGCATCTTTGCGCTTGGGGCAATGACGCAGCTAGTGAGGTTTTAACCGAGGCGCGTCAATTGCTGGTTGAAAACTATTTCCAAACCCCCTCTTGGGCCTGGGTTCAGCCCGGTGCCCTCGAGAATTTCTGGAAGGGCTCCCTCTAACCCAGGGTAAAGCCCTACAAAACTAATTATTAAATTTTTTTTTTTTTTTTTCAGATCTGTTTAATTCAGATGGGACGGTTTAGATTGAGTAGTAATACAAAAGCCACTGTTGAGGATGATATTAATTCAATTCCGCACAATATTGAGGATGATATCACCCATTTAGTAAATTTGGTGATATATATGATTAGATATATATAATCTTTTAATTAATTAAGAGCCATGATCTGTCTAATACTAACGTCAGAATTAATTTCATCAATTAAGATTTAAGAGAAAGTAATATGGTATGGAAAGGTTTTTAAATTTTAACTTTATCATTTAAGTTTGGTGGAAATCCATCAAGTCATGCGGGCCACCACGTATTGAAGTCTCTTAGTCTTCATCCCACCGTAGTCCCACATCGCTAAAAACTAAAATGGGAAGAGAGGAGGAGGACATAAAATGAGAGGAGGTCTCAATGGAAGTCTCACCCTTCTCAGACTGAAAAAGGGTGGGTTATATGGGCCGTCCTCTAGGAGCTGGCCCAATGGTGTAATTGTCATGAGATTAACTGCGTGTAACGGGTTGCATTTTTATTAATAAAACTGTATTATTGATAACAAAAGTTTTATAATTTAAAATATCATCATTGCTGATTAATATTCAAAAAAAATTCAATCTAGACTTGTAGGGATCTTACTTAGGAGTCCTAAGTAGTAACCAAGTCCCACGAAAACAGTGGAAAGATTAATAAAAAACTTCTTGGAGTTAATGTTTAAAAAAAAAAAAAAAATCTTGAGTTACTATTGTTCTTAGGGTACTGTGGCGTCAATCCTGAGTCTCAGGATTACAAGGGGAAAAAAAAAAAAAATCTGATTTGTTGACCCAAGGGCCAACAAAGGTTTTGAAGAAGAACGTTTTTAAGATTAGACCCCGGTCGAACCGGTAAGATTAGACCCCCGGTCGAACCTCCGGTCCGACCGCGGGCTGGTTAGGGGTCTTATATGTTGTCACACCTTTGAGCTCTAAGTTTTGTTGAACCAAATTTCAATTTTTATTCTTACTTAAGAAAAAGGGTGAGAGAGAGAAGTAAGAATAAATTAAAATTTCCTTTAAGTTGGTACACTACAAGTCTACAAGAAAAATTCATGGTGCAAAAATCACTACTTTTTTGTAAATGGTATAATTAACAAACAACAATTCAACAAAATTTAATGTACGCAGTTTGAACATGAAATGAAGGGACAAAATTCTGCAATAATATGCATGTTTGACAAGTACAACTAAATGGTGAAAAGATTTATATACTTAAGGTTTTTAGAAGATTCTACATATTGGATTATTGGGAGCAGTAGTTTACGTGGACATTTCTGAGGTTATATCCTTAGAAAATATTTTATTTTTAATAAAGATCTTTTATGTTTTTTAATTTTGAACCACATGGTGCATAGAACTCACTTTATAATCTTTAATATTGGTTTTTAACGTCTAAAATAATTTGAATTAATATATTAAAGAGAATCTTATATGTTAGGAAATCTAATACTACCACATCTCATAAAGGATTTGCAATCTTTAATTAGAAAAGTTTTCTAATAATGCTAAAGGGGCTCTCTCCATTAAAGTTCTTTAAGAAGATCCCTCTCACAGTCCACATCTAAACTGATAGGCCATTGCAATTCTCCAACATTTCAGTGAGAGAAAAGTAGAGATAATTTTCGCATCAAAGTCTAACTCGAAGATGGTTCTAGGCACAACATTAGGCATTGGTGGGGTAAAAAATGTGTTGTGTCAGTATGGGCCACGGTGCAATGCAACGCATCAGTCATTAGAGGTTGATGTGGGGACACGGTGTAATGCAACATATCAGTCATTAGAGGCTGATATGGCACGTGTTTGTCACCCGTACATAACGCACTTATAACGACTCGTCCTGCTACCACAATATTGTCCGCTTTGAGACTTATACACCTTCAACACTTTGCATTAGGCCCAAGTGTCATAGTTATGCCCTAAACATGTTGTGCTATAAGAGATGAGAAGTTAGACTCATATATTCCTCTCTACACATTGTCCTAGGCGATGTTGGACGTTTTGGACACTCATCTTTGATGCAAATATCTCATGAGTGAACTTTTTCTCACGCACCCTCCTCTGATAAGGTCATTACAATCCCACTCTTTTTAGATAAAAGTCATCCCATACTCTACCACTATCATCTTCCCACACTTTCAAAAAAATATTGAAAAAAAATGGAGGAGAGAATTCTAAAAAAAAATTAAAAAAATCTAGAATATTACGAGCTTCATTTCTATGTAATTGTATCATTATTGAACGGATGTTTAGATATCCAAATGTGCTTTTGAGGTTACGAAATCGAGAATTTTAAATATTATCAAAATAATATGAAAAAATTCCCCAAATTTCTAAAAAAAATGGAAAATAAATTCTAGTAATTTTCTGCTAAGTTATTGACGTTGTTAATTATTATAAAATGACTATACAATAAAAATTTAGTCGAATATTCAACGAAATTTGATAAAACTTAGGAAAAATGGGTATCAATTTAAATAATTTTGTATAATGAATTTCATGTATGAAAACCAGTACAAATAAATGAGGGGTTTTTCAAAAACCCGTAAAAAATGAAGGGTTCATTCAAAAATCCTGTAAAAAAGACTGCAAGAGTAGAAGATCTAACGAAGAATTCGATCTTAGATGGTGTGGATCTCACAAAATAGATCGAAAATCGCTTTGAATCAAACCTGAAATAAGCTGAAAATGAAGTTTTTTTTTTCCTTCCAAACACCTTCCACGTTGAGTTGTTGTTGTCCATGAATAAAAAGAGGAGAGAAAGAGAAGGAAAGAGGGGTGGAGCTCCAGATATTAAAAAATTTGAAGTGTTAGGGACACCATATCGGCTGATACAAGCCACAATGGTTCAACTCAGATGTAATAATATCAACCAACACGATATATATTGAAAGAGATTACCTTTATTAGCGATATCTAATATATATCGGCGATATTTATCGCTGATATCAGTTGATAAAATATTTCCACCCCTATCACACGTGAGAATTTGGAGGCAGATACGCAATAAAACTATATCCACCGTTGCGTATCAACCTTCAAATTCCCGTATCAGCGGATACATTGTCCTCGGGTTTTAAGGCTTAAGTCAACCTTTTCATGCTTCATTAGGAAAAAAAAATAGGATCTGCCAAGCTTAAGTAAGACTAGTTTCATCAATTGGTAGGTCCACTCCTATGCCAGTAGACTGATGGTGGGACCTAATTCTTAGGTTGACTTATCAGATACCGGGCCCAACTATGCATTAATAAGCTCCAAAATGGAATCAATTTCATTTTTAGTGGGCCAAAAGTGGGACATACTTCATGCCAGGGTTGTAAATATCGGATGGGCCAAGATCTCAGCCGATATTGCATACAAGTGAGATATGGTATCGGCCTATATCTCACCCGATAGCTTTTTCTCTTGTCAAATTTTTTTGAGAGAGAATATCAGTGGTTTTTTTTAAATAAAATTGAAAAACAGTCGATTTTTTAAAAAAAAAAAAAATTGGAAGACCTAAATATTGGCAGATATTTCAAATATCAGCTAATAGTGGGATAATATCGGCCTGGGCCCATGGCCGATATCGATCTTTTTTTTTTAAAAAAAAATGAAATAAATTGATGTCGGCCAATATTTGACCGATACATCTCAGCGAGATATCGGCCATATCAGCCGATATCTCTCACTTCAGTCGATATCTATCGTATCGGCCGAGATTTTAAACCCTGCTTCATGCATAAACTGAGATCCACTCATGTTAAATGAGACTCTTTCGCGAACAAATAAAGCCCATAGCAGGCCCATTTTCCCTCAATAGAAGGAGATAAGTCACTGAAGTCATCTGCTTGATCGTCAGCTGGCCATCGGTGCAATGGACGGTAATGGGTAGGCATATCACCGATGGTTGGCCACTCATGTTGCCGGTAGCGGCCATATCGCCCAAGGTAGGCGACAAGGGTTTGCCATGTGAGAGGCCAATCCAAATTATTGGGGCCGGAAGATGATTGGCTTAGGGCCCTAAAGTTATTGTGGCCGAGACATGGAGTAGCCGGCCCAAAAAACCTGGGACGAATGGAGTTAATTAACTCGGCCTCCTATTTCAGGTGGATCGACCTCATATGTGGTGCCCACTTTTTAGGTTTTTTCTGGCACTCTTTGATATACTCCCTCTGTCCTAGAATAGTTGTCTTATATAGATTTTGGAATTGTTCCTTAAATGAGCATTTTTGCAAAATTGCAAGTACACACATAATATTAAATGGAGTCGAATGTCAAGAAATTAATTAATATTCAAATCAAGTAAATCTTATGAGATTTTTATGCTAAAATTGACGTATAGTAATTTAGAAAAAAAATAAAAAGATAAAATTAAAAATAACATCTTAGAGGAAGGTAAAGGTTTCTCCAGTTGAATAAGTATCAAAATATTGCATTTAAGAATCACAAGATGAGAAATAATCTTATTCCAAATCTGGGTTGAGATAATTTATTAAGCAAACAATATCGGAGTTCAAATCAATTTTGCATTTAAAAATATTGCTTTGTAATTTTGGCCGATATTTTCAAAATACGCTACAACCGATATTTAGGCCGATATGCATATCGGCCGATAATTTTCTCTCTCATCCGATTTTTCCATTTTATTGCATTTCTCTCTCCTCCAATATTCGAAACCGCAAAAAACCAAATCGTTTTTTTTAAAAAAAAAAAATCAAATAAATTTTAAATACCGATTTTTATGCATATCGGCCGATATGGTGACCGATATTCGGTCCGAATATCGATCATATCGATTGATAACCTTTTTTACTGGCCGATACGATACATTCAGCCCTGAAAAACAGATACATATCGGCCGATAAGATATGTCTGCTCTCAGATATGTCTGAATATTTTTAAATATTTGAGTCAAGTCTAAGCCTCTTTAGAGATTATAAAATTATTAGATCAGAATTTGAGCTCAGTTTTTTTTATTTTTTATTTTAAATTTACACGTGGGAAACCGTAGGATACCCAGCAAAACACCTCCACGAGTGAGCCCACTACCTCTAAGACACACCAAGGTTAGGCCATGGGGGCTCGAACCAACAAACTCCTACTTCTTGAAACAGGAGCCAACCAATTAAGCTACACCCATATGAATTATCTGAGCCCAATTTTTAGTTCAATGTCATGAACAATTTTACATGATTTATATATTTGTATGATAGGTAAGTGAAATTCTTTTTTAACATGATACTAACAACAAAGCTTGCTTAGGGTCTGAGAACTGGCCTGTTGGACTAACCTAATAAGATTAAGATTAGGATAAAGAAATTAATTGTTCGTGCTCCATAAAATCTAGTGCTTTTGACATATTTATCAGATCTTTAACACTTATCATCTAATATGTTAGAAGATTCGTAGATCGTTTTATTGACTTCATTGTATACATTTAAAATAAAATAAAAGTAGTCGCTTTTTTTGAGATGATATTGTGCACTAGCGAAAGTTGCCCTATGCTATGTGGGGCTCATAAAGGAAAGGTCCAATGTATGAAAATGAATGAATTTGAAAGATATTTTCAAGATAATGCCTCTTATAAAAGTTCAGATTCATCATATTTGAAAAAACATGATTTTTAAGGGACGAATTCAAATTGGACATAGATGCAATTCATCCAGAAGTAGAAGGATGTGAGAAGGAGAGGATGTCAAATATAGCATACAAGACCTCTGCTTGCATTCAGTTTATCTCTGTAAACATATCCAATCTTCGAAAGACAAATTCTAGAGGTTCTTATAGTCTCTTTATCCATGTATTGAGAGAGAAGCGAAAACAGGGACAAGTGACTAAACAAAGAATCATGGTATTTGAGCAACTAACAGTTTTAAAGTCGATATGACAAGTATTTCTTGTAAATTCCCTCAAGAAAATTTCAAATCCAAATGACTCAACAACACATTGATTGTTGCTTGAAGTTGTTCATATCAAGGCTTGTTTTCCATCCCCTGTATACGAAGTTTTAATACCTACACAACTAGGAACTGTCTCTTGTTAACCAGATAAGTGAATTCTGAACATATATGATGAATAAATATTGAACTCAATCCAAGAAGATGAGCAGCAAGATATGAGACTCGTACATGTTTCAATTAGTTCCTTACGTAAAGAATCAAATGTAACTTTGAATACAACCCCACCTGATCAAAGCTCTTATTGTCAAGCATTTGGTTCATGGGTATCCTATAGCCAAACAAGTCTCCCAAAAATCCCTGTCTTCCATAGCATCCATTGCCTTCCGCAATGAGGTATCGGCTTCAATGGCTGCTTCCCCTTCTCGATTAATGGCTACCGATCCCAACACGACGTCGGAGAAACCCATCTTCCTCAAAGCCAAATCATCGTCATCTCCGTCATCACAGGCGTGGCTACCGTCATCAACTTGAATGTCAACACAATTGACATAGCTAAAGTCATGGCTGGATGACTCTGCATCATCGTCATCGTCATTGTCGTTGCTATTTATATAGTATATGTTATACTGACACTCAATTGCAGTGATATGATTGTGATCATCCTCGGAGTCAGCACTAGCTTCGAAAAACGTGGGATAAGACAATTGGGTATTCCTCCAATCCATGAAAAATTCTTCAGAAGTACAAGATGGAGAAGAGGAGGAAGGGAAAGGTTTATATATGTTCGTTGTTGTGGTGGATTGGTGTTATTGATAGTATTAATTATTTAGGAGAGAAGATGGTGGAAAGGCAACGGTGGTGGCTACTTTTCTGCGGGTAAGTTCGAGTCATCAAGTTGAGGTGAAGAATGTGTTTATCAGGTAAGCAAGGTCTTCTTAGTCGACTCCTTTCCGTCTTCTAGAGGAACATGACACGCGTGCACCTTCTAGAACATAACTAATGTCACGACAGAAACGTTTCTTTTAACATTTTTTAATAGGGAGCCCATGCAGATACGATGGAGAAGTCGGGATTTGACCTTGGATTTTCAAGTGAATTCATTTTTTTATCTAACTTTTATAAATGAGTTATCAAAATTCTTATACTCTGAATTTCTGAATTTTATGAACTTTGAAACTGATTTTAAATAAAAATAGTGTAGTTTTAGACTTAAAAAGTCGTAACTAAATAATTAAGAGAGAAGTTTCCTAATTCTTTACTTATAATTTTTTAAGTCCAAAACTAAACTATTTTCACTTAAAATCAGTGAAGGAGTTCATAAAATTCAGAATAGATGAATTTTGATAAATTGTTTGTAAAAATAGGTAGAGAAACGACTATCTTTAACTGAAGGAATTTATTCGTTCAAATAGAGTGGAAATTCCTTCATTCGAAGGAGATAGATTCTATAGTGGGATTTTTAAACATGGCCGTTTCTCGATCGATTTCTACAAACAAGTATCAAAATTCATTTACTCTGAATTTTATGAACTCCGACACTGATTTTAACTGAAAAGGGTATAGTTTTGAGCTTTAAAAAATCGTACCTAAAGAATTAAGAGGGAAGTTCATTAATTATTTGGATACAATTTTTAAAGCCCAAAATTATTTTCTTTTCACTTAAAATCATTGTCTGAGTTCATAAAATTCAGCGTTTTTAAGTGGAAGGGCAAAAGGGATAATTTCCACCAACTTTTGGAAAACGGATGTGTAGGGAAAGATTTCCTAGGTGTCTATAGGGTTCCCCTTATTATTATTATTATTAACTAAGATGTGGAGGTGCCTCACTCGACTAATCCTCACAATATGTGTAAATATTTCAATCTACATACACTAATTAAATATTTATTATTATTATTACAATAACTCATTTATTATTAAAAAGAATGTGTTTATTAAGACTATTTAAATCTAGAACCCCATTGCTGACATCGCGTGATTAAAAGAGTATGACTTGCAACTCTAAGGGGTTGGCCTAATGGGCATGAATTCGCCTCAAGGAGTGAGGTCTTGTGTTCGATTCACGGTCAATCTCAAAGGTCACTCTTTGTATGTGTGGAACGGCTGTGTAGATTTAAGAGGTTTGCACAAATCCTAAGGTTAGTCCGGTGTAGGGGTAAAAATATCATCTGGGGTGACATATCGGCAATATTTTTCTCTCTTCTTTTTTTTTAAAAAAAAAAAACCAAAAAATAAGAAAATTATGGGCTCCATAAATATATAATTTTTCAATTAAATATCGGTCATTAAATGTTCATATATCATTTTTAATATATCAGTCATTTAATTAGATGGTGCATATTAAACATTTGACAATTACTTGATTTGACTCTAGAGGGTTTTAACTCGTTTTTAAGTAGTAGACTCGATTCACACGATTATTGTCATATATATATACAACATATCAAATCATACAAAATTTACACTCATTTCAAAAGTAGTTTTGATGTATGTTTTCCAAAAAAAGTCAGTGATTAAAACCAATTCAAACCCAATTTGGACTAAATTCAAAACAGATCCGAATCAACTTAAACTATTTGACTAAACTTTAAATCGATCTGAAGTAAATTAGACTCAATCTAAATCATCTAAATCCCACCTGACGTAACCCGTTGCCAAGTCTACTTGAACTAAATGTGGTGAAATGGCAGCTTCATGGAGAGAGAAGAAATTGGGGTTGGGTGCCATAATCTATTGGCAGTACAACCATCTTTCAAATGATATTGGAAGTAGCCAAGTAAGCCAACTGAAGCTAGGGTTCAGTCACCTACCAAAAGCTACATCTTTCATATTATCAATGATAATTACCTTCTTAATCTTTAACAATGCAAAAGAAGTAATATTTTCAGTACTTTATATATGTTTCTTCAATTATACATTGTCCTGGGTTTTTAGGCTTAAGTCAACATTTTCATGCTTCATTAGGAAAAAAATAGGATCTGCCAAGCTTAAAGTAAGACTAGTTTCATCAATTGGTTGGTCCACTCCTATGCCAGTAGACTGATGGTGGGACCTAATTCTTAGGTTGACTTATCAGATGCCGGGCCCAACTATGCATTAATAAGCTCCAAAATGGAATCAATTTCATTTTTAGTGGGCCAAAAGTGGGACATACTTCATGCCAGGGATGCAAATATCGGATGGGCCAAGATCTCAGCTGATATTGCATACCAGTGAGATATGGTTCGGCCGATATCTCACCCGATAGCTTTTTCTCTCGTCAAAAGTTTTTGAGAGAGAATATCGGTGTTTTTTTTTAAAATAAAATTGAAAAACAGTCATTTTTTTTTAAAAAAAAATTGAAAGACCTAAATATTGGCCGATATTTCAAATATCAGCTAATATGGAATAATATCAGCTTGGTCCCATGGCCAATATCGATTTTGTTTTTTTAAAAAAAAAATGAAATAAATTGATGTTGGCCAATATTTAACCGATAAATCTCGATGAGATATGGGCCATATCAGCCGATATCTCTTCAGTTCAGCCGATACCTATTATATCGGCCAAGATTTTAAACCCTGCTTCATGCACAAACTGAGATCCACTCATGTAAAATGAGACTCTTTCGCGAACAAATAAAGCTCATAGCAGGCCCATTTTCCCTCAATAGAAGGAGATAAGTCACTGAAGTCATCGGCTTGATCGTCAGCTGGCCATCGGTGCAATGGACGGCAATGGGTAGGCATATCACCGACAATTGGCCACTCATGTTGCCGGTAGCGGCCACATCGGCCAAGGTAGGCGACAAGGGTTTGCCATGTGAGAGGCCAATCCAAATTATTGGGGCCGGAAGATGATTGGCTTAGGGCCTAAAGTTATTGTGGCCCGAGACATGGAGTAGCCGGCCCAAAAAACCTGGGACAAATGGAGTTAATTAACTCGGCCTCCTATTTCGGTGGATCGACCTCATATGTAATGGTGGGCTAGTTAAATGTGGTGCCCACTTTTTAGGTTTTTTCTAGCCCACTCTTTGATATACTCCCTCTGTTCCAGATTAGTTGTCTTATATAGATTTTGGAATTGTCCCTTCAAAGAGCATTTTTGCAAAATTGCAAGTACACACATAATATTAAGTGGAGTCGAATGTTAAGAAATTAATTAATATTCAAATCAAGTAAATCTTATGAGATTTTTATGCTAAAATTGATGTATAGTAATTTAGAAGAAAATAAAAAGATAAAATTAAAAATAACATCTTAGAGGAAGTTTAAAGGTTTCTCCAGTTGAATAAGTATCAAAATATTGCATTTAAGAATCACAAGATGAGAAATAATCTTATTCCAAATCTGGGTTGAGATAATTTATTAAGTAAACAATATCGGAGTTCAAATCAATTTTGCATTTAAAAATATTGCTTTGTAAGCACCAGTAGGTGGAATTAGGCCTGGCCAAGACTGCTCTCAGCTATGTCTGAATATTCTTATATCTTTGAGTCAAGTCTAAGCATCTTAAAGATTATAAAATTATTGGATCAGAGTCTGACTTCACTTTTTTTTTTTTTAATTTATGTTTAGAAAATCGTAGGATATCCAACAAAACACCTTCACGAGTGAGCTCACCACCCTTACGGCATACCAAGGTTAGGCTATGGGAGTTCGAACCCACAACTACCCGCTTCTTTAAACAGGAAGATATCATTTGAGCTACACTCATGTGAATTCTCTGAGTCCAGTTTTTAGTTCAATGTCATGAATAATTTTACATGATTTATATATTTGTATGATAAGTAAGTGAAATTCTTTTTTTACATGATACTAACAACAAAGCTTGCTTAGGGTCTGAGAAATGGTCTGTTGGACTGACCTAATAAGATTAAGATTAGGATAAAGAAACTAATTGTTCGTGCTCCATAAAATCTAGTGCTTTTGATATATTTATCAGACCACTAACACTTATCATCTAATATGTGGAAGATTCGTAGATAGTTTTATTGACTTCATTGTGAACATTTAAAATAAAATAAAAGTAGTCGCTCTTTCTGAGATGATATTGCGCACTAGCGAAAGTTGCCCTATGTTATGTGGGGCTCATAAGGGAAAAGTCCAATGTATGAAAATGAATGAATTTGAAAGATATTTTCAAGATAATGTCTCATCATAAAAGATCAGATTCATCATATTTGAAAAAACATGATTTTCAAGGGCACAATGATCAAAAGTCAAAATATGGTCAATTTTGAATGAATTCTCACTCGAAATGGATTTAAATTGGACATAGATGCAATTGACTCAGAAGTAGAAGGATGTGAGAAGGAGAGGATGTTTATCTCTGTAAACATTTCCAATCTTCAAAAGACAAATTCTAGAGGATCATATAGGCTCTTTATCCATGTATTGAGAGAGAAGCGAAAACAGAGATAAGTGACGAAACAAAGAATCATGGTATTTGAGCAACTAACAGCTTTAAAGTCGACTAACACAAGTATTTCTTGTAAATTCCCCCAAGAAAATTTCAAATCCAAGTGACTCAGTAACACATTGATTGTTGCTTGAAGTTGTTCATATCAAGGCTTGTTTTCCATCCCCTGTATACAAAGTTTTAATACCTACACAACTAGGAACTGTCTCTTGTTAACCAGATAAGTGAATTCTGAACATAAATGATGAATAAATATTGAACTCAATCCAAGAAGATGAGCAGCAAGTTATGAGACTCGTACATGTTTCAATTAGTTTCTTTCATAAAGAATCAAATGTAACTTTGAATACAACCCCACCTGATCAAAGCTCTTATTGTCAAGCATTTGGTTCATGGGTATCCTATAGCCAAACAAGTCTCCCAAAAATCCCTGTCTTCCATTGCATCCATTGCCTTCCGCAATGCGGTATCGGCTTCAATGGCTTCCTCCTCTTCTCGATTAATGGTTACCTGATCCCAGCACGGCGTCGGAGAAACCCATCTTCCTCAAAGTCAAATCATCGTCATCTCCAGTCATCATAGGCGTAGCCACCGTCATCAACTTGAATGTCAACACAATTGACATAGCTAAAGTCATGACTTGATGATTCTGCATCATCGTCGTCATCGTTACCATTAGTGTCATTGCTGTTTATATAGCACATATTACACTGACACTCAATTGCAGTGATTTGATTGTGATCATCCTCAGAGTCCGCGCTAGCTTCAAAAACCGTGGGATAAGACAATTGGGTATTCCTCCAATCCATGAAAAATTCTTCACAAGTACAAGATGGAGACGAGGAAGGGAAAGGTTTATATATGTTGTTGATGTGGTGGATTGATGTTATTGATAATATTAATTATTTAGGAGAGAGGATGGTGGTGGAAAGGCAAGGGTGGTGGCTACTTTTCAACGTTGGTAAGTTCTAGTCATCACGTTGAGGTGAAGGATGTCTGTCAGGTAAGGTCTTCTTGGCCGACTCCTTCCCGTCTTCTAGAGGAAAATGACGCGCGTGCACCATCTAGAACATAATTAATTTCACCATGGAAATCACATTTTTTATTATTATTATTATTAACTAACACATCTAGACGTCTCACTCGTTTAATTCCTCTGAATATGTGTAAATCTTCACATCTATATATGTTAATTAATATTTTTTTAAAAAATTCAGAAAATAAAAAAAATTATGAACTTCATAAATATGTAATTTTTTCATTAAATATCGGTAAGTTGTAGCCAATTGATTTTGAATCTAAATTGACCAGACCCATTACCAACCCTAGTCACACATTGTTATTTTTAGTTTTTTTTATTTAATATTAGTATTCAAAATTTAACATTCTTTTATCTTTTATTATTTTTAAATAGTTAATGAAAAAGTAAAATATCAAATGATAAATGTGAAAACGAAGGTGCATCGTAACATAGTCGGTGCAGTAAATTTCCAAACTTTTGACTATTCCCATCCTACATGTTATCTTGTACAAAAATTAGATTTGTAAATTCAAATCATGACTTCTCTCTAAAAGAATTAAACATTTGACGATTACTTGATTTGACTCGATTCACACGATTAAGAATCATGACTTCTCTCTAAGAGAATTAAACATTTGACAATTACTTGATTTAACACGATTCACTCGATTATTGTCATATCTATAAACATATTAAATCATACAAAATTTACATCCATTTAAAAAGTAGTTTTGATGTATGTTTTCTAAAAAAAGTCATTGATTAAAATCAATTCAAACCCGATTTAAACGGAATCTGAAATAGATCTGAATCAACTTAAATTATTTGACAAAACTTTAATCAAGGACTAAATCGATCAGAACTAAATTAGACCCAATCTAAATCCCACGTGACATGACCCATTGCCAAGTCTACCCAAATTAAATGTGGTGAAAATGGCAGGTTCCATAGAGAGAAGAGATTGGGGGTTGGGTGCCATAATCTATTGGCACTACAACCATCTTTCAAATGATAATGGAAGTAGCCAAGTAAGCCAACTGAAGCTAGGGTTCAGTCACCTACCAAACGCTACATCTTTCATATTATAAATAATAATTACCTTCTTAATAATTTCGCTTGGTTTTCATAGTTTTTTACAAGTAAATTAAAAAAAAAATTAATTACCTTCTTATTTTCAATATGTTTCTTCAATTTATTTATTTTTTTTTATCTTCATTGGGTACAATAGACCGCCAATCCTTGAATTTGTTGAGGATGATCTCCTGTCCCCATTATTTTAGTGTATGGTATAAGTTTTCATGGGATAGAGCTCGTCAATGGTAATTGCAAGCATTTTCTTAAAAAAAATTGTATATATATGTGGCTGAGAAAATAATATTAATTCAAATTTGATTGATTAAGTTATTTATTAATTATACAAGATTTTACTGTTTTAAATTACTTATAAGTTACTAAGCTTTTGTACTTTTAAAAATGATTTGATTGGTCTAATTAAGATGACCTTTTAGGAATCAATATAGGTATTATCTCGAAATCAGCCTATGGATAGGTAAAATAAAATTATTGTTGACATTAAGATGACAACAATATTCAAATATGGAAGCTTAGCAATGGATTACCACGAAGGGAAATAAAATCGGCCTATACATATCGAATCAGTCGTAGGTCACGGTATCAGCTGATACAGCCGATAAAGTGGATGATTCATTTAGGGCTTTTGGCCAGTATCGATTGATGCTTGCTTTTTATTTAACAAAAAAATTCAGTTTCAAACAATTTTTAGTTATTTTCACCAATTTTTTGAATTTAAAAAGGTCTAAAAGAAGTTATTCAATTTTCAGGTTATTTTGAGTTATTTACTTATTTCTATGAATTTTGACCATTTTGAGTTATTTTCATTAATTTTTTCAAGTTTCAGCTTCAAGATTAATCTCAAATTTCAATTTTTATGAAAATAATTCAATGGAATAATATTCAATGCTTATGGAATTTAACAGAGATTTATTTATATCATTCAAATAATTTGTAGAGTCTCTTTGTGACTTTCTTAAAAAAAATAAAACATTTGATAAAAGCCAGGTTTTCTAAAATGCTTCTCATTTTTAAGTTTCTCGTAAAAAAAATTGATAAATTACTGTTAAATTTATTTGATATATAAATGGAAAAATTGTAATTTTCTAAAAAAAACATGTGCTTCTGATTTAGACACCTCTAAAATCTGTTAGCAGACACCGAATTTTAATTTTTAAGTGAAAATTACGTTTCTGCTCTTCCACGTGGAATCGACTGATTGAACAGGCAGTTCATTTTCACTTCGATTGATCGATCCCTTCCCCATAGAATCGTGCGATTGATTCCATAGGATCGTGCGATTGATCCCTC
This sequence comes from Chimonanthus salicifolius, assembly GCA_013350335.1. NCBI lineage: Eukaryota > Viridiplantae > Streptophyta > Magnoliopsida > Laurales > Calycanthaceae > Chimonanthus > Chimonanthus salicifolius. Next base: position 35,527,121 of record CM023533.1, on the reverse strand, counting down.
AAACACAAACGGAAGATGCTAGCGGGAGAAATCGACCAATTGAAACATATACTGCGATGTTGTTAAATAATAAAATCTCCTTTAAAACTTTAACGTTATTTTTTAAGCACTGTGTATTTTCAAAATTTCTCAAATTGAATATCCGGACTAATTACGATAACCTGTAAAAATACTTTAAGACTTTAAGGTCTTTTGACACTCCCAAATGTGTTTTCTGCACAGTCGAGAGATATTCTTATTTGTAAAATACTTTGTTTTAAGCATTTGGGAGTGTCAAAAGACCTTGAAGTCTTAAAGTACTTTTATCACGTTATTGTAATTAGTCCGGATATTCAATTTGAGAAATTTTGAAAATACACAATGCTTAAAAAATAACGGTCTATGTTGTTAAATAATAAAATCTCCTTTAAAACTTTAAAGTTATTTTTTAAGCACTGTGTATTTTCAAAATTTCTCAAATTGAATATCCGGACTAATTACGATAATCTGATAAAAATACTTAAAGACTTTAAGGTCTTTTGATACTCCCAAATACTTAAAACAGATTGTTTTACAAATAAGGGTATTATTTGGCTGTGTCGAAAACACATTTGAGAGTGTCAAAAGACCTTAAAGTTTTAAAGTATTTTTACAGGTTATCGTAATTAGTCCGGATATTTAATTTAAGAAATTTTAAAAATACACAGTGCTTAAAAAATAACGTTAAAGTTTTAAAGGAGATTTTATTATTTAACAACATAAACCGTTATTTTTTAAGTACTGTGTATTTTCAAAATTTCTCAAATTGAATATTCGGACTAATTACGATAACCTGTAAAAATACTTTAAGACTTTAAGGTCTTTTGACACTCCCAAATGTATTTTCGGTACAGCCGAGGGATATTCTTATTTGTAAAATACTTTATTTTAAACATTTGGAGTGTCAAAAGACCTTAAAGTCTTAAAATAACTTTATCACGTTATCGTAATTAGTCCGGATATTCAATTTGAGAAATTTTGAAAATACATAATGCTTAAAAAATAACGGTATATGTTGTTAAATAATAAAATCTCCTTTAAAACTTTAAAGTTATTTTTTAAGTACTGTGTATTTTCAAAATTTCTCAAATTGAATATCCTGACTAATTACGATAATCTGATAAAAATATTTTAAGACTTTAAGGTCTTTTGACACTCCCAAATGTGTTTTCGACATAGCCAAGGATATCCTTATTTGTAAAACACTTTGTTTTAAGTATTTGGGAGTATCAAAAGACCTTAAAATCTTTAAGTATTTTTATCAGGTTATCGAAATTAGTCCGAATATTCAATTTGAGAAATTTTGAAAATACACAGTAATTAAAAAATAACTTTAATGTTTTAAAGAAAATTTTATTATTTAAATAATATACTATGCATTATTGTAGGGTAATGTAGCGTAAATAAACAGAATTAATCGGAAGTATATGTTTCAATCGGTCGATTTCTCCTGCTACCATCTTCCATTCATGTTCGTGTGAATAAACAGAATCAATCGCACGTATATGTTTCAATCGGTCGATTTCTCCCGTTATCATCTTCCGTTCGTGTTCGTGTAAATAAACAAAATCAATCGCACGTATATGTTTTAATCGGTCGATTTCTCTATATAGCATCTTCCGTTTGTGTTTGAGGGATCAATCGCACGATCCTATGAAATCAATTGCACGATTCTACGCAGAAGAGATCGATCGATCGATTTCTAATTAAAAATTGAAATTCGGTGTCTGTTGACTAAATGCCGAGCCTTCCGATAATTGAAAAATATAGAGAAACTAAAATAATAATTAGACAGTGCGTCTTTTTCACAGACGCACAATGAGATGAATATTTACTTACTAGCATTGTTGCCCCGTGTTTGAAACATAGGCATCTTGCAAAACATTAAAATAAAAAATAATTGCTAAATAATAAAATAAAAATAATATATATTTAGTATTTTTAATATTTAATTATGTAATATTGATTCAAAATAACAAAAATGATACAATAGTCATTTTTGAAAATAAGAAATATAAAGGACTACAAAAGGAAATTGCTAAAATAACTTAATTTTGTTTCATATATGACATTCTGTGCATCAATATTGATTTTAGGGTTATGGAGTACACCAAAATCAATATTTAAGATTAAATACCATTTGCAATTAACAATGGCTAAATATTATTTTTAACTCAATTTTTTTATATGTGGTTTAGAAAAAAAAATTGATTAGATTAATTAAATTATAATTATATTTTTCAAATATATGGTATCCAATGACCCTAAAAAATTAAATAACTAGAACTGTTTGAAGAATTTAATAGAAATTTCTAGTTAGATATCCATAGCTACTAAATTTAAATGAAATTAAATAGATGGCTAAATTGGATTTTTTTTAGCTTCAAACAAAATTATTTTTCACGATCGAGATATCTAAATTTTTATTGAATTTTATCAGATCAATATTTCGAAGAAAATAATACATTTGTTGGAATTAGAACTGAGTCACAACAATTCAGGACTCTGTCACATCAGATAGTGAAACGACAGAGAGACCGGGGTAGGTCTTCAGTGGCTCCTATTAAAATGACACTTTTGCCATTCTTATCTTTGAAATGCTTTAGACATATGTAGGTCATAACTGTCACAAAAAAAATCAAAATAAAATTAAAAAAAATATCTACCTTTGCAACAGACGCAACCTCATCTCACCCTATGTTACCATCAGACCAGCGCAAAACTATAATATAATACTCTCTCTTCCAAAATACTTTGATTTATATATATTTTAAAATTGAACGAAATTATTTAGTCAATCCTATTTATTTTTAACTCTAAATCAGATTCTAACGTGATAAGAAGACGACTCTTTTTTATAAACTTTGACTTGTCTAAATAATAAAATACCAACATCTGAAAATAATATTTTATAAAACGATTTTTAAGAAATAATTTTTTTTGAAATAAGGCAAGTAACAAAACTTTTTTTTTAAAGCCCATGCTAAGCTCTGTTAGTTATCCCATTTTTTTCTCCTCCCCACAGCCACATCTAATACTATTTCATAAATTTGGATCATTGTTAAACTGTAACTCAAGCTCAATTCACACCCATGATTAGAAATTTATTTTTCTTCAAAACACATAATTAGGTTTCTATGAGTGACAAAGCCCAAATAGGCCCACCTTAGCCCCACTTAGAACCCATATCCCCCTCATTCCCTACTCTATTCCGTGAATTGGATTTCTACCCAATTTGAATCTATTCTGAGTTGATTTCACCATTAATTTTAAATCCATTCAAAACAGTCCCTTCTTTTACCATTAACTTTAGGACCCTTGAATTTTTAAAAAAAATCTAATTTACCTAATTTTTATGAAAAACATCATCTGAAAAATACCTTTTAAATAGACCTCACCTCACCGGTTGGTCCTATCTAAACTCGACAGGCCACGTGAGTACTGCCATAAATCCCAAGTGAACCCGGTTCGCAAAATACATATTTAAAAAGTGATTCAATCAGCCTAGCGTGCTTTCAAGTTGGATAGAGACCTTTTGATTGAACTCATACCCAGTCGCATCTGCTTTGTCGCAGATTTAGGTTGAAATCAATTTTTTTTCCTTACCTTGGCCAAACAATTTTGACAATATTTGCTTTCAATTTGAGTAGAGACCTTCTGAACCCATAAACACCATGTGCTGAGTTATAAATTTCACTTAGAAACAATTTTTCGATTTCTAAGGATATCAAAAAAGTTTGGTCCATATTTTGGTCATATCGGCTATGTTGGTAGGTGTACGGAAATTTTTGCAATATAACTTAAATTTGATTGATTTTTTTATCAAAATCTAATAAATATCGACTGATACAATTTTTTATATAAAAAAACACTAATATTTCTGAAATTTATATTTCGGTCATGTCCATAAAAAAAAATTGGACGAAATTTCGGATTTCAATTGAAATTTGTAACTAAACCCATGTGTTAAAACTTAAAACCCATCCAAATGGACCATACAAAAGTTGGCATTATCCAACATCTAATCTTTGGAGGTCATAAAAACTAAATTTTTACTTAAATATACCAGTTTGATATTTCTATAGATCGATAATAGTGGTGCAACTCAAGCAAGCTACGCCAAGGCCGGAGTCAATTTATGTTAGGCCTCGTTTGGCAATTAGCGAACGGGCCCTAATCATTTTAAAGGAGGCTCGGAGCCTAAAAAGAATTAAGAGCAAAACAAGCCTTAGGGTTTTAGGCTCTTCTAAGCAGGGGTAGAAAAATCGGCCGGGCCGATATCCCGGCCGATTTTTCATATCGGCCGATATATCAGCCGAACTTTTTCTCTCTCCTGTCTTTTTTTTAAAAAAAAAAAATTCCAAAAAAATTACAGTAAATGCAGATAATTATGAGCTTATTGAATATGTAATTTTTTCATAAAATATCGGACATTTACATCTTCTAATATATTTTTGAAGTTACGATAGCGGGAAATTATATAAATAGTAATAAAATGGTGAAAATTATAAGGAAAAGGATATAAATGAGGAAAAAAATTACATCTCTGTAAAAGAAGTTAGTATACAGTAAATAACAGCAAATAAAAAAATTTCATTTATTATTTTATAGGTTTTACCATTTACTAACATTTATATGTCATAATCCATAGTTAATAATGAAATAATTACAAAAGGAAAGAAAATAAAAGGAAAAAATTACATCCCTGTAAAAGAAGTTAGTATACATTAAATAACAGCAAATAAAAAGAATTCATATATTATTTTATAGGTTTTACTATTTTCTAACATTTATATGTCATAGTCCATAAATAATATTGAAATAATTACAAAAAGAAAGTAAATAAAAGGAAAAATTTCATCCCTGTAAAAGACGTTAGTATACATTAAATAACAGCAAATAAAAAATTTCATGTCTTATTTTATAGGATTTACCATTTTCTAACATTTATATGTCATAGTCCATAGATAATAATGAAATAATTACAAAAAGAAAGAAAATAAAAGGAAAAAATTTCATCCCTGTAAAAGAAGTTAGTATACAGTAAATAACAGCAAAAAAAAAATTATTAGTTATTTTATAGGTTTTACCATTTACTAACATTTATATGTCATAATCCATAGTTAATAATGAAATAATTACAAAAAGAAAGAAAATAAAAGGAAAAAATTGCATCCCTGTAAAAGATGTTAGTATACAGTAAATAACAGCAAATAAAAAAAATTCATGTATTATTTTATAGGTTTTACCATTTTCTAACATTTATATGTCATAGTCCATAGATAATAATGAAATAATTACAAAAAGAAAGAAAATAAAAGGAAAAAATTACATCCCTGTAAATGAAGTTAGTATACATTAAATAACAGCAAATAAAAAATTTCATGCATTATTTTATAGGTTTTACCATTTACTAACATTTATATGTCATAATCCATAGTTAATGATGAAATAATTAAAATAAAGAGTAAGTGAATGTAAAAAATGTTGCTGTAAATTTTGAAACGTTAGTAACAGTAACTAAGAGCACATGAAAAATGTTCATCTATTATTTTATAGGTATTATCATTTTCTAACTTTTTTTTTTCATTTATGCTATTTTATGTTGAAATAGTTAACAAAAAGGAATAAATAAATGAAAAAAAAATAGTAACTAACAAAGTACACAAAAAATAACTACAGATACATTCAGATGGAAAAAAAATTATAATACCTATATAAAGCTTTTATTTACTACATATCTTATTTAACTTCAAGCATTTTTTAACTTTTTATAACACTTTTATGTTATTTTTGGCTAAAAAATTAAACTAAAATACAGATAATCAAAATAAATTACAAAACTTACAAGATCAGTAGATCTATAAATGAAGAAACCTTTGAACGGTCTGGATCGTTCGGTTTCAAACAAATCCGGGTCGTTTAGAACTTAGTTAAATCAAGTAATGAAGAGTGAAATTTTTTTTGGAAGAGAAATGGTAAAATCTGGTTTTCTCCTTGAAAATAAGGTGTTAAATTTGAGATGTAGGTGAATGGTATTTATAGAAAAAAAATTGGACCAGGTCGATTTTTAAGATTTAAAAAAAATAATAAAATATTCACGTATGTCGGACCAGCCGAATTCTGCAGTCCGCCGTACACAGAGATGTGACGGGGAGAAATTGGTTGACAGGTGAGATCTCTTCCGAGATCTCGCCCGATATATCGGATATGAGATGTCGTCCGATATATCGTCAAAATATCGCCGGACTTGAGTTGGGCCCAGGCCCAAGTTTTACTGTTTTTTGGGGAAAAAACGGCCGATTCAGCCCAGATTCGGCCGAGATTTGGACCGATATATCGGTCATCTCGGCCGATATTTATTATAAAAACAAAAAACAAAAAATCGAATTTTTAAAATTCGGCCGATATGATGACCGATAATTCGGTCATATCGGCCGAATTTTTTTTGTACGGCCGATACTATACGTATCGGCCGATATAATTCGGTGGTTGAAAATCCGAATTATATCGGCCGATACGCACAATATCGGCTGATATTTTGACCCCTGCTTCTAAGTTTAACTTCTTTCTCTCTTTACCTTTCACTTCTATTAGAGTATGGCTAATGGATTGTTTTTCGATAGTATGAGTATTCTCACTCCACATTGAAAGTGAAACTAATTCCATAAATACATGGAAAATACTTGCAAACTTTATGGTGAAAGGGAGGTGTCAAGTTCGAGCCCCCATGTCTTAATCTGGTGTACCCTAATGGCAGTGGGTATCGCCCGTGGAGGTTTTACGCTGGATTTTTTGTGGTTTCTCCCATGTAAATTAAAAAAAAAAACATGTATGCACGTCAAGTGTATAATTTCATTTTTTATTTAGAGATGTGGTTGGGGAGTGGTGAGTTTGAGTGAATTAGTATACGACAGGGGTTTAAATATCGGCCGATACATATCGTATCGGCCGATATATATCGGTTTTGGATATTTGAATATCGGCCGATATGTATCGTATCGGCCGATATTCACAATATCGGCCTTGATATCGGCCGTATTATATCGGCCCGATATCAAAATATCGGCCGATATCGGCCGATATTTAAAAAAACAAGGAAGAAAGAGAAAAATATATCGGCCGATAACGATATATCGGTCGACATATCGTATCGGCCGATATATCGGCCGAAACCGATTTTTAAACCCCTGGTATACGGAATTGAGTTGAATTTAGAGTTGGATGGTTAGGATTTTAAATTATTTAATTTTAATATTGGAATTTAAATTAAAGATATTATAGTAGGAAACTTATTTCTCCAAGGCAACAAGGTACCAAAGGCCCTATGGATCCAAAAGTGTGGGGTAATATGATGCTTCTCATAAAAAAATAAGTTTGTTGATTTTTAAGGGTCCAAAAATTACTAGTCAAAATGGGGCTAATTTTTAGTTAAATTTTTAATTTAATGACGAGATCAACTTGAAATACTCAAATTAGATAAAGATCAAATTCGTATAGAAGAGAGCTGGATGTAAGAAAGAGAGAATGTGATTTCATAATCCTGTTGGGCCCCACACTAGGCTTCAATTGTCACCCATGTAAAACATTTCTTATAATGATTATTTAAGACGATTATGAAAATTTATATTCCATATGATGAGTTCTTGTGTTGAAACAAGCTTTAGTTTAATTCAAACTTTCAAGTTAAGTTGGGCTTTAAAATGAGAGGCCTTTGAATCTTCATCTTTTCAAAATGTCTACCGAGACTATTGAAAGTTTGGAACTTCTAAATGACTTCTAGACTTGTAAGTTGGGTGATGTAAACCTCGAAAAATGAAAATAAACTTTGAACTTAATCCTCAAAGTGCACACTCAATAGCTTTTCAGCATTTGAAACCAGGAATAAAAAGATATAGGCTCATGCATTTATCGATTTTTGAGCACCGTATTATCATATTGATCGATAAATATTATATCGGTCGTATACACTATTTCTTACCTGGTATGACCGATATATCAGCGATATATATCGGTCTGATATCAGTCGATATGATTAATATCAGACTTTAAAAATTAAAAAAAAAAATGGTGGGCCCAGGTCAATATCTCTGCCGATATCGGACCAATGTCGGCCCAGATATCAGCCGATATTTAGGTTTTCAATTTTTTTTTTAAATCCAGCTTCCTTTTGGGTTATTTATTTATTTTTTAATTCAGATAAAATAAAATAATAAAAAAAATACCGATGTTTAAGAAAGAAAGCAAAAGAGGAGAGAGAAACTTATCGACCGATATTTCGACTAAACCGAATTTTGCACCCGTGTTTGAAACATTACTCAACAACTTTGTCAAGTACCTCGAACTTCAACCTTCAAACTTAATTTTTTTTTTTTTTTACTTTAGCATCGTTTTCTATTACTTCAAACTACGTCGTGGGGTTTGTTTAGTTCTCCTAAAACCCCCACTTTGGGTATGTCCTGTACCTACATAGGATAGCCACCGGTTAACGCCATAGAAACTCAAACTCGCAATATCTCACTTCTTGAGGTGAGAAATTACCACTTGAGTTACTCAATGTTGGGTAACTTTAGTAAATTAATAATATATATTCATTAAAATTTTAAATTAAAATAATAATATTAAAACAATAGATTAATAATGAGACTCTACATGTCTTTATTCATGCATCAGTAATGACTCATAAAAGACGATCTCAATATTGAGTCTCACTCGTGCAAAGTTATTGACATTCTAAACCATAAACTCTAGACCTAGTGAATTAATGGCCCTCAATAATCTCAATCACCCAAATGTAGTCCCTAAACTCTAGCCGTGTGAATCCATACATAATTGACAAAACTGGTGAAACAAGGCTAAACTGGATGGCATAAGCCTTTGCTCATCTCTGCAAATAAGTATAAAATGAATCAACGAGGAGGCCTTAGCCCATCTCAACAGACGGTCTAGATCTAGCAACAATCAGAGATGTTTTTGACTTTTTTCTATTAATTACAGATGCACCTGTTGTTATATATGGCTACATTAATTAGACTTGGCTATAGATCGGATTGGAGTTTATTCGATTTGGGCTTATTTCAAGTTTGAGTCTATTTTAGATATTGTAAAATAGATCAAGTCAATCTAAAGAGTTTAGAATGATGGGCAGAAACCTGTCTCAAGAAGTGAGAGTCCTGATTTTGATTGAACTCTACTCCAAAGTTATCTGATGTGTGGGAGTAGAGAGGCTTACACATGTCCAAAGAATTAGGCGGATGCTCTAAAAGACCTGGACACCTTAGTCATAAAAGAAAAAATAATAATAAATATATAGATTAAGTTGGTACGAGTATATTTTGGACTTGGATCATATCGACGTTATCTATTTACCTTATAATTAAGGAGATTTTTGTAGCTAAATTTGTGCTAAGATTACTACTTAAACCAATGTAGATCTTATATTATCGGAAGTGTTGTATTTAGACGTGACAATAGTTAATTCAATCGAGTATATTCATATATAAACAGATTTCGAGTTAGGTAGTTAGATCTATCCATTTATAAAGAAGTTTGGGAAGATTCTATTCAGTTCTTTAACAAATTGGGTCAATCTATTTATTAAATTTATCAAGTGGGATAATTAGGTTTGGGTGGATTTTATTTGTTTATAAAACAAATTAAGTCAATATCTATCTATTTATTAAATTGATGACTGAGGATAATTAGGTCGTGCTACTTTTTATTAGGTCTAATAAAAACAAATCAAATTGGAAAAGTAAAGACCCTCAAACGAGAATAAAAACAGAAGAGGCAGACACATCAAGACCCACACACGAGAAATTCATTCTGAAAGCAAAAGGTTGGCATATTGCATGACAGGTTGGTTGGAGATTTGTCAAATCAAAGAAGATAAATCATCACATGTATAATGATTTAGTTATCTAATTTTCGTATTCTATTGTATATTTTTATCTGAAATTTATTTGGGTCTTATGTGATTAGTAATATCCAAGAGAAAATATTTGTGTTTGAACATAAGATTCAATAAATTACTTTAATTTAATTAATAAAGTTATCTTTGTAAGTCTTCATAATATTCATCGCTTTCGATATTTTTATAATTCATAATCTTATATAATTTATGAAATAAGATGTAACTAATCTAATTAATAATTCTTTAACTCGATATTTTCAATTAATTTATTTCAAAATGTACAAAGAATGTGAAGTGACAAAATCTCACATTGATTAATTCGAAAAATCAATTACTTCATATAACATTTGAAACATTCTTTTCTCAACAGCTAGTTTTTTATAGTGAGTTTTATTTTAAAAATATTATTAAATCATAATTTTTTAATATTATATGAGAATAGATTCTGTATCATAAATTTTTAAGAGAGAGAAATGAGTGACCAAATTCAAATATGTGAGGAATGTTTAGTTTAATTCAGGAGAATGAAATGGATGCCTTCATCCATAAGCAATGGGAAGTTTGTCATCATTCATCAAGCAAATGAAGCGTGTTGGACATGCTTAGGAGAAATACGTAAAAAAAATGGTGTTAAATGGTGGGACCCACCTGAATAGTATGGCCACGCGGGTCCCACCGCTTTGCTAACAATTTCCGGGGTCACATTTGGTGGGTGAAAGCACACAAAAGTGTGCTCCCAATCTAGATATTATATTCAATGATAATGTTACTTTTATGATTCTCAATCTGAGAGAATGGACACAAGATACTTCAATTAAAATAATTAAAAAAAAAAAAACACTTAGGCGTCAACGCCGCCACATGCGGGATGATAAAAAAAGAAAAAAAAAATTCTTTTTTCACATTCATTAACTCTCTTTATAAATTCTATATCTATTAAATTTGAATTTATTTGAAGTGGTTGAGACGAACTCAAAGTTGACGATCAGGGGTTTAAAAATCGGTATCGGCCGATATATCAGTCGATACAATATGTCGACCGATATATCGTTATCGGTCGATATATCGGCCAATATTTTTCTCTTTCTTTCTTGTTTTTTTAAATATCGGCCGATATTTTGATATCGGCCCGATATCAAGGCCGATATTGTGAATATCGGTCGATACGATACATATCGGCTGATATTCACATATCCAAAACCGATATATATCGGCCGATACGATACGTATCGGCCGATATTTCAACCCCTGTTGACGATAACTCTAATAAATTGGAATAGAAGTGACAGTCTTGAGTTCAATTTTTACTTTACGAATTATACTTTATAAATTTACATGATATATGCAAATAATGAGGTTTACATATACTCTAAAATTATTTGAGTAATCTAAATATTTTAATCATAAAAGAACTCAACTTTAACTAAATTTAGAAATTTATAAAATTTATAGTTTTTCAAAACTAATAAATTTAATTCTTTATGAAGAGTGCAATCTTAAAAATATCCTTCAAGATGTTCAACTCCACCCATGTCAGCTTCACATGCCCGGATAGAGATGACGTCACTGAAGTGAAAGAAAATTGTTTGATACTTTGATAATTTAATATTTAGAAAGAAAAGACATGTGGGTATTTATGCTTCTAAGATAAACATCATAAATATTGCCTTCCATCGAGCAGCCATGTGGAATGATAATTAGTTGACCACTAAAACTTGTTAATAACTTAATATTAGGCCTTACCAACTCTCTAGTACATTGAAGTGATAGAAAATAAGAGAAATTATGAGTTTCTCTTTAAATTTCTATAGTAGTTTCTTAACATGAGAAATAATAACATATGTGATGTTAACTCTACTCGTATAAGATTTCAGGCTATGTAGACTTGTACAATAAAATTTTTAGAGTGTGTGTAAGGCTCATTGCTTTCTTGAAGTGTCAGTCTTATTGCACGAGACTAATATTCAGTATATGTACTAAAAATAGGTCGAGCTAATAACTTGAGTTAGGTCGGGTTGAACAATAAGGGCTAGCAACACGAATCAAGTAGGGTCAAGCTCAATAAAAATTTATATGAGTTGAGTTGAATTTATTTAAAACCCGATTCAACCCGTCCTAATTTCACCCCTACGTGCTATCTTTCTATAAGAGAATAGTTTAACCTACAAAATTATATAGTGTTCGATGTCAAATTTCCCATAATTCGACACTATGTCTATGTCATTATTCATCTACACAAATTAAATCTCCATAATAACTTTGAGAGCATAAATCACACCAGAGGAACTAAATTGATTGTATCATTTATCTGATTTTTTTCTTCCTTTTAATAATCTTTTTAGAATATTAAATTGTAAGCAAAGAAGCAACCCACCTCCAAGTCTCTCACTCCCCTTCTTTCATGTTTCAAAGGAAATTTCAGGCATGAAAGATGAAAGCCCCATTGACCTATTGACCCCATAAGATATCCCACCCAATATGAAATCCTTTCATCAATCATTCTTCTTCTAGAAGATCTTCATCATCTCTATTCCTATTGATATTAAAAAGTAGTGATCATAATTCTTTTATATTAGAGTCACAGTCGAGTCTGACGTTAGCGCCACCGAAGATGGAGAGTGCGTCTACACTCTTCCTTTCTCCTTATTTTTATAAATCTGCTTGTTTTATGAAATGACTCTGTAAGGCTCCAAGCCTAATAGGCATAACCAATGTCACAAATCTTGTTTTCGGGATATAACGGCATTTTTTAACAGTGGAATATTTTCAAACTCTTGAATTTTTATCAGAAATTTAACAGAAAAATCTCTCAAAAAATATAATATTTAAAAAATAATAACAATAAATATAATAAATAAATAATGTGGCCGAAGTTTGAAAATATAGATGATATTTCATAAATAAATAAAATGTATATTGGCCTAAATCAGGGGTCAAAAAATCAGCCTGGCCGATATTTTTTCTCTCCTCAATTTTTTTTTTTAAAAAAAAAATCTCAGTGGCTTTTTTTTGAAAAAATTCATTTAAAAAAATAAAAAAGGCTGTTTTTTAAAAAAATATATAAATATCGGCCGAGATATTGACCGGGCCGACAACCGATATTTTTTTTTTTTTAAAGAAAAAAAAAGAAAAAATCAGCCGATATTCGACCAAATTTTTTTTTATCTGCCCGATACGATACGTATCAGCCAAATTTTATATCCCTAGCCTAAACATTTTTAACTAAAATTTAAAGGTAAAAATCTCACAAATTTACTCATAAAATACTAAAATCTCACTATTTTAATGGGAATTTATTGTTAAAAACGGCAAGCGATAACCTCGAGTTTTAACCCACAAAAGTTATTTTGCCGATATTTTCGTGATAACATTGGGCATAACTGAAAGTTTGAGGGTAAAAATATAATTTGATAGGAAACAAGCGTCCATATTTCACGGCTCCCTGGTTTGAGGGAAAAAATGCTGAAATAATATATTTAGGAAAATAACATAAATTATTTTTATATATTGAAATTATTTGGGTAAGTAGGTTGCTAACATATTAATTATAGAGTTATAGAATGCCTTTGGAAAAAAAAAGTAAGAACCAAATAATTCTTTTAACCATCAGATTTAAATATTTCCACATCAATGATGAGATAGTTATTAATTTCAATGAATTTTTATCATATGACTAACGATAATTTAATTTTTTTTTCCTTAAGGTACTAACAATTCTGAGTAGAGTATGATAGGACTAACAATGTTATCAAACCCAACCAACCCGCGGGTCAATCGTGACTCAGCTGAAATATGAGTCGGATCATTTTAAGACCCTTCTGTATTAAAAACCCTTAAAAATCCTCTGCAACCCGCAGATCAACTCAGCTTTCCTAATAAACTCGTGACCCTTGACACTTGAAAACCCTTAGTTTTCTTTAAATGAAAAAAATGAAGACGAAGATGTTGGTTCTTTTGATAATATGATTTTTAGATTATTAGTTTTTAATATTTACAATTGAGTTTGTGAGAAAAAAATATTTTTATAAGATATAACCTTAATTAATAATTTAATATTATTTATAATATTATATTAATAGCACGGATTTGACTATGGCTCAACCCAATTGAACATTATTTAACTTATCCTTCCTTTAAGACGGGTTGCTCCAAGTGCAGGGTTTTAAAACAATAGGACTCACTAACCCTCTAACATGTCACATGATGAAGATCCAATTTTTGTAACCCCAAGATAAATTAAGTAATACTTTTACCTTACCATGCTCATGAATTAATTAAAATGACTACAGCATCTTTATTTTAAATTTTACAATATTTATTGGTCCATTTTGGACCAATTTAAATGGTTCATCAAAAAAGTCTACGCATTTCCATGAGATAAAGAATTATCTTAATTAAATCATCAAAACCACATCCTTTAAACTCTTCAAAATGAACGAAAGGGTTCGGATGATAATTTAATCCTACATTTCTGTTTCACCCTTAGTGGATACTTTAAACTTAATTTAAGTTAAAAAATCATATAATATTTGTTAAAAAAATAGATTTTACATTTGATTATGACTAAGATTATTTCAGCAATAAAACTTTTAAGACCAAAAAGTGATTATTAACCATCCAATCTAAATATATTGAAAATTGAAATTAACTACCATCTCACTATTAATTTTGACATGTCTAAATCTGATAGACTAAAAATTGCCTTTAGACCTAAATTTTAATTGTAAAGTGCTCTACACTATATTTAATAGGATGATCACTCATGCTTATCTGAGCCATATGAGGCCCACTAGGGTGGGAATCCAATGTATAATAGTGGATTTGTTTAAATGTTTTTAATTCAAAGTCAAATCCAGTTCTCATTTTGATTAGAACAAAAACACACTCACTTTTACAGGTGGGCCCTATAATAAAATGGTCATAGATTAAAAAATTCTCATTACCTGAAAGCCAGCAGTGTGAAAGAGGATAGAAATCTCACAGCCCAAAAATCAGCATGCAGAAATCAGGTAGAGCTTGAGGTTGCTGATTCCCTAAGCAAAGCAGAGCTGGGTGGCATATCCTTTTTGTCTTTTGTTTGCCTGGTCTCCATTTGCTGCATTGGGTGCTCTTTTACTGCTACGACCACTGCCTTGGATGTTTCTCTTCCCCCTGTATTTTGGCTTTTTTTATCTCACCTAGAGACCTTTCTTATTAATAATATTAACCATAAAAAATATAATATCATCATTAACATTAAAGAAACATACATTGATGACCAAGGTGTTCGGGTCTTTTAGAACACTCGACTAATCTTTGAGGTATGTGCAAGTCTTCCTACTTACACACACCAGGTAATTCTACAAAAAATGACCCTTTGGGTGGAATAGGAATTGAACTCAGGACTCCCGTAATATATATGCCTAATTGAGTATCAAGTTCTGTTAAAGCTGCAGGTGGAGGTCACAATTTATCTAACCAGAGAGAGAGAGAGACTCCAATTGAAGTAATATGTAAAATCATTCTGAATCGCTTCTGGTAATTCCAAAGATGCTCATCATTTTGTTAAACTTTAATCTATTTCAACATGGGTAATAATTGCAAACTAAATATTTGTCGACTGCAACAATATAAAAACCGACTGTCCCCAACAAAAAATTCAATTACTAAAAGAACGTTTTATCTCCATGCACATATAACAATGGCACTTAACAATAATGTGTATGGTAAACCAACTTTCACTCTAACAGTCATAAGGTTACCCTGGGTCATAGCCACTTTAGCCACCTCTCTCTCTTCCAGACTCCACAATATAAAAGACATCTCCCTTCAGCCTGCAAAACATGATCAAATTAAGCCATCGTAGATGCGATTTTCTATTCAAGATTATCAGTGGGTTGGCAAAAAATAGTGTCATCAGCACCAACTTACTGTCAGAATTGACTGGTAATATTGCACATGGCATATCAATTTCATAATAGAAATTATAAATCAAATGAACCTACTGTATTTTTACTATTAAGAAAAAGGGATGGCTCATCTATTGACTGATAATATAGGAAGATGAACTGCAAAAGAAAGGGCATCACACTTGACCATGTGAACTAGTCGGAGGCAAGTCATCACCTTAATCATAAAGATCGGACAGATTGGATTGGGTATTAATGATATAGGGCTCAATACCAAACATTGGTGCAGATGCCTCATGGAGACCATCGTAGGAAACAACATTGTCTGTTATTATTGTGGTATTATTATGAAAAATCGAAAAACACTATCAACCGTAATAATATTACTATAGATTCATTGAGCCATGATATGGTGGGCAGAATAGATTGCCAGCGACACCATCCAGCACAGCCCTGACACCACCATATCCTAAGCCTTCCCCTGATAAGCAGGCTAGAAGATCTGACCAAGAATTAGATGCCCCATTTACACCAGGGCTAGGGTAAGAACCAGGCCTATTGGCCTTTACACAAACACCTTGGTGAGACCCATTCCCCCACGATAGTCCAGTACTAGAAGAGGAACAATGAAGATCCACTCATGAGATAATAGGGGTAAAATCTCAAGCACCATTGCTGAAACTCTTTTTTTTCTTTTGAGATGATGACAAGAAATTTTCTTAAAATAGACATACAAAGTAAACAGAATGTGAATCAGTTTCCTCAGTGAGTGATAGTTGCCCCTGAGCCCTGTGGGGACCAATACATAGGTTTGAGGATGATAGTTCTCATAAAAAATCAAATCTATTGGATTTTGAGAAGTCGTGATTTTCAAAGTCCCAAAGTTAACGGTCAGAACAATGTCAGTCTTGAATGGAATTTTAATGCAACAGTGAGATCAACTTGAAATAGATACAAATACAATAGGGAGGGGTGGGGGGGTCTTGAGAAGAAACGGGTGTGCATTCAAGTCCCAGTGGGCCCCACATGGGGTCAAAGGTAACTGCCACTCATGGTGATTTATTTTTTGCATAGAATGTAAACTAGACATAATAAGAGGGTTATATTGAGGACTTCTGTAATACCCGCCCTAGAGGGGGGCTTTAAGGTCATTTTGCCTGTAAGGGCCCGGAATTTTTTTTAATTAATATAAATGGGAATATTATTTATTTTAAGGATGAAAATTGGAAAATTGGTGGAGTAAATGGTAAATGGGCCAAAATTTGGATAAAGGCCCAAGTGTGGCCCAATAGACTATGGTTTGGATTTAAATTTATTTAAATGGGTCAAGAATGGTCAAATTGGGTCAAATACCCATTTGGGACCCAATGGGTCAAGATGGTTATGCTCTAAGGTAAATGGGCTAGATGGAAATGTAATTGGGCCATAGGCCCAATGGTAATCCACTTAGAGTGAATTCAATGATTTTAAATCACCTAAGTTATTTGGAATTAAACAATGGTGATGTGGCCAAGTGGGACCCACCTCCACCTCATCAAGTGAGGTGGCGTGTGGGCCAAGGTTTGGTGGGGCCGGCCACCATGGTTGATTTGGTCAACCATGGGTGGAGTAATGGACTTAGGCTAAGTACCAATGGATTAACCTAATTTAATTATCTAATTAATTAAATAATTAAATTATTTAAAATGGTAGTTAAGAGTGGTCAAAGTGGGGCCATGAGGTGAAGACTCACCTCATCTCAAACTCAAGTGAAACACGTTGGCTTGGTGGTGGTTTAGATAACCACCACCATAAAGCATTTTAAATATCTAAGAAAATATCTTAAGGTTGGTGGGTGTCATTAATGTAAAGTAAAAAATGGAGATGAACTTTGTTGGTGTCTTATTCTCATTTTTTTGTTAACTCCATCCCTCCCACTCCTCCATTGCCGTCCCATGTTCAAGTGAAGGGAGAAAGAGAGCTAAGGAGGAGAGAAGAAAGAAGTGGAATTTGGAGGGAAATTACTCTAAGGTCAAGGTTACCATCTCCTCTCTCATCACCTCTCCCTCTCCCTCTCTCAATTTAAACCCTAACTTGGCTGATCCTAAGGTTGGGGGTTGCCACCATTGATCAAGCCTCTTGACCTATTAAAGATCAAGAGGAAGGAGAGAGGAGGCTAAGGAGACCGACGGGAGCGGCGGAAATCGGAGGAGACGTCGGATTGTGAGTATTTCTTAAACAAGAAATTTTGGATTTTAGGGTTTAAGAATTGGAATTTATTTTGTATTAATGTAATGGTGGATAGATAATTTTATGCAATGGAGTTTAAACCCATCAAATGAGAGGGTGGAAGATGGAGAAAACCCTAAATGGGTGAATTAGGGTTAGGGTAAGAAAATGACTAAATGGGTTATGTGCATTATGTAAATTATGAAATTAAGCATGGAATGGGGTAATTGGAATAAAATTATGGGCCATAGGGTTCGGCCATGTAGTATGGCCGAACCCCATGGTGGATGATTTGGTCTTTGATGTAATTGGTTAAGGTTTTAAGAATGGAAAGCAATGAGGGTGTTAAGTTAATGAATTGTAGTAAATGAGTGAATGTGGGAAAGGTTTCAAAATGCCTTTTATGATGGAAATGTAAAGGGATTTTATGGCATTGGAGGGCATAGAAAGTGATGGATTGTGAACCATGGGTTCGGCCATGGTGTATGGCCGAACCCTATGGTGATAATGGTGGATTTAATGGTTATGGTTTATGGAGAAATAAATGGGAAAATGTTGATAATTTTGATGGACCCAAAGTATGAAATGATACCTTAAAATGGTGATTTAAATGCATGATGTAAATCTCTCATGAAAGGACTTGTGATAGATCTAAAATGTGCCAAAGGATCCAAGGAAAATGGGGAACAAGACATCATGGGTTCGGCCATGGTGTGTGGCCGAACCCATGACCCATTTTGTAGGTCATTGTATGAGCTAAGGTTGAGTCCATGTTGTGTTTAGATGATGGAAAGTTTGATTAAATTAAGATGACCTTATGAGTGATTAAATTAAGCTTGGGGTTGATGCATTTTAGTCTCACAAATTAGGATGCTTGAAGGGCTAAAATGTAGAATTATGCATGTGTTTAAATCAATGCAAATGTGGCTAAGTTAATGGTCTAAAATGGCATAAAGAAATATTGGACCATGAACCATGGGTTCGGCCATGGAGAATGGCCGAACCCTATGGTGATGTAATAAGGATCAATTGATGGGTTTAGAGGATGGAAAAGAGGGATTAATGTATGGATGAGTTTAGAGTTTTAAATGAGTAATGGTGTGGCCCCAAGAGACATGGAAAAATAGTGGAATATGAACCATGGGTTCGGCCATGGTGTATGGCCGAACCCTATGGTAATGTTTACAAATTTTAAATGGGTTTAAAAGGATGGAAAATGGGGAAAGGACACCATGGGTTCGGCCATGGTGTATGGCCGAACCCATGGCCCAATTGTAACCCATTGTAGTGGGTTAAATTGGATGATGGATGGTGTTTGTGGCCTCCAAAGGGAATGAATGAGTGATGCACTCATTGAAGTTAAATGCATAAGGTAAACCCCATCGGAGGATTTGATGAATTAGGTATTTTGAATCCATGACCCAAATGGTGGATCATTTTTAGGTCTAAGGTTAATGTGTATGTATGTGATTAAGCAATGGGAATTGGATTAATTAGATGACAAGTTTTAATAGTTTGGTGGGTCATAAATGAACCTAAGTTAGGGATCTAAGTTTAAAAATCAATTTTGGACTTAATCATGCATGCATAAATGGGTGATTAACCATGGAAAATGAGGTAGTGGCAAAACCGTAATTAAATGCCAAATTCAAGAATTCCATGGAGATTGATCATGGAATGAGGGGATCTAATGTGATAACCTTATAAGTGGTTAATAAAGCCTAGGGTGGCTGATTTTAGGCATATATACTTAAAAAAAAATATATATACATAATGGATTAGGTGGGACCCACAAAACCTAAATGGTGACCGGTTTTTCATAAGGGCTTATAAATGGTTGAAACATGGACTAATGATTAGTGTGTAACAAGGTACTGGACATCGCAGGCGGTGCGCGATCGGCGACCGGGTTTGTCGAGCGAAAAAATGTAAAAGGACGCAAGTCGGTATCAGGTAGGATTCCTACATTTTTGTAAGCCATGGATTGGGTGATGTTTTCTTTAATTTATTTTGGAAAGCATGTGGTTGCCTTTAAGATGAGTTTTGGATTATGTATCTTGTGATGTTTTCCTTTAAATTATTTTGGAAATCATGTGAATGTCTTAAGATGGATTTTGGATTAAATATTATGGGATGTTTTTCCCTTTGATTTATTTGATAATCAAGTAATTGTTTTAAGATGGGTTTTTGTGTTACTATTGAACTACATATATTTACATGGCACATGGCATCTACATCTCATGCATGCCATGGGAGGGATATGACAGGGAAATGATGAAATGAAACCGGAGTCCATGCTCCGTCGGGGCGACCGATAAACAGCATGGGGACATTTCACATATGTATGATGATACCTTGATGATGTTTTTCCATCAAGGGGGATGTTGTATTTATTAATGTACCTTAATGATGGTTCTTCCATCAAGGGGGGGAATGCCTAGTGTGGATTGCATCTTGATGAGGCTTTTGCATCAAGAGGGTCATGGTACGATGATGGTATGGATTCTATTTGGAATACTATGGATGGTTGGAAAAAGGGACATTGTAGAGTTGAAGATGAGATTGATGGGTGGGATTCATGACATAAAACACCCATTGCATTACATTGTACCAAATGGCATAATTTTGAGATAATATCTTCTATATGCTTTGTTATTACTAATCCATGTGCTAGCCCTACTCGGAGTCCTACTGGGCGCGTGTTTTAACGCCCTACTTCTACCTTAGCTGATGACGCAGGAGGTGGCGAAACGGAAGGACGGGACGGGAGTCATGCTTAGTAGCTTGGGAAGGCAGATTCATTATGTTTTTTTAAGTTTATGTTGGAAAAATGTAATTTGAGTAACTTAGCTTGTCGGAATGTAATAAATTAGATTACTGGTTATGTTTTGGGATTTTATTAGGGACATTATGGTTTTGAGGTATTATAGAAATTTAAATGAATGTTATCTTCCTTGCTATCTCAAATCTGTAGGATAGTCTTTGTTGTTAATTCCGCACTGAGAAGTAATATTCCTTGAGCTTACATCTACGCGTGAACCGTACTCGTGGACTTGGCTCCACGCACGCGTAGGGTTGGCCAGTTAAGGGCCGGGCTTTAGAAGCTCGGACTTAACTCGCGTCGTGGCGTCCGCGCCCTTTGTCACTTTTATGGAAAAAAAAAAAAAAATAGACTCTGATTTATGGTGAAAAGGGGCGGGCGTTACATTGCCTATGGAGAAAAAATAGTCAGGGAGGTGTTGGGCGCTCCCTGGGAAGTCCCAAGTCGCCTGAGGGATGAAGTTGGAGCTAGTATATAAGCTTGGCACTGCTTCCCATCAAGCACAACGCGTTTTGAGGATTCTCCTTGTGTGGACCCTCGATGCAAAGCCGTGTGGGTCCCACTTGTGGGCCCAGAGCGGGCAATATTGTGTTGGATGGATTGGGGTGTTACAATTTCTCCCATACATTTTTCAACTTTTCAAACATTTGTTAAGTAAAGGAGGCAATTAGATATCTCCTTTTAAAATGCGACCCGCAAAAATACACATTAATATGATACTTTTGGATGTAGACAAGAAATTTCCCAAAAACTAAATTACAAAAGACCCACAGAGCTATTTTAAATCTTATGACAATTTGCATTATGTCGCGATAAAATGGATGGAAAACCTCAACCTCACCTTTACACCTGCTACTCCCACAAAGACACGTAGAAGCACTATCCTTTTGAAACAGTAGTCAAATGTCTTCCATCACCATTCTCGCCTTCCTTCTTAGGTCCAACATTGCCACTGGCAATAGCAATTTCCCCCTCCCAAGTTTCAACCCGTCATTTGTGCCAAAATCTCAATGCAAGTCCCATATTTTGAATTCTTGAATTATATCTTCCCACTTATCCATGTTCCGACTGAGATTTCCCCATGCCTTGCACCAAATGTATGCTACCAACATATGTCAGTTACACATCTTGTCCTTGTAAGTGTTGTTGTGATGCGGAGCACCACACGAGTTTCCATATTTAGCAAGTTTCTATATTTAGATTTAGGATTTCCAGCTTTTCATGATTGTATTTTTTCTTTCGTTCATTTGTTTAGTCCAATAGTTGGTTTTATTTGGGGAAATTTAGTGATTTTACATGTAATTAGGGCTTTCTAATCATTATGGGTAGTTTGGTATTTGTTTATTTGAGGGTATTTTGGTCTTTTTCATGTTTTTAAATCATTATATATGTGATGTAACTCCTCCATACGGGATTGACACTTATTGATGAATGAAATTGAAGTTTTCTTCCACTGCTTCTGACGAAAATAATTTAGGAGTGATTCTTTTGGCGTGAAGCCTAGCGTAAGGCTACCTTCTGTAACACTTCGGAATTCCATGTTATCAATATTTACGGGATTTGCTATTTTAATTGTGAATTAACGGATATGAACCTTAGATGGGTAAGGTGTTGGGTCAATGGCCCAATTAGAACCCAACGGTTATAGTATAAGGTTCAATTTAAAGTAAATGGGTAAGGCGCATTTAATTGGGTCAATGTTGCTATTTGGGTCAAAATGCCCAACTGGGACCCAATGGGTCGTGGTTGACTTGGTGGACCACCAAGTGAGTTCAAGCCTAATTAATTGGGGCTGAATTAAAATGGTAATGCAATATATCTATAAATAAGGGACGAGGACACACACATACACAAAAGGAGCACTAAGGACGGTTGTTTATGGTTACACGGTAGACAGAAAAAGGGGTCCTTGTTGACACTGTGGCTCGATGCACCACAGCTAAGGCTGAGATTTCCTCTCAGAAAATCAAGGAGTTTTAGTCGAACAAGGATTGTCCTAAAATGGGCAACACGCATAGATGAGTTGGGATTAGGCAATGACATCTGATTGCCTAATCCAAATAAAGAAGATGTCTAAAATTAAATATAAGTTGCTTGGCTGTATATGAGATATGCACATCCACGATGATGCGCTGGAGTTTCTTTAAAAGGAGTCCTTTTCTTTGTCAAGAGCAATACTAGGGAATTGCTAAATTGAAGGGTCTCGGCATCTTCTAAAGATAGGACCAATTGGAAGTATTATAAAAGAGAGGCAGCAGTAAGACAAAAGGGGCGCTCGGCATACACAAATCAAGGGAGGGCTTGACGCTGTGTGCTCTATCAATAAGGAGTTCTCAGCAGTGTGCAGAGAAGGAGAGGGCAGCCAGCTGTGTGAAAGATCAAGTAGAAAGAGGAATACATACAAAAGAGGCTAAGGAAGGAAATGATCGGAAGAACAAGTCGGAGCAAAGGAAAACCGGAGGAGTCGCGGAACCGTTAGGTGGTTTGATAATTTTGTTTAAAGAAAGGAACCACCATGGCGGAACCCCATGGAAGAAAAATTAGGGGATGAATATAGTAATTTAATGGAAGGATGAACCATATGGCCGAACCCCATGGAAAGACATTGGTTATTTTATGGGTTTTTGAGGGATGAAAACTATGGAATGTTATGAATGTTTTAAAAGGGTTTAAAATGGATATATGGGTAAGGACATGGTTCGGCCATGCCTAATTTTATTATGGCTAAGATGCTAAGCATGAACCATGTATGAAACAGGTGGAAGATCAAGGATTAAAAAGGGGACCAAAGTCAAATGAGTGAGGTTCGGCCATGGTGTATGGCCGAACCCCACTAGGGTTTATTTTATGGACTTGAAAATGGTAATGGATGCAGTGGAGAAATTGGAAAGTTAGACATCATAGGGTTCGGCCATGGTGTATGGCCGAACCCCATGAAGCAATTTTTTGGGTCAATTATGGATCTAATATATCAAAATGAATAAAGGATCAAATTAAAGAATCGAGGGATCTATTAGGGTTTTATGCTATGCATGATTAAATAAATGAATGGACCTATGCTTTGGAACCTAAACATAAGGTGATAGAAGAATGACAATATTGTAATTAAGTGGAAATAATGGACCATGGGTTCGGCCATGGTGTATGGCCGAACCCCATGAGGAAGGTTTGATGGACTTAGGATTTATGTATGTTAGATTAAATGAATGTTTATGTATGTTAGATTAAATGAATGAGAAGTGATATGATCTTTGGACTTAAGTTAAATGAGCAAAAAGGGAACTAAAACCAAAGAGGTGAGGTTCGGCCATAATGTATGGCCGAACCCCACAAAGTGGGGTTTGTGGACTTAGATATAAATAGAAATCAAATTGAACATGGTATGATTGATTGTTGTGTAATAAGGTGACGGGACCTCACAAACGGTACGCGATCGTGAGCAGTTGCCAGATTAAGAAGCAAGGACACTTAGTGGTCTTTGATAGGATTCTGCCTCTTTGAAACCATGGATTTATGTACGATGTTTTTATCTTATTTTGATGAAATTACGATGTAAAAGATATGTTTCAAATGTGAGTTTTAATGCTATGTTTATAATAGAAAATAGCATGTGTTTTATTAGCATCTCATGCATGGCATGGGGTGAAGGATATGTAACCGAAGGGCCACACTCCGTCGAGGCGTCCGAAAGACCAATGTGGGGATACCTTGATGTGCATTTCCCATCAAGAAGAAACCGGAGGGGCCACACTCCGTCGGGGCGTCCGAAAGACCTATGTGGGGGTACCTTGATGATGAGAATTCCATCAAGAGGTTATTTGTACTTATGATGGGTGGGACTCATTGCATTTGACATCATGACATGGCATTGTTTTATATGGTTTTGGACTTTATGTTATTATGTATGATTTGTATTAACCATGTGTAGACCCTAAATGGAATACCTACTGGGCGCGTTGTTCTAACGCCCTACTTCTACCCTAGTGGATGATACAGGAAACGAGGGGAGCAATGAACGCGAAAAGGGCCAAGCATAGGAGCTTAGATGCTTTTAGTTTTTATTTTGCTTAAGATACTCATGGACTTGTAATTTGAGTAGCTAGAATTCGGCATATAATAACTTAGATAATTTTGCTATGGTCTGAATGGCTTGTTGGATATTTTAAGTTAAGTTTAATTATGATTAAAGACTTGAAGTACTTTGCTATCTAAACTGGAATAGAATTAGGTTCTATTATAATTCCGCAGTTATGATTTAATCCGCATGTATAACTTATTGCGTGTGAACCGTATTCGTGGACTTAGTCCATGCACACGTATGGTTGGCCAGTTAAGGGTCGGGCTTTAAGAGTTCGGACTTACCTCGCGTCGTGACGTCCCGCTCTCTATCACTCTTTTAACCAAAAAAAATAAGACACTGATTTTCGGAAAGCGAGTGAAAAAGGGCGGGCGTTACACCTTCTCCTTCAGGTACTTCTCTTCATCTTCTATCTCTCTTCTCTTTCTCCTTCCCTCTTGCTACCAGAACTGTTCCTTAGGCCAAATCAGCCCAAATCTGCTACCCTTAGTGTTGTTTTCCCCAAAATCTGTCCCAGTTCAACCCCAGATCTGTCCCAAAACAGCCCCACCAGTCTCAGTTCTGCTCAAGATCTGTCTTAGACCTATCAGATCTGCTACTACATTTAGATCTGTATCTTAGACCTGTACAACCCTCTTCTTAACCCTTTTACTGTTGTTCTACACATTTTCTTATTGCTGTTATTAATTGATTAATTAATTTCAGCCATATTAGATTTGAGGATGTATTATTTTTATTTAAATTTATGCATTTAGGATCACCCTATTTGTTGTCCTGCATCATGTTGCCACCACCAAATTCATCTCTGTCATTGGTCCAGCAGCAGCATTGACACTGCTTTTGCCAATGATTCTCCTTGCCACCAATTCCAACATCCTTACCACAATAGACATTAACATCCCTCCACCAATCTTTAACAGTATAGAGTCCCAATCCACATTTCTAATACCTCTTTTCTCCCAGCACAAAACTTGCCCCTTCCCATGCTTTTACACCACCCACATTCCAATCCAACCTCTTGATTAGAATCATATGCCTCACCCTACCCAACCACATCACTAACTCTTTCAAGATTTATTGATTAGCTTCAATGTCAACCAAAATGCAAGCCCCATTAAGTGTGAAACTTGTCATTCCATTTCTGTCGACTTTTACATAAAAGCAATCCACAAATTACTAAAAAAAAATAATCTAGTCATCATTTTTTAGTGGTAATGTTTATTTTTCCATTATCAAGAAAATATCCATTTGTTAAGAGAATTTTACAACCTGCCTCTTGGGACCTGCATCTCAAACCCATCATCTAGAAGTTTACAAGCCAGCTATCAAACGACTTCAGTCTCATATTGATGTTCTGGTGCATCCCAAACTTCAATAAATTCAATTCCCTCTCAGAAAAAGGGTAAATCTCACTTTGGAAGACAAATTACTTGTCACTCGGATGGAGAATCACTTTGACCAAGCCTATTTGCCAAACCTCCTGGTGTATTATTTGTCTCTGTTTGAAATTTAGAATGTTGGCAAGAGTGGCCAAGTGGTTGGACAAAATCTAGCGCAATTTTTTATAGGAGAACAGTGACAAGAAAAAGATGCACCATGTCAAGTGGGAGGATGTAACCGAGCCTAATAAGGCTGGTGGAGGAAGAGTGTTAAGGTTGAAGGACAAGAATGGGGCACTTCTATGTAAATGGACATGGAAATATGGCAGCTCTATGGTGAAGAATTTTGCACTAAAATTTGGTCGCACTAATAATTCATTAAGTGAACTTAATCCCACTTGTTAGATTTTTCATTAAACGCATTTTAAAAAAAAAAAGCAGCAGCATAACTACAACCATCTTCTCCACAGCAAGAGAATACGGTGCTCTCCTAAAAGAGAAAAACATTATCATCTTATGGGCCCCACTTTCTTTTGGAGATAGGATCTAAACATGAGAACTTGGACTTCTCTAGGAGAAGTCTCCTCACTTCTCTCCATCCAAACACAGCCTGGGAATTTGGCTAGGGAACCCTCTGGGGTCTTCTCCAATGAGCCCCCGCTAGGCTTGTTGCATCCAAGCTCATCAATTGATCTTGCTTGTGCCCAAGCCTAAAAAGGCCTCTCTCCTCCCCTTGCTCCAACAAAATTCTTACACTGTGTCACCTCAGGGGCTGTTTGTTATTTTTCCAGTTGGTGGAAAACGATACCCTTCTCTTTTCCTCCATGGAATACGTGCTCATTGCCAAAAACACAAAAAATGAGGCATTTCCCTCCTCTTCCAAGGAATCTACTTCCTTTTGAGAGGGGTTGGGTTGGGGTGTGGGAGGAGCGCGAAAATAAAGATTTTGACAGAACAAAAGCATCGAGTTTCCATAGCCTGACATGATGTCAAATTTCATAGCATCTATTGGATGACATGAATTGAACCCAAATATAATTTTTCCACGAAATTGCTTTTCTCAAGAAAATAGACGAACAATATCTTAGGCATCATCTGATCATCCCACCTATTGTTGTTAAAATCTTACTATACATGATTCATATCTTACAATTCATACGATATCATAAGAGGAACGAGTCATATTTATAAACAAATCTTACGATTCTTATAAATAATAGAATTATGGGATTATTTGGAATGTGAAAGAATGAAACATTTTAAAGCTTTAGTTGTTGGACATTTAGGACCTTTGAATTTTTTAAGGACTTTTTAATTCATTGTTATCTTTTATCAGTACACTTACATTATATTTTTGGAAGTTGGAACAATGATTTTTTTTTTTTTTGAAAAGTAGCTACATTAATCAAGAAAAGAAAGCAAAGGGAGCAAGCACAGGCCACAAGCAACCCAAAAGAAAGAAAACAAGAAAAACAAACACTCCAAAATTACATTAAGATATTCACAATCTCTGAAGAAAGTGAAACCCTCTGAATTGGCCGAGCAAGGGGCCCAAGACACTAAATACCCAGAAGACAGCATGCAATGGCGAATCCTATCAATCTTATCCAAATAGCACCAAGGGCAAGGAGACCCCGCAGCCCAACTGACGACGATCTTAGAAACACCTTTTAAGATACTCCCAACAGCTTCTAACTCTTCCAACGCCAACACACATCTCCACAAAGCATATAGCTCCACATCCAATACAGACCCATTATGAAGAGGACCCGCAAAAGATAGCACAGAGCCACCAAAATTGTTCCGAATAATCCCTCTATAACCAACTAACCCGGTCTCTTGCATACAACTCCTGTCAAAGTTAAGTTTAAGAAGACCCGCCGCTGGAGGAGACCAAGCCATTGATCTGGCCGAAGCTGTCTGAGAGAAGAACTCTACTGAATTCCAAGCTCGACATATATCTGAAACCACCACACCCCTGAATTTACCAGAACCCACCATCCACCAAGCCACTCTACTCTTAATAACTTCAACAAGATGCGCAGCAAAACACTCTTTCCCTTTAAAAATTCTAGAATTTCGTTCCAACCATATAGACCACATTATGCTCAAAACAGTGGCCACCCATAGAGACTTTCTAAAAACACTGCCACAAAAAACAACTTCTTCATTAAATAAGTCTAACCAAGACTTCGGCAAACAAAAGTCCAACCCTAACAACTGAAAGAAGCAACACCAAATCTGATTCGCAAATCTACAATGCACCAACAGATGATTAACGGACTCTTCATCAGCCAGACACATGGGGCAAGCATTAACTAAGAGCATACAACGCACCTGCAAATTATCTATGGGGAAGTTGGAACATTGAAATTTGAGCTCACAAATTATATAAATTCACTTCATATTGAAAGAAAGTTGATGAATTGCTCACATCATTACCTTTTATATATTTATGTTACTTTATTAAATATTTTTGAGGGAAAACACTTGGTTCTACGGTTTACACGATTTGTAGTTCAATATGTATAACAATTTTATGATACGATTCAATTTTCATAACATTGCCCTTTCTACAGGAGCAAGATAGAATCGGTGGACCACCTATTCGTCACTCTTTCAACAGATCGATATGGACTTCTTTTTCAGCTATAGTGGTTTTCTTGAGTCTTCCATAATGTCCTAGGGAATGTGCATAGTTGGGAGAGGAGTTCATTGAAAGGAAAGGCAAGATTCTATATGGGTAATTCTAGCGGAAGTTAGTCAGGTAATCTTGAAGGAGCATAACAATAGAATGTTTGACTGAAAAGCCATATCCTCTTAGATATCCCTTCAAACAGTGTTTGACATGAACAAGGATTGTCTTATCAGATAGGTAATGAGCTGTAAGTTGTTCTTTGGCTTCTCTAGTGCATCCCTGGAGAGAGACTGGGAAGCGGTGCAAAGGGATTCAGGAACGAAGTCCTAGGATCATTGAAAGATGGAAGACACCTCCACTTGATGTGCTTAAATTTGACATTGATGCCACAGTGAGAGGCAATGTAGGCATCGGGTGTCCAGGATTTGGCAGGAAATATCTGGATTTTTCTCAGATCTGGCCAGGAGGAAGGAATTTTATGATGCAGAGCTTCTAGCCATCCATCAAGATATTTAAGGAGTCTTTTCGAGGAAATTTGGTTATTGAGGGAAATAATCTAATGATATTAGTTGGGTGGAAGGGAAAAAGAAAGATCTTTGGAGGCTTCAGGTATTTTTAGGGAAATCTGGAGTCCTTGCAGCTCCTTAGAGGTGCCTTTCAAGCATGAGAGAAGGTCGGCAAACCGGAGTCACTGGTTTCCTTGCTAAACATGGAGTTGACAGGATTTTTATTATAATAGATTACTTATTGTAGCAGTGATGTAAATCAATTCTCGTAGCTTTCTTCTTTTCTCAGCAGGGTGTGGTATTCACGTTAATACCACCTTCTTCCTACATACTGTAATATTGTATATTCATTCACCTTCTCTCCTAATGAAATCCATCTGATTTTCTATTTAAAAAAAATTCAACCTTGCTTAGTACTCAAACATAGAGAAACTAAATTTAACTTTAAGACATAAGTGTAGTGATTTGCTTGGTATTTTCTTTTATTTCATTTTCTTTTCCTTTTCTCTGGCTGAATTGATAGGTTTTTATATATCTCAAATATATATATATATATATATATATATATATATATATATATATATATATATATATATATGTTGGTGGTTTCTTGAAAGGTGAATGGATTTATCAAAAGGGAAAAACTCATTTGTTAATTGACAGGCTAAACCACATGAAAAGGCCTGAATGAACTACGAAATACAATCATTTAAAGAATTTGTGTTAAATAAGATGTACTGACACAATTACATTCAATATTAGTAGTTTCCCAGTATGCTATGTCTGTAACAGCTGCATGAATAATTCAAACCATAAATATCAATGGAGAGCTAACCTCTAATGCTTCCAAAATTAGGCTTTTTCCCTTGTTTCTGAGTCAATCTTTCTCCAGGGATTGAGAGCCTCTCTAATAGCTTCAGCTTCCGGACTATTCTCCCATGCCCGTTTCTCTGACTCCAGAACTGCTACCTTGTCATCTGCATGATAGAAAACCCCACAAAGCACATATGGGAGGTGACAGTTTTCAATTCTGAACAGCAATGAGCAGTAATTTTCATGGTATAGATATCTAAGACTAGTTGTTTTACCAAGGAAAATGTACGCCTTTGTTATTTTCAGATAAGCACATGCAGTTGCATATGCAGTGGGGTTATTTACAGATAATAGCTCAATGAAAATCTGTGTACTGTTTCATTCTAGTAAAATAACTATAACCTTCACATCTCTATTTTATCTTTTATTGTCTTGGCTTGAGGACAGGTGCTTTTTAGTCTTTGCGATCTCTTCCTAGCACATGCAAATGAACTATGATTTTATCTTTTCCCTTGAAGCTAGGTGAATAGGTGAGAGAAAGAAACATCTAGTCTTCACACAAAGGTGCCAATGAATCAGGAGCCTGTAGCTTCAGGACTGACCTTTGAAACTCACAAACCAAGTTCACACCATAACTCCTAAACCTAACACAACAGGTCAATTCTGCCTACTCAAGCCCAACTGCTAATATGACAGGGCAAGCTCACTGCCCCCGAGGACCAGTTCATAACAGAAATACAAGACATCCATATAACAAATACAATCAACTGAGCATCAATCCTACTCGAAATTCTCCTATCTCAAAAATGAAAGAAGCCTAAAACTGAGTTGTTGACTCCGTTCTTTGCGAAGAAATATTCCACACCATTAGTTGTGCAATTGACTTGGACGAATGATACATCTAGTCATAAAGCAAGAGCCCTAATCTCCCTAACCAAGGTAATCAATCTCTAGAGGGATCGCTTCAATCCCTTAGCCCATTTGATTGCATTTGCATGGTATACAACTTCACTTCAATCACGGGATGTGCAATGGGCAAATTTCCAATGAAATATTTGGGACTTTCCATAGGTGTGCACCCCAGATAGTGACCCTTATGGGACCTAGTGGTGGAGACTTTTGAAAAGAAATTGTTTATGTGGGCAAGAGATTACCTATGTATTGGAGGCAGATTGACTATAATCAAGACTACTCTCTTTAACTTTCCCCTTTACTATATACCCTTGTTCCAAATTCCAGGGTCAATAGCTAAGAAGCTTGAGAAGATTGAGAGATTTCCCATGGGAACGAGTGGAAAGAAAGAGAGTACATTTGGTCAAGTGGGAGGATGTCATGAGATCAAAAAAGCAGGCAGCCCGACGATGACAAAGCTTAGAGACAAAAATGCTCATGGAGATTGGTCACGCAACTCTATTGTGATTTGCAACTGTACGATCGGAAAAAATAAAAGGTAGTGAAAAGAAGCCCAGTTGGTAACTTTTCAATGTGATACACTTGATTGGTGGTCATACTACCAAAGCTATCAAACCATCTTATTTGCATAGAATAGGGGCCAAGAGATGGCACAATTTGACAAGATATTGAAGCGCGATTTATAAGTACTAAGATGCAACCTGTAAAGATTATGGATTTGGGTCACGCTGCATTTAAAATAAATGAATAAATAGGATGTGACAATTTCTCAACTACACAATCAATTTGCATCCTACATTTATTTTGACAAATGAAGCTTTACTTAGCATGAGGCACAAACATACAAGACATAAAACAACAGTAATTTCTGTTACAAAAGCAAAACATAACAAATATCATTTAAAAAAACAAATATCATTTAAAAGTCATTAAAAAAAACAAATATCATTTAAAGAAACAGTAAATGAGGTTATTTCTAGAATGATATTTGTTATATTCTTTTGGATATGTCTAATGACAAAAGTATATTAAAATAATTAAAGCGTCTTTTATGAAGTACTAGTGGCTAGAGGAAAAAACAGTCCTACGTTGGAAGACACCAGCATCTATTTTGGGGATGTTCTTTGGCTCATCGTAATTGAGTGTGAACTTTAAATTTAACAGGCCATTTGTGGGTCTCAGCTAATGCAATCATTGAGGCATTGAGAGGTAGGGTGATGGAGAGGTGGTCAACTTGGTTGATTATCGCAGCAGCATTTTTGTCGTTGGTTTGAAGGAAGGGAAATTCCAGGATCTTTGATGCAAAAATGAGGTCTGAGATAGGCATTTTCAAGGAGGCCAAGACTGCTTTAAAAGGTGACTGTTATTGACGAAGGAAGTTGAAGGCTTGGTTTTGATGATTTTCTTTGATGTCGATCCACACATATACATACGGAAAGTGGCCAGAGCAAAAGATGGTGATGGCCTCCACCACCAGAGGGGGATTTTAAGTTTAATGTTGATTGAATGGCCAGAGAAAACCTGGACCAGCAATGGTGGAGAGAGTGTTGCATAATGAACATGGGGAAATGTTGATGTTGTTTTCCGGACCATTAAGGCAGAGTTTTTGGCCATTTGAAGGCCCTCAGGAAGTGGGGGGAATGGAACTAGTACAAGGAATCAAAGTGTTACAAGTTCAAAGAAGTGAAGTAGGAGATCAATAACGACTCAGAATAAACTAGGTAGAAATGAAATGCTAAACTGAGGAGTTAAGAGACAATGCCTTGAATGGGGCTTGGCCAGAAAGTCGACAGTTAAGACTTCCATAATGATTGATGATGATGATCATTTTAGTCAAGTTGTCAAATGCCACTTCACCCAAATCAAAATCCATTAAAACTATATTTTGATTTTGGGAAATAAAAACTTGGAGGAGCCATGCCCAAGTGAACACATCGCAGTTTCTAAGTAGATTTAAACCCAAGCCCGAAATTTTGATATCCTTTTTCTTCCCTACTTTTCCCCCTTTCATGGTTTCCTTTCTATTGAAAATCCTCCAATAGACATATTGCTACAAACAAGAAAAGTGACGGAAAGTGATAGAGCAATTAGAGGGGAGAAAAAGGAAAGTTCTCACACAGAAACCGGTTTGGATCATGAAAATCTCCATGGAAGCTCCGATTAATGCTGATACAACTGCAATCTTCGCATACCAGTCCACAAATTTCAACTTCATTTCTGCCGAGTTAGAGAAACGAATGCTGCGACGAACGAAAGCAGCAGAGAGCCGGCGGTTCGTTGCCGGACTTTGAAAACTCCTTCCTTGTGATTGGCAAAAGAACCGCCTTGGTTTGAAGATCAAATGTATCGCCCACTTCACCTACATTAACCAGCGATGATTGGAAATCAAGACTCTTTGGATCAGCGTCAGTACTCACCTTGAAAATCTAATTTCATTTTCATTCCCATCGTCAATGGGTAAAATTTCTAGAATGCCGGTCTTACAAACTCGCTTCAAAACAGAATAATTTGAACTAGGAAATAAGTGAGTCAGGATCCTGAGTTGAAATGAGATCACACTTCCTTCTCACCTTCTTCTCCACCCCCTTTGTATACTAATTTGACAATTTATATATATATTTGAAATTTTTATATTTTTAAAGTGTTTTGAATAGATAATATATCTTTAATACCTATTTTTTTTTCTGAAATACATATTTCTTTACTTTTTTTATAGTTTGAATATCATTTATTTGTTGTAGTTTAATGATGTGGCCACTCTATTCGATGAAGATTGAAGTGAAGAAGAGTGGGCCTAATTAGATGAACAATGAAATGACTCTTCGAACTCATGCTAGAATTAGAGAAAAGAGGGGACCTCAAATGCATCCTAATTGACCCAACTATATCAGAATTGAAGCCCATTTGATTTAGTTGTGGGTCTGAGCCTGTTAGAAGTTGTTATGGGCCTCCAAAGGCCATGAAATCAGGCCCGTTTGATGTCAACCTGCTAGGCATCCGAGTCCATCAGATGACATGTGACGCCATCTAGGATGCCAACTTGGACCAGAACCCACCATATTTAGCAATTTTGGGCATTTTGAGTATGCTTAGACAAAATTAGAAAGCTCAAGAAGGGAAGATATTTAACTAGTTTGGTGGTCAAATTCTGTCTTTATTTGCAGAAAGTATTGAAATTAAGTCTCTCTCGACACAAAGAGAATCACTCATTTGTATTTCACACGTGTAAATTGAGAGGTTTACACATGCTCTAATGATTAATCAAGTGCTTTAATGATTAATCAAGTACTGTACTCTTAAAAAAAAAAATGAAAGATATTTCCTTGAAAATGTGTGGGTATGAAAAAGGCTAAAGGGCGTCATGGGCTTATTTAATTAGCCCACTCTGTTAACTGGATGGGCTAAAAATGAGCCACACGTTAGTTTATCAAGTTATTATATATGTCCAATCCTATTCATCTGTATGGGCCCATGAATACACTTAAATTTGGAGAAATTATTTGTTGTGAATCAATTCATTATCATCAAAATCATAATTATATCTATCTACGGTTCACTTTTTGAATTTTACTTTATTTTAGTTGACTCTATCATAAACTATATAAACTATTACTTCTTAATTTATCATGTATTATTTTACCCCTTTCCTTAACATTTTCATTCGTCCACTTTTACTAATTGTGATTGCAATTTGTAACCTCTCAATTCTATATTGAAAAATTATTTTTAATCATTTGCTAACCATCCTCAATTAATCTCAAAGACTAACATTTATCTTATTCTATATTTGCATATATTTTTATTCTCATATTCATTATTATTTCTGAATTACTCTGTATTTAATTTGAATCAATTCTAAAATACATTCACCGTTAGACTAAACTTAAATAATTTGGACGGTAAAAATTACGTAACTATTAAATCCACACATAAAATTACCTGTTTAAATTAAACAATGTCCATTTCTTATATCTAAACAGATCTTTTAAAATTCAAATTAAGACATTATTCTTTTTTAAAATAAGTTCTATAAAAAAATTAGTCGGTTGAATTATAAAGAACATATTTTTCTAAAACTTGACTTGAAGCACAAGTAGGACTTGAGTTCCTTTTAACAAGACGAGTAACGTCTTTGACTCGTCTAGTATTCTTAAATAAATTTGTATCTATAAAATATAAATAAATAAATTGAAATAAGCATTAAATTAATTATTCACTAAGATAGCTAGACTTGACAGTTTGAAAAGGAATTGGGTCTTTGACTCAAACATGACTTAAAAATAAAATTTAAACTAAATTTGCTTAACTTTTCAATAAATAAATTAACTCAATTTTAAATTTTAAATTTAAATTATTTAATAAATACATAAATGTGAACGAATACCAATTAAATAATGTACGCGTCAATGAAATGAAGTGAAAAACGGACACTTGACTTACAGAGGACGACTCGAAGATGGGAATGTGAAAGCTTTTTCTTTTCAGCTTCCCCACTCCCCACGACGTTCATTTGCTAATATATTCTTATGTAAGAAAGCGAACTCCTGCCATCATCACCCCGTCGTGTCTACCCTTCATCTCCACTCGAAAAGCAAGAATGCAAAGAAAATCAGTCTCCAGTGAACCCCAAGAACCCTCTTCTCACTCCTCATCTCATTCTCCACAATCTACATGTAGAAAATCAAGAACAAAAAGTAGAGGTCCTCTCTCATTATTCAATCTGCATCTTCTTATTTTTATTTTCGCTTGAACTTCTCTTTCTTGGGAAAGAAAGAAGAAGATGAAACTACTAAAGTTTTATTAAGCCCCTTTTTCTTAGTCTGTCAATGATGGATCTTTTGGGTTAATCATTGTACCATCTTTTGGGTTAATCATTGTACCATTTGGATACTTGAGACTGCTCTATTTGTATTTGCTTTTCAGTTATACTGCTGTATTTGCCAAGTTTTAACTGAGTAGATGGATTTAACCGTTTTGGGTGAAAAATGGTTGTATTCCGGAAAATGCTCTTCCCTGTCCACGCATCCAAATGGAGCCAGCCTTTGGATTGTGAATGATGATGACCCATTTGGATATTTTGCTTTTGTTTTTTTTGAGTTTTTTTTCCTTTGATTGTTGAATGTGCGATGTTTCGCTTGTGATTTTGGCCTTACAAAAGATACATTGATGAAAGTTCTGCTGATTTACGAGGATTCTACTCTTAGTTTGCTAGGTTGATGGGATCTTTCCCGAGTTGGGGTTGGATCTTGAATCCCATTTGGATGTATTGCTGTTTTTTTTTTTTTGTGTTATAAGTGATTGTTTGGAGTTTTATCAGTGCAGACAAATTATCCCTTTTTTTATTGTTGTCTCTTTTTTTTTTTTGTAAATTTATCTATGGAAAAGTAGATGAATGAAGCTGCTACTGGTTTACTAGGATTCTTTTCTTCAAACTTATGTTTGTTATTATTTTACTTTGACAGATTATTTGCTCAGAATGGAATGAATCTTGAATGCCCATTTGGATATTTTCCTGGATCTTTTAGTGAGTGCTTTGTTTTTCAATGAACGCGCAAGGAATTGTTATTTTTTAGTTCTTAGAAGGTAGTTTGGTGAAATTGCCTACTGTTTTGCAAGGTCTCCTCTTTGTATTTGCCAATTGATGGATTCTTTGCTCAGTGGGGATTTAATCATTTGACTGGAACCTGTAGATCGATTAATTGTATTGTTACAAGCAAATTCATCCATTGCTAGAATATGATCCCAACCAACAACATCAACCTGCTCCTTCAATATTGTATGTTCAATAAGGTTCATCCTATAATAAGGATGTTAGAAAATCATGACTTGATAATATTATTGAAGTAGAACTCACTCTCAAAAGCTAGCCATTGAGAGAACAGGTGCCTCGAGTGTTATATAGCCATTGGTTTCTCAAATTAACCGATGTGGGACTTTTTGTCATTTCACACCCGCACGTTGAAACTTCACACCTGCTCTAAGCGTGCAGCTGCGCTCTGCGGATGCACACGAAACCTACTCTGATACCATGTTAGAAAACCATGGCATTTTTTTTTTTTTTGAAGTCCAAGGTATCCAGGCTTTTTAGAGCACCTGACTAGGTAATGTGAAAACCATGACTTGTTTTTGACCGACAACTAAAAGATTCCATTAATCAAAAAAATGAAAAGGATACAAAGGAGAGCACCTGACTAAGCCATGTGAAAACCATGATTTTTTTTTTTTTTTTGAGCAACAACTAAAAGATTTGATTAATCAGAAAAATGAAAAGGATACAAAGGAGAGGGTCTAAAAGGTATAGACCAAAAGAAACAGCCAGAAAAAGCGGAAAAGAAAAACATAAAATACCAATACAAAGAAACCACAAAAGAAAAAAGAACTCATTAAAAAAAAGACGCATGCAAAAAGATTGATTGCCAACTCCCAATTTGGCGAAATAATCTGCCACTCCATTAGCACCGTGGCCAACTTGAGCGAAGGTAACCTCCATCCCTGCAGCCAATTATCTAATCTCCCTTACTGTACTGATGAGCAAGGTTGTCGAAATCGTGCGATTCATAATACGAATCGCGCAATTCGTATCGATTCGCAAGGTCTTGCGGCACGAATCACATATAATTTCGAAAACCCTTTAAAAATGTGCGTTTTTGCTTGACTCGCAAATCGCACTATTCGAATCGTGTGATTCATTATGGCGAAGGGGAAAAGACGATTTTTTCCAAAAAGAATGAAGATTTTTTGGAAAAATAAAGCCTAACTTTTTACATTTTGGTATGTCCACCAATAAAAATTTTTTTTGCTCGGGGCCTCCGCCCCCTAACCCCCAGAGAAGGGGGTGCTGCCCCCCTTTGACTCTTTGCGAGCTCAGCGGGGAGCTCGACCCCCGAATGAGGCCAATGGGGATGGGATCACCAATAAATATCTGACAATCAGACTCCACAAATTTAATATCATAGGACCTATGTATATGAAATAAAGGTGATGTAGTTAAGTTGTAGGTCCTTCGGCGAGGACCTGTAATATCTTTTCTTCCACCGCTCTATGTGAGTGTTTTCATTTTTTCTATTTCTTTTCTTCCACTATTATGTTCTTTTTGTTTTTTCTATGTTATCATTTGCATGACTTATGTAATGCTATTTATATAATAAATTTCATGAAATAATAATAGAAATAAGTTTGCAGGTCACCAATTTCCCTTCCACAGTCATATAATATACTGTTATACACCATATAGTATACTGTTATATTATATAATGTATGGTGTACAATATACTGTATTTTCGAATATAAAAACTTGACTTCTAATGTATTTTGATTTAATTTTGAAATCGTACATTTTGTCATATATTCGTTGTTTGCATATTTACTTATATATTATGAGAAATTGAACAAAACATTATGAATCTTATGATTCTATGATTTACGATTCACGGTTCACACCCCTAAACCAATTCATGATACGATTCGATTTTGACAACCTTGCTGATGAGTTTCCAAGGGGGTTGCCTCTATCCCTTTGCCCATTTGAAGACATTCGCTGAGTCCCCTTCAATAACCAGTTTACCTTGCCCATGGACTTTCCAGATGGCCTAAAGCTCTCCTTATACTAAGAATTTCCTGCCTTCATTTGACTCCCTAATTGATGGAAGTTTCGCCCCTATGGTTTCTAAGTAGGTCCTCCTATCCCAGCTGGCCCCAGGTTTACCCCATGCGAACACCATCGGCATTAAATTTCATGATCCTCTGTATCTGGAGGTTCCCATTTATCCATAAGCATCTCTTTTCTCTTGGGTCCGCTCAGACATCATTTCCAAGACAACATAAGATCATTGATTTTGAGGACCTTAAACTTCCTGTCAGAGAGTAGCCATGTACAGAATCTCCATTTAGCTACCTTGAAAGGCTTGTGCTCCTCTAAAGACTTGTCCTCTAAGACTCTAGTATTTGTTTCCTTCCATAATGTCCATAATACCACCGCCGTATTGCTGTTCCAAGCGATTTTCACTCTGGGGTTCAAACTCAGTTAAGCACCACTGAGCCCAATTTTCTACTACATGATTTATCGAGAACCAATGGAATATCAAGAAGATTGGCAGATTTTGTCCACAGACCCCAAGCTACCAGGCAGTTTAAGAATAAATGATTTGAATCTTCAGGCTTCAGCTCATAGAGAGGGCATATGAGGTCGTCCTCTGTGTTGAGCATCCCTTTTCTTAACAGCTCCGCTCTAGTAAGGACCCTCTCTTTTAACACACACCATGAAAAGATTTGGACTCTCAGGGGAGCTGCGCTTTTCCAAACCAAACTGACATTGACCTCTTCCAACGGATGTTGGTTAAGGACCAAATCCACCAATGCCTTCATCCTGCCTGATGTATCACCCGTCCATACAAGTTCATCCTCCTCCTCAAGTGACAATGGTAATTCCTCTAGTTGTGCTATCAGATCCGTGAGAAGTCCTTCTTCAAAGGATATTAATTCTCTCTAGAAATCAAACTGTTGTTTACCTTCTACCTTACAGTGATCCTGCACAGTTGCCAACTTTTTCCTTGATATTCTATACAATCTCGGGTAGATCTCCTTGAAAGTTCTTTCTCCCAGCCACAAATCCTTCCAAAACAAGATTCTATCGCCTTTCCCTGCCAAATACCTTGTTTTGCCAAGGCATTCTCAACCATGCACAATTCTTCACCTAATCTCCACCAAGCTTTAGTCATTGAAGACCCCAACTTCTCCACCTTCTCACTAAGGCTCCACCCATTCTTCTCCACCAAACCGTATCTTGCTGATAGAACCTTAGTCCAAAGGGCCTCTCGTTCTCTACCAAATTGCCACACCCACTTACATAACATGGCCTGGTTTCTGAGCTGAAGAGGGGTAAGGCCAAGGCCACACTTAGATTTCGATTTAAGCACTTCCAACCAAGCCACTAAGTGAATTTTCTTTTTTGTCTCTGTATCGTCCCATAAGATTTTTCTAAAAAGTTGCTCAAGTTTCCCCACAACTCCTTTGGGCATTTCGAAAAGGGAAAGAAAGTAGGTCGGTAGGTTCATAAGAACGACTTTGATGAGAGTAACTCTTCCTCCCAGGGATAGATAGTTCCTTCCCCAACTAGAGTCTCCTTTCTACTTTCTCAACTACATGAGCCAGAAACTTTTCAGTCTTGGATTCTCGCCCACCGATAGACCTAAATAGGTGAAAGGTAATTTCCCTATGTTGCAACCTATGACCTCGGCTAACTCCTTAAGTCGATCCTCCTCCATTTCAATCCCAATATGGTACTCTTACCAATGTTGATTCTAAGACTTGAAACAAGCTCAAAGCATCTAAATATTGCCTTAAAACCCTAGATTTCCTGGATGGTGGGTTCACAAAAGAAAAGGGTGTCATCTGCGAACTGAAGGTAAGTGATGGTCGGACCGTTGTTGCTGTCCTAAAACCCCTGACTATTCCAAGGTCTCTGCTCTTTCTACCAACTTATTCAAGCTTTCTTGTACCAGTGTGAAGATGAAGTGTGAGAGGGGATCTCCTTGTCTGAGTCCCCTAGATGCTTGTATAGGTGGGGTTGGGGAACCATTAACCAAGACAGAATAAGTAGCATCCTCCACATATGCTTTCATCGATTTGCACCAAGTACTCCCGAAACCCATCTTTCTGAAAAGGTAGCCTACAAATGACCAATCCACAAAATCATAAGCCTTTTCCATGCCAATTTTAAAGAGGATACCTGTGGACCAATTCATTTGCAATTAGCTCTCCATCTAAGATCTGTCTGTCTTCCACGAATGCTCCTTGGGCTTCCCCAATAATTTCCAGCAATACCTTTATCAATCTTTCGGCCAACACTTTAGCTAAGCATTCTTGTGGTAGAATTCACTCTCGAAAGCTAGCCATTGACATGAGGGTGCCTCAATTGTTATATAGAGTCATTGGTTTTTCAAATTAATTGATGTGTGACTTTTTGTCGCTGCACACCCACACATGGAAACTTCACAATGGAAGGTTGGGGATTGACAATTTTGGAATCAAACCTAGTAGACTAAACATCACATTTAGGATGGAGCTCATCTTGAAGCACCTTGGTGTTACATTACTATTCTCGTCGAGTAAATTAGTGACCTCTTTCAGAATCTCTATAGATGTCTCTTTGAGAGGCTCTTACCTTCTTTGGTCTTTAAAGCATAGACAACCTCCTGTTCTTTATGCCTATTCTCAAATTGTCTTTGATTGAGAAAATGTAATGGTTTTTTTTTTTCAACCTTAGAAGTCGGTCTATTCACTTCCCTCATTTCCAACTCTTGAGGAAAAGTGGGGTTCAGTTCAATTTTTTTTTTTTTTTTGCAAAGTCATTTTCTAGCACTCCTAGACATGTATTGGTATTTTTTGAAAATATTTGAAACTCGATTTCTAGGGTATCCAATTTAGATTAATTGAGACTATCAATTCACCCAAGGCCTAGGCTTATGGTGGTGGTAGGGTTTTCTATGTGGTATTCGGTATGATATTGCTATGTGTGAACATGCAATATCCTAAGATGAATGATGAGGCTGACTAAGGTGAAGACAACCCAACAAAGCCTTTGGAAATTGATTCAAATCTGATATCAAATTTGATGTAGGATAAGCTTTGATAGCAAATCCAGTGTAAATAGATGGATCCAGCCAAATCTTCAAATGCGTTGCTTGATCAATGTGCAATCTGGGCTATCCAAGGTTGGATCTGTCCCTATCCATGGTTAGATATGTTGGGATTGTGTAGAATTTTATCATCCGACCAGGATGTGGTGAAATCTGGATTCCAATGCATCCTTCTTTGCTGGCATCCCATGATGTCCTCATCACAATGTTCATATTTGTAAACATGCATTTAAAATGATGTTACATCTTCATCTTTGGATTTGCCAAATATTTTCATGAGCTGACTTGCCCCCAACTCCCACTGTGGTCCTCTTTTTTCTGCTTCTAATATGTACATGACAGTATATCAATTTTGGAAGGCCAATCCCAAATAGATGCGGCAACGAGCTTTGATTATGATGATGTCGAAATGCAACAAACCACTGAAATATATTTTTAAAACATTTTAATAGATTTCTAGGACTTCTCAAGAATAATTTTAGTCACTACATCTAAAAAAAACTTTTATTTGGATTTACAGGACATCAAAAAAAGGCATCTTAGCACCGATTTCTTCTTTCCTGGAATTTCTCTTTTAACGTAATGTATTCTCAGTACGAAGAAGATCAGTTTGGTATTTGTTTTATTCCTTCATTTTTCCTTCTGTGATTTTGTCTATGAAATTAAGTTAAAGGTTTGTGACAATTGACATTTTGTTATTTTCCTTTGGAGGTTAGTCAGAGGAGGCATGAGGAAAACAATTTTTTTTTAAGGTTCATTATTTGCTTGTGTCTGAAGCCATGAAATTGAAATTGCTGAAAATTTGACTGGTAATATCATTTTACTGGTCTTTTTTCAGTATCCACGTCTTGCGTTCAAGTTTGGAAATCAGGTTTTTATGGTTCTTCAAGATTTCGGTCCTGTACTATTAGGTCTGTGTAATGTTATGATATTTAATAAATTTTATTTCAGCTTTTTTGGATATGTAGAAGCTTCTAATTACAGAAGGTTCAAATATTGGATGGATATGCGCTTTCCATTGTTATTGATTTATTTGTTCTTGCACATTTTATGGGGAACCATGGAAGGTCTTACTGATAAACTTGATGGTATTAGCAACAAAGTATGGGTTCTACCTGTACATACATGAGGCCTGAGGTTGTCACAGATAGTCTTTCATTGAGGATCATATTATTCCTTTAGAATTACAGATTTCATTTTTTTGCAAGTAAATTGATGCCTTTCATTTAAACTATGATCTCTATGTTTGCTCTCTAGGAGTTTAAAATGTGAATGATCTTATGACTTGAACACGTCTAGGGAAAAAAAACTTATAATCCCAAAATTTATGCATGTATGCAGGTTGATTACCAATGCAT
This sequence comes from Chimonanthus salicifolius, assembly GCA_013350335.1. Classification (NCBI taxonomy): domain Eukaryota; kingdom Viridiplantae; phylum Streptophyta; class Magnoliopsida; order Laurales; family Calycanthaceae; genus Chimonanthus; species Chimonanthus salicifolius. The sequence continues at coordinate 35,483,952 of CM023533.1, read as the reverse complement.
GGAGTGCACAAACAAACAAGTTTTGGATTCAGAAAGTGGTAAAAAGCGGGTGGGTCTCTCACTCAATATACCGTCGGGACCTACAGATTTCAGCAGTAACCATGGTGGAAAAGGTCTGCTCCACTCACATGGTCCCTCCAGAGATGGTTCATCTTCAAGAGGTTTTTTGCATGGACCAAGTTTCCAGAACCAGATGCCCACACCTGATGACAGAAGCTCTCTTCTTGAATCAGGTCTTTCTGCAACAAGAGACTCCACAGTGGTTCCTGAGAATGGCCGTCTGTCAACTTATATTGCCACACTTGCTTGGAAAAGATGTGTTTCACTTCCTGTTACACGTGGATCCAAATTTTCACCTTCCATTTGTAGCCCTACCAGGGAAATGGCATGCACTGAACAGGACACTTCACGTGTAAGACATCTCTTGTACTGTTAAGACCATCTCTAAGGAGGTTCTTTTGCTTCTTAAGTTTGTGGTCAAATCTCATACAATTATTGTAGGTGAATTTGCTTTATGTTGTTTATGCATTGAGATTTTTCATTTCAGTCCATTTTGACTACAATGACTTGGCTTATGGACCCATTCATACCTGCATACTAGGATTTAATTTGTTGTTAGATGAATTTCCCCCTCAACTCGTGTTTGAAATTTTTGCGATAACTGTCAAATAGCGCAAATTGAACAGATCAACCTTGTGACAAGGGCTTATGAGTCAGACCTTGAGTAGACTTTTTTTGTGAGAAAAAAGAGAAGGAGATTTCTGTTTAAGATTTTTTGTGAATGCATAATTTCATTCTCATTGATTTGAAGGGATGCAAGTAACTTGGATCTTCTTCTACCTCCATTTTTTACTGTTTCCCCTCTTTTTTGTGGGCAGTGACAATTTTCTTATTGTAAGATGAATCCATGGATTCACCGTTTAAGGTGAAGGTTTTTGGTTGGCTCGCCGGTTTACAAATATTTTGACGATTGATAATTTGAGATTGAGGAGAATGCTTGCCCCCTATGCTTGTTTGATGCGAAGTTGGTGAACCATCTCTTACTTCATTGTAGGTTTTCATACCATATTTGGTCGCCTTTCTTCCAGTTGCTTGGTGTGGATTTTTGTGTCCCAAAAGCGTGGTGTGATTTGTTTAATGAAGAGGTGCTTGTGGTGGGAAGTTCTTTCGGAAGAACCCTTTGGAATGTGACTGTTTTGAGTATTGTATGCTATATTTGGTTGGAAAGGAATAAGAGGGTTTTTCAAGGAAAGGAATCTTCGGTATTGAACCTGCTGAATGTTACTAAGGTTCAGGCTGCTTGGTGGTTGATGGGATTGGAAAATGTCAAGGGAATAAATATCTCGGATATATGTAGGGATTGGGCTTTGGTGGATTCAGTTGTGCTGCAAGTAGACTCCAGGACGCATGCTTTGTGGTCCCCTTCTGATTCTGGCCTACTCAAACTTAATTTTGATGGTAGCTGTATGTGTGATATTAGCGGGATAGGGTAGCTGTATGTGTGATATTAGCGAGATAGAGGAGGAGAGAGAAGGGGGGGGGTGTTTAACTCATATAGGAGCATGTATAAATTGACTGACCACAATGACTGTTGTGGGAACCATACGTCTGGTGTGGGACCTACATAGATGTCTAGATACATTGTATATTGATAGTCAACGCAGTAGCTTTGTAACTAATTGTAATTGATTAGACACCTAGGTGTATTTCCTTTTTAGGTTCCTTAATTGTCTCTCTATTTTCTATTTAACCGTTGTATTCTCTAAGAGGAAATTAGATTAATACAACCCAAAAAAGAATTCTTCTCCACATCTTCTCCTTCTCTTTTCTTTTGTTTTCTTTTAATTTGTTCTTAAATTCTACATGGTATTAGCTAGGAAGCTTCTCTGGTCGTTGTAAGGATTTTTTTTGGGTTCCGTTCGACTGTTCTTCGTCGAATTTCGGGTTTTCTTGACTTGATCTTGATGAACATCTGTAGCGGACAACCATTCCCTCGCCTCCCCTTGAGTCGAAGTCCCCTCGTGTGTCTCTTTCGCACGTAACACTCACGGAGGAGTCTCTGACTTTTTTCATGCAACGAATGAACACCCCTCTTCTGGGTCTCTGGCTTAGATCCAAGTGGATCTTCCCTTGCTGCACCTTTGCTCAACACCTGTGGAGTCTCCCCTGGTCCCTCTTGCATAGTCTAAGGTTGACCTCCTCTTTTGGGCAACAGTGGGCCCCCCTGGACGATTCTTCCACTTCGCAGATCTGCTCGCTTGGGAGTGATTTTTTCCCTAGATCTTCTATCTTCTGCTGCAACCACTCATTTTTCCTCATCTGCTGGTGTCACCCCTCCTTGCTGCATCAATCCTACTTGATTGATCTAGATTTCATCAACGGCGGGCCCTCCATTTACTCCTTCCACATTGGCACTGTTCTGGATCTGGTTGTTCTACTGGCTTAGATTTGGTTCTTAAATTCTACACTAACAACATAGGCTCAGTTAGGCCGGGTGAGGGTAAGATAAATGTCCAGTAGCAGTGTTCAACAAAAAAGAAAGTATTTAGAAGAAGGTTTTTGTGGAATGATGATAGGGATAAAATAAAGTTTCATTTGGTATCTTGGTCCCAGGTATGTAAATCAGTGGTGGAAGGGGGTGTTGGTATCAGGATAGTTCGTGAGTTTAACATTGCTTTGTTGGGGAAGTGGTTATGGAGGTTGGGGGCCTCTTTAGAAGGTTTATGGATGGACATGATTCTCAAAAAAGTTTAGGTTGAATAGAAATGGCTGGAGGATTGTAGGTTCTTTTCGAAGGTCGTCTGGTTTTTGGAAAGGAGTTGGCTTGATTTCGGTTGTCTTTGACTCTTATATCAGGTACCGTGCTTATACTTGTGATGATATTTTCTTCTGGAATGATAGATGGTTGTGTGAGGTTTCCCTGGCTCAAAAGTTCCTTGCACTTCTTCCCTTAGCTGCTGATAAAGAGGCTAAGGTCAGGGAGTATTATGATTTCCATCAGAACAAGGTCGTTTGGTGCGCTCAGCTTAGAAAGATTTAGAGGATTGGGCTCTACTCCGTTAAGGCGTTTTGTAGGAAGTTGTTGTGTGCTGGTAATGTTCCTTGTGTCAATCCAAAAATATGGAAAGGTGTTGCTCCTTTTAGGGATGAAGGTTTTTGGGTGGCTTGCTGGTATTGAGAAGATTTTGATGATTGATAATTTGAGACTGAAGAAGCATGGTTATTGTTAATGCTTGTCCTCTATGTTTGTCCGATGCTGAGTCCGTGAATCATCTTCTTCTTCATTGTAGGTTTGCATCTCAGATCTGGCCTCACTGGTCTCATTTCCTACAACTGTTAGGTATTGATTTTTGTGTTCCGAGAGCTTAGGTTTGAAATGTTTAATGAAAAAGTGCTCTTAGTTAGTAGTTCTCTTTAGAAGAATCCTTTGGACAATGACATTTTTGAGTATAGTGTGGTCTATATGATTGGAAATGAATTAAAAGAGTTTTTGCAAGGAAAGATATCATCTTTATTGCAACTTCTCAATGTGATTAAGTTTCGAGCTACTTGGTGTGGATTGTGGGTTCGGAAAAATGTTGGGGGATAAATATTTTAGATATATGTCAGGATTGGGCTTCAGTTGATTATGTTCAGCTAGATTCAGATATTTGTTCCAAGTTTCTTGGTCCCCTCCAGATTTGGGTCTCCTTAAGTTTAACTTTGATGGCCATTGTGTGTTTGATCTTGGTCTAACAGGCTATGGTGGTGTCGTTCGAAATGGAGCTGGCGATACTGGGATCTCTGTTACTGTTCCTCTTCCAAATGGTTTAGTGTTTGAAGCGGAACTTCACGCTTTATGTAGAGGTATTTTGGACTTGGAAGAATTAAGGGTTGTAGGAAGTATTTTAGAAGGAGATTCTAAGGTGGTTGTTGGTTGGGCTTTGGGTTTTCTTTTGCCCAAGGATCTATTTAGATACATCTACAAATTCAACTGTTGATGAAATGGTGCGTCAAAGTTTTGTTATGTATTAAAAAATTGTAAATAAATTCATGTAATTTTTTTGGGGGTGTCTTTTCTTGTAAGTTTTTCTTTGAGTGGCTGGTTCTTTTTGTCTAGTTATTTTAGCCTCCTGTTTGTATTTCTTTTTCTTTTGTGATTATGTAACGACCCGTCCTACTATTACAATATTGTACGCTTTGGACCCACATGCTGGCCGCACAACTTTGCATTGGCGAGCCAACTCAAGGTTTCTCCAAAAAGGGCCTTGTGCTAGGAGGAGAAGTCCCATCTTATATCCCACGTCCAACTCTCCTCAACTGGTAATATGGGACATTTCACGCCTTCACTGGCGACTTTCAAGGAACCCATTGACGCCCACACAATTCAGGGGCATTACAATCCACCCTCTTAAGACTAGAGTTGCCCCCGGCTGTCGACACCCACAACCGAGAGTTGAACCGTGCTCTGATACCATTTGTAACGACTCGTCCTGCTAGCATAATATTGTCCGCTTTGGGCCCACACATTGGCCCGCACAGCTTTGCATTTGCGAGCCAACCCAAGGTTGTTCCTAAAAGGCCTTGTTCTAAAAGGATGAGAAATCCCATCTTATTTCCCACGTCCAACTCTCCTCAACTGGCGATATGGGACCTTTCATGCCTTCACTGGCAACTTTCAAGGAGCCCATCGACACCCACACAACTCAGGGGCATTTGATTAATATAGTTTTCTTTCAAAAAAAAAAGGCAAGCTAAGATCCTTAATATGAAAAAACTCATGTAGATAGGCTTTTAAGGCATTGATAGAGTACTCATTATTTCCTGTTAAGATTATATTGAAATTCCGTTACTAGAAGTATGCACGACTTAAAGGGAGGTGAATAAGTCGATTTTCAATTTTAGTTTCCTTTTAAAAATAAATCAGATTTAACAATATGTGCAGCGGAATAAACGTGCGTGCAAGTGATAAACAAATGAATCAAACCATTAAAGCAAACCACACATGCACAACGATATATAGTAGTTCGGTTCACCTGAACCTACATCCACTGTTGGACTCACCCTTTCTAGGGCTATCCCAAATATACTATGTATGGGTCTCACACCCAAATAGTACAACCTAGTTTTTTATAGAGGTTCAACCCAATCAGTCTAATCCTCTACTCCTATTTTTTAGAGTGGTTCGAACACACTGTTCTAATCCACTTTACAATGTTTAAAATAAAACGAAGAAGAAAACTTGCCTTGGGCCTTAACCGTTTTCCTTTAAGCTCTTTCTTCTTTACTGAATCTGTGTGCTCCTTTCCATCCGATCAGTATCATCAACGTATTTATTGGCACAGCAGTAGGAGTGGGGTATGACTGGTTTTAGTCCTATATGAACACCTTATTCTTCATCATGATTGGGGTGTTGATTACCCAAACATTTACTGAGGAAGATGATGAAGAAGGTGTCTAGAGGGAAGGCCGACTGATCACACACGCTGTAATCTTGTTCATGGTTTTCTCTGTGTATTTTCGGTGTGTTAAACAAAAGGCTTACCATTATTTTATAAACAGATTAAGATCTGCAGTATGTCACGCCTACGAGGCTTCGCTGCTTCTGATGAGGCCTCGCCAGCGGTAAGTTACAACAGACAACACATATGTGCAGTGTAATCCAATCAGACAGAATCCAGCCAGCTACCAGTCAGATACCAGCCAACTCATATCCACCGTGCATGATTTGCAATTCATTTATCTTAGCCATCAATCAAGGATTAAATGGAAGATTTGCAAGATGGATTATAACTCATGGAGGAACCTTTCCATACTTGTCAAGGACAACTCCCTAAGGCTATTCAAATTCAAATTCAAGAGAGGTGGCAACATCTCACCATGGATAAATTTGTTTACCATACTAAGCTTCCAATTAATTTACCATAATTACCTCTCAATTAAACAGTCACAGATTTTAACTTTCTAGAATTGTAAGAGACTGAGTCAGCAAAACACAGGGTCAGCTGGACTCAGCTCAGCTCAACATAAATGGCTGCGAGGCCTCGGCAGATTGCATGAGGCCTCGAGGTTGAAAGTCACTCATTCACTTTATTTTCCAATTGACTTCTAAGGTATTCGACTTAGCCTAGGGTCTCTTATGGTTCACTTACCTGAGTGCCAATACTGTATTTGGTGTAGACACTTCAACTTCATAGTAGATTTTCTTATACTTGTAAGGCAAGTTCAACTGAGTCACGTAATTGACAATAAGGGTGACTCGGACGAACCGGAGCACTTACAATGATTATATTGTCTCGATAAACTACAAGAAGTATAAGAATATGTTTAGCATGATATACAAAAACAGAATGGTCTAATTGACATTGTGCAAAACCATAATTTAATAAAACTGTGTTAAATTTATCAAACCTAGCCTATGGAGACTGTTTGAGAACATATATTGCTTTCTTAAGCTGACATATCTTTCCTTTCTCCCCTTCTCTAATAAAGCCGGGAGGTGCTAGCATGTAAACCTTTTCTTTCAGCTCACCTTAGAAAAAGACATTCTTGACATCCATTTAAGAAGTATCCACTATTGAGTAATAACAATGGAGATAATAACTCTTATAGGTGATCTTTGCAACAGGAGAGAGTTTCTTGATAATCAATTCCATAGGTTTGAGTGAAGCCTTTAGCTACTAAATAAGCTTTATATCGAGCAATAAATCCATCTTGGTTGTGTTTGAGGGCTGCCATCTTCCAAGTTTGATTTTTTTCAAGCGCAACCAATTCTTCTTTCATATTATCCTTCCAGGATGAGTCTCGAAGAGCACTATTAATCCTCTTAGGAATGGAGGGGGGATCTATATTGGAGAGAGTTGCAATATGATGGAGAAATAGAATTATTGGAAACAAAGTGGTTTCTGGGATGTTCATTATAAGCATGGTTACCTTTTCTCAAAGCAATGGGACGATCAAAATTCTTAGGTGATTGGTTTGGACAGTCCAAGGGCAATTGCGTGGTAAAATCCAAACAATGATCAGATCTAAGGGTAAGGAAACAGGTATACCTGTTACTGTAGAGAAATCCAGAGACAACACATTCAATCAAGAGGTTTGTAGCTTGGGATTGCACCAGCAGAGGTGGCTGTGGTTGGCGAAATAGAATTACCTAGTAATGATAAAAAATGTGTCTTCAGCTGATACCATGTTGTTTGAGAAAATGGAGAGAATAAAGAATGAAAAGAAAAGGAGAAGAGACAATGACATATTTGTGGAAGAAATATAATTTCTCATTCATACCTGATAAGGTTACAAAACTAGAATTATGTAGACAATGATACACAACAAAAGAGGAAGATCAACTCTAGGAAGTACAATAATCTTCATTACTAAATTATGTACTCATTTCCAAATCTTGAATAACACAATGAGAAGGGAAAAAAGTCACAAAACAATTTAAGGCCCTTAGTAAGCGAACTAACAGATAAAAAATTATTATACAATTGAGTAACATAAAGAACTGAAGATAGATCAAGAGTAGAAGATAGGAATAGTCCCTTTACCAGTGATGTAGGTAAGGGTCCCATTAGCAAGTGTAACATTTCCAAGGGAAAAAGGATTAAGAGAAGAAAAAAGATTTGACATACCTGACATGTGATCCGTAGCCTTAGAATGAATAGTCCAGGGGCTACCAGATGAGATCTGAAAAATAGATGAGGTAGTACCTGATTGAGCAATGCAAGTCTGGGCATAACTAAAGGGTGAAGACTTTTAAGTTGCATCTTGTCTTGTTGCAAGGAATTAAATTCTTGCCAAGATACTTAAATTGAGAATAATATCATTCCTAGGAGAAGCATGGTTTGAGAATGCCATTAGGATTGATCAAACTAATGAGGTGTCCGAAAAACAGGCCCAATAATGCAGTTTTGCAGCGGATCAGTCCACAAAATGGTAAAAAAGAGAGCCCACTTAAATTGAACTAAGTTATTTTTTCCAAATAGAAAGGTCATTTATCTGACTTGTGTCAGTCAACTAGTGTCGGTGGCTGTAAAGTCTATAAGAATTGGATGTGTTTTCTATAGACCTTTTTTTCCCAGTTTTTCAATTCTGCAAGTGCCCCTTTCATTATCCTAAATTCCTAATATTGCCAAGTAGACAGCAATAAGATGAAAGCTCATCCATTATTTCTAATGACTAGAAATTGTTATAATGTATTGTCTGGTCTTTGTTGTTTCTAGTGTCAGTAGAATTGAGAATCACTCAATCCTTGCAAACTACTTATTTATTTTATGCCTGTAAATTGTCTTTTAGATAACCTATTAACAATGAAAGTACCTGGTGATTTAAAATATGCAGAAACGACCAAGTCCGGCAAATGTTTCAAGGTCTTTATCTGTTCCTATACGAAATGTTGTAATTATGAGATCTGGATCCTTTCCTACCCCAAGGGAGTGTGCACAGATAGATATAAGTGAAGGTACTTTTCTAGACCAGAACTAATACTCTGCTTTTTTCTTGGTTTTGTAACCTCATTATGTTGCTTCTCATTAGTCCAGTTGGTCAAAAGATAACCAAGCAGAAGCTTAAGTGTACAAGTAGCAGTGAAAAGGAAAAATACAGCCAACATCTTCTAGGCTATGTTTGGATGTGCCTAGGAACTTGTATGTGTACTAGATTTTTTCCAGATTTCAAGTGAGATTTAAATGGGCTTTACTGGAATATGTTTCTATGCTATTTTTATTTGATGTTGAATCAACTTTTGGCGCTTTGGGAAGTAAGTGTGCTTCAAGCAACAAATGGGAAAAATGACCTCTTTATATATATTGTGAGCAGTGACAAGATGAATGATATTATTAATATAAAGAAAAATATTACAAATACAAGCAGGTCTAGAAGGCTTAAATCCAAAGAAAAAAAGAAAATAGTAAAAACAATCCTAAAGTCCACAACAAGATACAATGAAGTCCCATGATATTCTATATCACTCATGTAACAATCCGTCCCTCTAGCACAATATCAACCGCTTTGAGCTTGAAAAGCCCGCATGTCTTTGTTTGGGCTCAAGTCTCACCTTTGTGCCCAAAAGGCGTTGTGCTAGAAGGGAGGGGTGTTCCCTCTAATAAGCCACAACACATTCAACTCTTTGGGCAGTACAGGACCTTTTCTCTCCCATACATGTCCCTCTCATAACAGCCCCCCTCTTGGGCAAAGATATTACAATCCACCTCCTTCAAGACCAGAGTCGTCCCTGGCTCTGTCACAACACACATACACCTAGGTAGGCACACATGCAGAGGGTTGAACCATGCTCTGATACCATTTGTAACGACCCGTCCTGGGTTGGTAGTGTCTATAAACCTTTGGCAGAAGTGTTGGCAGATAGGTTGAAGAAGGCTCTTCCAGAGATTATCGATGAATCACAGGGGGGTGGATTGTAATACCCCGTGTGTGTGGACGTGTGGGATATGAGAGAAAATCGTCAAGGGTGTGAATTCTTTGTCCCACATTGCCTAAGTGATGGAAATTCCTTGGTATATAGGATGGAGCTTCTCTCCTTCTAGCACAAGGCATTTTGGGAGCAACCTTGGGTTGTCTCATTAATGTAAAGCTGTGCGGATCCGTGTGCATGGGACCAAAGCGGACAATATTGTGTCAGCGGGATGGGTCGTTACAACCCTCCCCAAAAATTACAAATAGAAGACGCCCTCGATCATCGAGTGGATCCCTATCTTTGCGAAGAAGTCCACGACCCTGTTGGCCGATATTCTAATCTGCATGAAGTAGATCTCTTGACCCGAACATAAGTCCTTAATCTCCCTAACCACCGTGATCAATTTCCAAGGGGGCTTTTTCCTCCCGTGGCCCATTTAATTGCATTCGTTGAATCTCCTTCTATGATTAATTTGCCTTGACCATTGGTCGTCCACAGTGTCGAAGCTCTCCTAATAGCTAAAAGTTCAGACTATTAGAATCTCCTACACCCACTAATTTTGAGAAAACTATGGATGATGTACCCGTCAAGTTCCGTAAGACCCCACCAATCCTAACCGGCCTCGGTTTTCCCCTAGTTGCTTCATTTGCATTGAACTTGGAGGTTCCAAACGGTGGCGGAGACCAAGTCTTGCTAGTAAGGACTCTTATAGGAACGCCCCTCATGCAACCCTCCCACGAAATAGGAAAGTCCGACATTTTCTCTCCTATAGAATCCTTACAAGCCAACAACCTAGTAAAATGTCTCCATTTCTCCTTCGAGAAAATCTCACTCTCTTTGGTGGGTTTATTTTCAAAAATCTTGGAATTTCTCTCCTTCCATATAGACCAAAGGATTGCCCTCAGAATAGTGGCCCAAGCTTTCTTCCTTTCCGATTCGAGACTTGACACCACTCTGATTCCCACGATCCCCCCCCCCCACCCGATTTATCTAAAACCCATGCTACCTCCATCATATCTGCAAAACTATTCCATAGACTCCTCATCACTGTGCAACATGTGAATAAATGATCGACATCCCCTTCCTGGCTTCCGCACAACACACAGTAAGTTCATCTACTGTATTCAATACTCCCCTTCTGAGTAGTTCCATCTTTGATAGCATTTTTCCTTTCAGGGTGCACTAGACAAAATTTTAGACCCTCGGTGGGGCCAAAAAGGATAGGTCATGTAATACCTTGTGTTTGTGTAGGCGTTGATGGGAGAGAAAAATAGCTAGGTTGGGCACTACATGTCCCACATCGCCTATGAGGAAAGTTGTTCTGTGGGATATAAGTTGGAATCTCTCCTCCTTCTAGCACAAGGCCTTTTGGGAGCAACTTTGGGTTGACTCACCAATGCAAAGCCGTGCGGGCCCTTGTGGGCTCAAAGCGGACAATATTGTGCTGGTGGGGTGGGTCATTACAAATTGTATCAGAGAATTTTCGACTCTCTGCTTGTGAGTGTGGGCGTGTTTGTGGACAGAGCTAGAGCGGCTTTGGTCTTAAGGGGGGTGAACTGTAATGCCCCGTGTTTGTGTATGCGTTGATGGGAGATAGAAAGTAGTCAGGTTGGGCACTACCTAGGAAGAACGGATACTTCAAAATTAGTAAAGTACCCGTGTCTGGTACGTATCCGGCACGGATACGGCTCAGATACGTAACCAATTAATTAAAAAATATTTTAATTATGGATACTTCCCGAATACGCCGTATGTGGGTTAGGATACGGCAACAAATGAAGAGGATACTGCCGGGAACGGCCGAGACAATGTCACGGGATACGCCTCATGCGAAGGGTTAAAAGGGGGAAAAACGAAAAAAAAACCGAATTAAACCCTTATCTTCGGTCTCTTTTCCTATGTTCCACCTACCCCTCGCCTCTCGGCTGCTGCGACTCTCCTCTCTACTGCGACTCTGCTCTTGGCTTCTCCGGCATCTTCTGCAGCTTCTCCGTCTGCTTATCCAGGTATGCTTTTCTTCTTCTCTTCTTCTTCTTCGTCTTCTCTTCTTCTTCTATTCTCTGTCTTGTTCTTCTTCTTCTGTTCTTCGTCTTTTTCTCATTCTCTTCTTCTCTCCTTCGTCTTCTTCTTCCTCTGTTCTTCTAGTTCTCTTCTTCTCTCCTTCGTCTTCTTCTTCTTTATTTGACCGCCTATGAAAACGATTTCAATCAACCAGTTTCATGGACTTGGAATGCTTTGCCTGGACTTTAGGGATTTATTCTCTTCCTGTTTATACGAATATATCAATTGTGTGATATGAACTTGTGAAGTTGCATGGGAAAATGATCTCCCTTTTACCTTAGAATTAGAAATTAGAATGGTTTACGGCAACAAATAATTACTCGTGTACATTTTCCTGTAGAAACCTTTTTATCTTTCGTCATCTATTAATGTATTGTTGTAAAATAAATTTATTTCCTTATCCCATCTTTATCTTCATATTATTGTAAAATAAATAATTAATGATTTGGCACCAACTGTTTTGGCAAGGTAGACATGTTCTATTAAAGGAAACCCATCACCCGGTTGACTTTCCCTATTTTCTTTATTTCTTTATTAGTTAGTTTCTCCTATCATAGGATTGTAATTTTGGTGATTGATTTATTCTTTCCTCCTTAAGAGGCTTGCTTATTCTATAAATACTGTTTTCAATGAGAGAGACCTTGTGACATTTACCAAATTCCACATGTTCTATGTTTTTTAATACAAATGGCAAATTTCAGCTAGGGACATTTTCATTTAGTTAATAAAATCCTACTATGAGTTTATTTAATGTAGTTAATAAAATCCATCTATGAATTCTATTCTCAATATAAGCTTAGCCCTTTATTAAATAAAAACACTAGTTTGTTGACCTCAATCCATACCCTTTAATGCACTATTGACATTTTGTTTTTGTTTTTTTCTTGTCTATGTTTTCTGTTCAGCCTGTTTGTGAATTGAAATGGCTACTGGTGTCGAGGGCAGTGGTAGTAGTAGGTGTGGTTCATCTAGTAGTACAGCTACAAGTAGATTTTGTTCTTTACTGGCTATGGATGGCCATTGTCCTCTTTGGTCATATGTTACAATATTGCAAAGTAGAGATCCGACTCTTGGAGGTGGAAATAGGAAGTGGAAGTGTAATTTCTGTAATAAGGATTTCAATGGTTCATACTCTAGGGTTAAGACTCATCTATTGAGGTAAATTGGTAAAGGGATTCAAATGTGTTCTTCTGTGACTGAAGAATATTTAAGGAAACTCTTCAAAGTTGTTTTTGAGGCTGAAGAGAGGTCTAGAAAAAAAAAATGTTCCTTTATCGTTCCATTGCAACTCATATGGCCTCAGCATCAACTAGTGAGGGGAAAAAAAGACGAGTTGGAGGTACAAGTGCTTTGGAACAAGCATTTAAAAATGATGCTAGAGATCGGCTTACAAGTGAAATTGCTAGAATGTTTTATTCAGATGGTTTACCATTTCACTTTGCTAGAAATCCATATTATCTTAGTTCATATACTTTTTCTGCCAACAATCAGATCGCTGGGTATGTTCCTCTTGGTTATAATGCTTTAAGAACCACACTTTTACAAAAGGAGAGAGCAAACATTGAAATGTTACTCTAACCAATCAAAAATACTTGGCATGAGAAGGGGATGAGCTTAGTTAGTGATGGGTGGAGTAATGCACAAAGGAGGCCGTTAATCAATTTCATGGCTGCATCTGAGGGAGACCCATTTTCTTGAAAGCTGTTTATGGGTCAAAAGAATATAAAGATGAGCACTACATTGCCAAATTGATGATAAACACAATTCGTGAGGTTGGGTCAGAGAATGTGGTGCAAATTGTGACCGATAATGCTCCTGTATGTAAGGCAGCGGGGTTACTTGTTGAAGGTCATTACCCTCACATATTTTGGACTCCTTGTGGTGCACACATTAAATCTTGAACTAAAAAATATATGTGCAGCAAAAAATACAGAGAGGAATGAGAATGTTTTTTGTTGAATGCCATTGGATTACTCAAGTTTCAGATGATGCATGCTTTATTCGCAATTTCATTATGAATCATTCTATGAGATTGGCTATTTTTAATTTCTTTGTACCATTGAATTGCTTGCTGTGGCCGAGACACGATTTGCTTTTATTGTTGTGATGTTGAAGAGATTGAAGCTTATCAAGCGTGGCCTTCAGAACATGGTCATTAGTGAGGAATGGAGTGCCTACATGGAGGATGATGTTGGAAAGGCTCAAGTTCTGAAAGAGATGGTTTTAAATGATGTATGGTGGGACAAGGTTGACTATATTCTTTCTTTTACACGCCCAATGTATGAGATGCTTCGGTTGTGCGACACGGATAAGCCAACCCTTCATTTGGTTTATGATATGTGGGATTCAATGATAGAGCAGGTGAAGGCGGCGATATATGGCCATGAGTTGAAGGAGCTAGATGAGCAGTCTACTTTTTATGGTGTGGTGTATGATGTACTCATTGATCGATGGACTAAAAGTTGTACACCACTCCATTGCATGGCTCATTCTTTGAATCCAAAGTAATTTATCTATTTCGATTATTTTTTTAGATTTTGAACTTCATGTTTTACAAACTAATGTTATGCTTTTCTAACCTATAGGTATTATAGTAGTGAATGGCTTGCTCAAGGTCCGAATAGGGTTGTACCACATAAGGATGCAGAGATATCTGATGAGAGAAACAAATGTTTGAGGAGGTATTTCCCTGATGTGAATGAGAGGAAAGCTGTTCATCATCATGTTGTGAGAGGAATTGGAGCACTTACTCATTCACCTACTCCATGAAAAGAAACAAGATACATCCTAAAAGGGCTGAAGATTTGGTGTTCATATACAAATCTTCATCTTTTGTCAAGGAAGAATGAAGACTATGTAAAAGGACCAAATAGGATGTGGGACATTGGGGGAGATCAGTGAGATCCATTTGAAGGAGCTGGAGTTCTAGAGGTTGCAAGTTTGTCTCTTGATGAACTAGATATGGAAGCAGTTGTTTTTACTAATGCCGGTGAAGGAAATGAAGAGATTGAAACCTTCAATCAGATTTTGTAATAAGTAATAACATGTATTTTGTGAGTGATTTATATTTCTTATCATGTACTTAGTAATTTAGTATTTGTTAAAATATTGACTCTTTTTATCTTATAGTACAATTTATGATTTTTTTTGTAAATGTTTGAATTTATTTTATATATATATTATAATTTTTTAATTCGGTGTATCCCGCCGCACTGGTATCCTAGTTTTTCAAAATTTGCCGTGTCCCCGTATCGGATACGTGTCGTATTCGATACGCGTACCTGCATCGGTGCTTCATTGGGCACTACTTGTCCCACATCGCCTATGAGGAGAGTTGTTCTATGGGATATAAGTTGAAATCTCTTCTCCTGCTAGCACAAGGTCTTTGGGAGCAACCTTGGGTTCGCTTGCCAATGCAAAGTCGTGCGGGCCCCTGTGGGCTCAAAGCGGACAATCTTGTGCTTGCAGGATGGATCGTTACAGGTCATTCTCATCATTTGGTTCGAGTAGGGCTAATCTAATCGTATCCTTTACTGAGAACTCCCTCGAAGAGACTCTTGTCCAAATCCTTCATCCTCCTCCTCTCGAACAATAGGGAACTCCCCTAGTAATGTTACCAACTCCTCAAGACTTCCTTGCTTTAAGACTCTTAGTGGCATTCTGAAGTGAAGATTCCAAATGGTGGCACCCCTTTCAATGATAGTCCTGCACCTTAGCTTGTAGGGAGTACAGAAGACCTCAAGGTAGTGATACGTTGACAAAAAAAAAAGGAGGAGAGTTCAAGTAAGATGATACTCGGAGAGATAATCCGAAAGATGTACTATCCGCTATGGTATTTCCAACAAAACGGGGAGTGTCTATATGCTCGGAAGCTCGTAATAGGAGAGTCGACCCCCTCCTATCGCTGGATGCCAAAAAGTAGAGTGAACTCGAAAGCTGATGATGTAGAAGAAACCCAGGATGAGATGTCTGCATTGACCCTGCCGCTATCCTCAATAGAATCATAGAAGTAAATTGATGGGTAGGTCACTACGATACTAGGCTTGTACCTGAGCTACATCACAAGAAGACCAACCGAACAAACCACAATTAGATAAATCAAAGGAGGAAAAGAATGGTAAAAAGGAGGAGATACCGCAAAAGGGCGATGAGGAGCCATGCCAAGGTGAGGGGGGGCCAGGAGTCACAAGCGTGGGAGAGTGCTGCTTGGGCAAGTGATCTGATGAAGGGTGGGAAATGCTAGAGAAGTACCGTCGTACCGCCTCCTTGATTCCTTCGTTATCCACCACTCTCCTACCCTCCACCACATAGAATTGATGCAATTATCCACTCTCCTAACACTTGCTAGCCTATGGAAGAATTTGGCATTTTGTCCCCCTCTGTAATCTATAAAGAATTCATTCCTTTTAATGAAATAAGAGAAATGCTGCATTGCCCTGGTGTATCCGCTTCCCTTTTTCCTCCTGTAGTTCCAATAAAAGACCCTTTCTTTCATTTCTAACATTGGGGCCATATACATTTGTCAAACCGACCTCCAAACCTTCATTTCTCAATTTTCCTTTCACTGAAATGGAATGAAGATCCATTCTCCTATTTGTCACTTCCAAGATCATTAGATTCCATAGACTGATCAAGCCATCAGATTGCCCTGTCGAAGGTTTGTCAAAGAATTCAACTTCACTTCTACCCCACATTTTTCTAATTATTGTTGATGAGATCTCTTCCCTTTTCGACTCTTGGATGAAGAGGATATCCACCTTGTGTTTTGCGATGAACCTGCGTATCGTTCCATGTGACGATCCTCATTGATAACCACTGAAAGCTCCCTTTCTTCGTTTCAAACCGTTTTTTGGTAATAGTGAATTTTAAAGAATTTGTTTCTCCCCATAAGAGATGGTCTGAAGCTTCTTCTTGATGAAGTGATCGAAGATGAGGATCTGTCTTTTCCTTCAACCCACCTAAGCGCTGTTTCGGCTTCATTTTCATTAGTGAAATGAATCCCCAGTGCCTTTAGGATTTCCACCCCATCCTTTCTGGAATAGCCCCTACTCTACAAAGCCTGAAGTCCACTGTCGAGAAGTGTATAATCCCTACTACTTTTGCAGCACTTTGCTTTGTCACTGTTGTCGCCACTACCTGCCGTGGGTGACGTTACTATTCCCTTTGGCATATCCACTTCTTTTTCCTGGGTAAGGATCAACTGTCTCCATCCTCTCGTTCTCCGAAAACTGACGACAACCATCAACAACTGGGGATTGGCAGCAGTCTTTGCCTTCTTCTGCAAGACCGACATTAGACCCAGTCCCTTCCTTGTCAAGATGCTAGCCACAATCCTCGCCTTCTTTTGCGTGACCGGCGTAGGCCTCGGCCTCTTCATTCGTCCATGTGACAATTTCCATCTATGCCATTGTCGCTATCAATGGATTCCATGGGCAAGGATTTTTTTTTCCACTCTGAGTTTGTTGCTCTCGAATCGCCGCAGTTGGCTCCTGTTGATCCAACGATTCTTTCCTTCCCCTTTCCTTCCCTCTTCGTTTGTCCTGACTGCCCAGTCCAGAGGGATAAAATGCTTCCTGTGGGCCTGGGTTGAGATGGCCCATTGAGTTCTTGGGCCCTATGAATTCGGCCCGATCCTTGAATCCCTTTTGGGCCCTTATGGCCTGGCCCAATTGGCTACCTGGGAGCTTCGGTCCTTACCTGATTGGTTGGCCCATGAGTTAGTCCCAGAGAGTTGCATGAGGCACTTTCGTTGCACGTGCGAAACACTGTGGTTACTTCCCTATTTGGGAAAGTAATTTAAAACCATCTGCCGAACCTAGAAAGTCTCCTCTAGACTCTTCCTCTTCCTCCACCACAACTCTTCCACTATCTTCATCTGCCACATCATCGTCCCCTGCAACCCTTGCTTGCTCCTCATCTCGTGTATGGCTTCCACATCTCTCAGATTCCAATGGTCGACTCTCTGCTCTCTCCAACGGAGGATACTGGCCTTCCACAGAGGACTCCAGCCCTAGATCCATTTGATTGAAGGAGACTTACAAATCTTCCTTGGTCGAGACAACAAGACTCTCCATTCAAGAGCATGTGTTAGTATTTCGTCTTGGGCTCTCATGTCCACGAGAATTCTTAGAGCGGAACAATCCTCCCTTTCTGAGATTTCTGCCGTTGATTTCAACAAGTTTTCCGATCTGGTTAACGAAGGTCTTTGTTAGTTTTTCCGACCAGCCCTGGATTGGAAAGCCGTAGCCCCCATGTCCTCCTCGAGTGTACAAAAAGATTGGGTCGCCGCTTCCCAAGATCCGAATCCTTCCGAGACATTGAAGGGTTTTTTTGAGTCTTCTCGCCTCCTCCGTCTTCAGGCTTACGAGGAAGCAGTTATCTCCAATCATGCAGATGTAATGATCGTTGAAGCCCTCCCTAGTCAGGAGGTGAGAAATCTCACCCATAGGAAGACGTCCAACTAGAGAAATCACCACAACTCTTGAGAGCCATTCCTTGATCCCTTTTTCATCATCCTGGTCCGTCATCAACTCAGTGACTTTGCTGTCCAGGTTTAAGCATTTCCTTTCCCTGTCTGTCCCCTTTCCCCCTTTTGCTAAAAATTCTCCGACGATGTCCGCCCATCTTTTTCCTTTAGTTTCAGCTGTAAATTTCATGTTTCTGTTTTCTTCCCCTCTGTTCCTTGACTTAGAAGGTTTCTCTGTTCTTCCAAAATGGGCTGGGTTAACTGGCAATCCCTTTCAATCCAACAGGGTTCCATTAAGCCCATTGATGGCTCTCTTTGCCTGCTTTAGCTATTTTGACAAAGCCAAATACCCGTCTTGCCGATTCCTTCTTCCTTGGGATGAAGACATCTTTCACCATTCCCCATTTTCTGAGAAAGCCCTGCAGCCAGCTTCTGGTCGTCAATTCCGGCAGATTCGCTACAAACAGAGTGATTGAAACATCGCCCTCCATTGCCTGCTGTCGCCGTCCGGTTACCTGAATCCTGCCCCCTTGCTGCGGTTGCTCTGAGCCCCTCTGGTCCCTCTGCTGGTCTCCTTGACCGCCTGCATCTCTCTCCTGCTTTGTACTTTCCTTCCCATTTCCTCTCATCTCTCTTAGTTCTCAAGTCTCTTTTCTACCTGCTATAAAAAAATGGCCTCTATTTGAAAACACTTGCTGACTCTTAAGTTATGTACTTCTAGATGGTGCACCAGTGCCTCCAGAATTGGAAGCTTTTGAATTGAATATATTGGCAGCATAATTGAAGTGTGCATTTGTAGCATTGCTGAAAGTGGAAACTGTTAGTTGCAAATGCGCTAAACTGATTTGCCTTTTCTTCCTTCCAAAAGATACAATAACAGTCACCGATATTAAAAGTTGGACAAAACAGCATGTCACCAAGATGTTCAGTATCCATAATATGATTCTTGGCACGTGCAATTGCTTTCGTCATCTGAATTTTTTGTTTGCATCTTTTGTCATGTACTTGAACATTTACCAAGGCAGTCAAATAAATCCTGCTCATTTGGAAGATGGCGATGAAGAGATTCCCGAAGAGGATGCAGTTTGCAGGGTGTGTCTTGATGGACTTTGTGAAGGAGGAAGTTCTCTTAAGTTGCAATGCAGTTGCAGAGGTGCTCTCAGCCTGATGCATGAAGAATGTGCAGTGAAGTGGTTCAGCATAAAAGGCAACAAGACATGTGATGTTTGTGGGCAAGAGATTCTCAATTTACCCGTGATATTTTTTCGGATGCAGAGTTCTATTCAGAGGGATAATAGACAGCCTCGAATTAGCCAGAGCTCAAATTCACAGTTGACCAGGTAATAAAATGCAGTATGCCTACTTTCATTTTTCGCATCTATTTTTCCCTCTTACAATAAACTCATAAGCATATTGTGGGGCCTTCAAGAAACTATTGCATAACTTGGATGGTGACACGATGGCAACCTCTAAGAAGCTGGACTGACTGATTTTTTGTGCAAATACCTTACAAATGTTAAAAGAAGTTATATTTTAAACTGTCATTTTGTAAATATTATCTTCCCAAGAATATTCATTATGAGGGTACTGCCTTTAAAAGTTAGTACTACACGAAGATTTGGCTTTGGAGTGTTGGACATGCATTGAAAAGAGAGTGAGAAAGAAGAGAAATGGATGCAATGTGGTAACCATTGTGGCAGCACCGGAATTTTATTTTATAGATGAAGACTTGATAAAGATAAATCAACCAGTCTTTATCAAGGCCGCAGTCGAATCTAGTCTGGTCATTGATTACCAAAAAGGGTTGGATCATTAAAAACTACCCCCCTTGAAGGAATTTCGTTCCTGAAATTCAAATCACCTAAGACCTAGATTGCAATCTCAATGCTCACAATCCTACGAGGTACGCCATCTATTGATGTCTTTTACAACCAAGATTGCCTTTTCACATCCAAAGTTGACCTAAAACTAAAGACATCTGCTTTTTTTTCCTCTCAATTCGGGTCACACGACCTATCCAACAAAACAACAATCCTCTAGGAACTCAGGTGATCTCCACACTCATTCCCTCACAATTCCGGAATCACTCTCCACACTCCTACACTTAACACTGCTCCAACCTCAATCAACAACAACTTTCAACTTGAGTTCACCAAACTCTATATTCACTCTCAGATCCCTACCAACGCTGTCAAGGCTCTCATCAAACCATTACACCCAAACACTTGGTGGCTATAAATGCCGTCCCACTAGCCTTCATAGCAAGCTCAATATTTCCTTGCGGTTAAAAACACCATTGTCATAGCTTCAATAGTTCTGATGGTGCATTCCATTCTTTCCTCTGAAGCTGTGTCATCTAGCCAAGGAACATTACTCGGAGCTGATAAGGACAATCATTGAAGTCACCGATCCACAAGACCCTCTTTGTCTTTAACTTTGGTCCAAGGCACCAACTCTAAACTTGGTTCACATCTCTACTGCCTACTCTATAAGGTCAGAGAGTTGAACCTGTCTCTGATACCATTTGTCATGCTCAAAAAGGGTCGGGTCATTACATTTCATGTTAATTACATGCTAATGGAATCGTATAAGGGAAGTCAATCTTGTCATGTTCCAACATTGGCATGGGTAGATCAAACTTTTACTCCCAACACCCAAGCTGGAGAAGAGATACCTATCAATCTTAAGTGGTCATTAGTAAACTGCTGTTGTAATTTGGAAATGGCTTTGGTAGAGCATCTAAGCTAATTGGTCTTTGGTTGGTCTTTGGATGCTATTTTAGAATCCAGTCTATCCGAGGTTTGCATGGTTGATCAAGCTCCTTGTAAATGGTTCCAGTAAATTTACTGACAATGAATTTGAACTATTATTTTAGCTATTGACACAGTATTTCAATAGCATATTCAGTTAGTTGCAGCAAATATACATGTCTTCATCGCCATGATCTCATTTTGATAGACATAATCAATTAACATAGGTAATCAACGTAGACACATGTCTAACATGCAACAAAAGTGGCTCGAGTAGTTGATGACTAAAAGTCTCTCACATATGGGTTAATCATGCACTGTGAGTTTGTTCCATATTCACAACCAGGTGCACATTTTTTATTATTGAATAAAACACATGTAGGTCAGAGTAATACCTTCTTTTGAATGGAAAGAAACATTACTGAAAGACGGGTGTTGTGATCTTAATCCACCTGATTTTGAGTCATGCACAAATTTACATTGTGCACCATCGCTTTCTATACTGGGAGAATCTTCACCAATAGACTGAAGGTTTTATTGTTTTTCCCCCCAAAACAAAACAATTCCAACAACTAATCTTCATTCACATTCTGCTACAAATATTTCTATAAACAAACTTGCAATAAGATAGGAAATTATAAATTGTCACATTAAAAAATGGAGGAAACTATGTCGTACCTAAATCTTGGGTGGTGATGGTGATAGTTTTTAGAGATAAGAATCCCAGAATTTAGAAGATTTGCTTAGCTATGTGATCCTAGCCAAATAATATTTTAGAATAAAAAGAAAATTGGACCCTTATATCATTTAACGAGGCACCAAGTGGGCCACAACTTGATGTTGGGATCAGTGCTTGGATTTGATTATACACATTTTGGGCTAGGCTCATTGAGCTTGGGTTCTCTTTTGGGCTTTGTATGGGTTGCTCCTGCATCGGTTCTTACTTGCTTGAAATAGAGCTAGACCTGAAGTTATCTTCTCATGCCATTTCTAGAGTGAGACATGTTAGAATAAAGATCTTTCACAAAATTGATCTTGTCCCCCTTTTTGGCAGTATGGGTGTCACCAGTGCTAGTAGGGTTTCTTCTTTGCCCTTGTTGAGTGTTTAGGTATTCATCTTAGGATCGTTTATCGCACCCTCATTAAAGACCTAGAGGTCTTCCCAAGAGGATTTGTGTTTTGTCCATCAACAAAATGTTGCACCACACTTTGTCTTTTTACTTGTCACCAATTTAGTAACCCACCGAAAGCTTGTGTCACACTTGAAGCTCATCCCCTTATAAAGGCAACAAATAAGGTAAAGACAATAGTGCTCTTGTCATGTCTCTCCATTGTTGGTTTTGATTCTGGTTTACCTTTGGCTACTTCATCGACCTTATTATTTTATTTCCAATGGGTCTCCTATTCTTTTGGGCCCCTTGTTTGAAATTTTTGGTACCCAAACACATTAGTCCATACTCAAATTTGAACATTGAAGTGATAGAAAAATTGTTTGGTCTTTACCTAGGTACTTCTCTCCATTCAAGTGTCGATCTAGAACTGTTGATGCTTGTTTTGGCCATGCAAGTGTAACAATGTTGGCTCAAATCTACATGAGGGATCCTATAACCACACAAAGATGGCTATCAAGACCCAAGGTTTTGAACCCTCTTTGTTTCCAAATAAAGCAATTCCAATAACAATGTCCATTCAGGGTCTACTATAGTTGTTTCTATAAAACAAACTTGTTATAAGATTGGAAACCATACCCTACCTAAATCTTTGTGGAGATTAAAAAAAGAAATCTAGCAATTTAGAAGTTTTACTTAGCTATGGGCTCGTAGCTGAATACTATTGTAGAATAAAAACAAAAGTGGTCCCTTTTGTCACTTGATGGTTATTAATTGGGCCACAACTCGACATTGGGCTCCACGCTTGCGCTGGATTTTGCGTATTTTTGGGTTTCGCCCCAATGTGCTTGGGGTCCCCTTTTGGGCTTCATATTAATTGCTTTATACATCACCTTTAGACTCGACACAAGGAGTGGCGATAGTCTTTGAAGCAACTTACGCATGAGACTAGGTGCTAGAAACAAGATACAATAGCTTGAATTTGAATGGCGATTATCTGGAGAACTGGTCATATCAACATTTGAATATCCTTGTATATGAAAATGACTATTTCATACATAAAAGTGACTATGACAAGGAGACCCTTTGAAATGTACGGAAGAATTAAGAAAGTACATTAGGATGAGAGATTCTAAGGGTGTGCATATTCTAACTGCTATTTTATAGACTGTATCATCTGTTTATCGTACAATAAATGAATTTGCCCACAATTTTCTAATAATGCTCAAGTTAAGGTGAAGGATTGCCATCATCAAATTGAGCTTTGTTCTAGAGTATCAAATTGATTTGTTAAGAAAACCATGTTAAGATTCTTGAGGTGGAACTCACTCTCAAAAGGAGGAGGGTGCATCAAGTGTTATATAGTCACTGATTTTTCAGTTTAGGCGATGTGGACTTTTGTCAACTTCACACCCTCTTGCCTGCTCTGATATCATGAAGAAAATCATGTTAACATTCTTGAGGTAGAACTCACTTTCAAAAGCTAACCCTTGAGACGAGGGTGCCTCATGTGCTATAGAGTCACTGATTTTTCAGTCTAGGCAATGTGAGACTTTTGTCAACTTCACAATTTGCCGCGATGATCCATCAGATTTTTTTCCCAATAGAAATATATCCTTCTCGGAATGAGCTTCAATCCGGAAAAGGTATTCATCATTGTGATTATCATCAAAGGCAAAAAGTATTCAAGGGGAGGCAGATTAGTTATGTTCTATTTTCTAAAGATGAGTCTTTGTTTTGATTACAAGTAGTGTTAATCACCAATTAAATATCATCAATTTAGGCAGCTAGATGGTAAGACTCGTACTATTTCTTGAGGAATAATGAATAACCAAAGAAGCAATACTGAAATTGATAAACAGATAAAGGCCATAGTGAATTTGTCAATCTAGGCCCATGGAGTCATTTAGGGCCATTAATTGGCGTTTCATTTATGACAAACTTTATCTTCATACCCTTGTTATATAAAGGTAAGCAGTGTTGTCATAAAGGAAATGAGGATGACGAGTTTGTCTTGTTGGTGATTCATTAGGATTATACTCAGTTGAGGTTTAAGTTGATTTGGCTCTTGGTGGGCCCCACATCAGCGTGGTTCCGAGTGGCTCCCCTGAGGTTCAAATATTTGTGTGGTGCACTCTAAAAAGGAAGATCCTTTCTAGAGTGGAACTGAATTGGAGGGGCATCTTGAACTCTAGTGATGACCTATCCTGCACTCTTTGCGGAAATCAACGGGAGGATGTGGATCATTTGTTTGGGAGTTGTCCGATTGTTAGAGGTCTTTGGTCCAAATTTGCCAGTATGATGGGAGTATCATGGGTCTTCGATGTTGGAATTGTCGAGAGTTGGATGATCTCAAACCTAGGGCCTAAGATGAAAGTAGTCTGGAGTACTATTCCGACTGTAATGGCCCATGTCAACAAAATGGTTATGGGAATAAGAAGATATATGAATCGTACGATTTTACAATTTTCGATTCACGATTCACACCCCTAGACCAATTTCGATACGATTCGAGTTTGATAACATTGGGTAAAATTGGAGAATGCCATATACTTAGAGTATTGGGAATATTTGTAAAATTCCATGCTCACAAGGTGTGTGATAATGTTTGAGTGAATGTTGCCTTGTGCACATTCCAATGAATAGTTGGGTAAGGTTATAGTTTGACCTCCTTATGCATATGTGTGATTGATGTGAATATATTGTATCAGATACATATGTATGAGTTTCTCAAGTTCCCTATAATTAGATGTTTAGTATAATTGAGAATTTACAGATTTATGACGTGTTGAACTATGATAGAATGTAGGATAAACCAAGATTGCCCAAGATATGTAATGTAGGGCCTTGATAACTTTCCATACTTGTGTATGGTTATGAGTAATGTATGTATCAAATGAATTCTCATTATTGTGATTGAAATTCTTAGATGGGTAACTCATATAATAAGAATGATGAATGTGTTTTAATGCCATACTTGGATTTTGTGATGATGTGTACATCACTAGTGAGTACCTATGTTGATAATGGTTGTGGTGGATCGACCTAACCATGTGTAGAACGAATTTCCATGATTTGAAGAGGAACTTGATAAAGGGTAGACTAAATTATATGGGTGAGTTAAGGTCAAGTATCTTAGAATCCAAGGGGGTTAACTTAATCCTACATGTGTTATTAAAATGAATAAAGATTTAATCTTCAAACCAAGAAGCCAAATTTAGAAATTTCGTATCCCTCATGCTGATACCCCTCACAAATTTTAAGTTAGCGAAAACCCATATACCCGTATCTCACAAGGACTTTTTCCCAATTCGATTCCTTCTTTTCCTCTCCTCCCCCTAAAACGGCAATAAGCCCTATTTTCCCTCACCGACCCTCCCTTGTATTAAACCATGTGATCCTCCCTTACTTACTTCGTGAAGCCCTAAGTCCCTCTCTCTCAAGCAACACCACCGTAGATCTCTCTCTGCCTAGCGAAACCAGCCTTGCCATTGAAGCCTTTCAGCAACATCGAGTTCTAAGGTACTTCCTCTGTTCCTTTCTCTCTCTCCTCCTATTCTCTAAGCTCCTTGGTTCCCAACCCCTTCCCTACCATTCGCCCGGATCCCTGTTGCCTTTGAATACCTCATGCAATACACCCTTTCGGTTTCAGTTAACAGCCGCCACTTCTTAGTTGGGTTTCAGTATTTCCTTATCTTACTTTATTGAATTGTATGACCAAGGTAACCAATGACTCAAATTCCATCGACTCGATTATTTTTACAAAGTATATAAGGCTTTATTTGTTCTTTGAACGGTTTAAGTTGTTTCATTATTTTTTTTCTAGTGTTTGAATAAAATTTTCACAAACCGAGTTGCAGAAAGAAATTATTATTTTTCTTTAGAAAGTGCTCTCTCTATAATATTTCTAATTGTTAAATTAGTTGCTTTCACTGAAAATCAAAACAAATTTTAAGGTATTCTTCCTTAATGCATTTAAACTTATTTTATCTCATGTCATTAAACATCTAATGGTTTAACTTGAGATTTACTGCTTTATTTAGTCCGCATTTATTATTATTTTTTACAAGTTTTCTTCTCTCTTATTTTAATTTTAAAATGTATTTCGGTCTTCCAAATACTTTATTATTTTGAAAATGGTTTAAATAAAGTGAGTTATCCTTTTCATTGATTTGAAGTTACAAACTTATGTTGTTATTTCTATTTCGCCTAAACACCAAGTGGATAGTTTAGAAGAAGAATATGTGTAGACCTATATAAATAAATGTTTAATACAAGATGTCAAAAATATTATTTTGCAGCACAGAGAGAGTTCCCTATAACCCAATTAATTCACTAAATCATGTGAATCTTAAGCCAAACCTGAATCCTTCAACGTTGATTTAGTAACCCCTGACTTTATTTTAATCCCTTCATTTGCTTAAAAATAATTCTTTTGAATTGTTCCATCCTTAACTTGGGCTTTAACAGTTTTACAAGGTCTTATATATTTAAGGGTAATCATGTATTTGGGTCATTTAGACTTCTCCGAGCATTTACCAATCTGAGTCCTAAGCCTTAATCAAAGACTTTCTTAATTCGAATTATTAGAAATTACAACTTAGTGATATGCGAATTATGTTTTTGACACATGTATACGAACGAAGAACCCAAACTAACCCCGACACCGTTCATGCTATCCCGCGATTCATCCCCCTTCGCTGATCATCTTCGATCAGGTAGGTTTTCCTACATTATTGAAGCACTAAAGTTGTGACTTAAATATAGTATTTTACTATTATAGATGAGATGATTGATTTTCCCCAAAATCATGTGTTCAATTTTGAAAGGAACGATGCTTTTTTTATTTCTGAAATACTTGAGATGTTTTCACATATTATTACATAAGATTTGACATCATGATACATTCATATACCTCATGTACATTGCATGGGATGAGAATTGCATATGGTCGAGCCAAAGATGAGCGGTCCGCACATGCTTTGGTCTCGTGTATATAGTTATATGGATATGGAATTGAATAAACCATTGAGATTTGGTCGCGTCCATGTTTTTGAATACATGGCATATTGAATTGGGCGAAGGAGCCCAGGGTCAGATAGAAGTCCCGAAACCTGCGCAGGATGAGAGGGCAACACTCCCCCGATAGTTCTGGTTAAGTTGTTGGTATTGGGAGCAACACCCAGTCGGTGCCCTGAGAATGCAGCGGACATAATTGGCCAATGATAGAGATAACCATTGAGAGGCACGTTCTTTATGAATATAAATGTATGTTTTAAATTTTTCGCTATTTATTCTAGCATGCGTAAATGTTATTATGGACTACAATCCATCCACCTGCTAGGTTGGATCAGTCGAGGGTCGGGCCTTTGAACTCGAACTCGAACTCGAACTCGGCTTGCGTCGTGACACTCGCCTCCCTCCCTGGAAATCTTTATCTATTTCACTCTGATCTCACTCTCGGGAGGGAGGGGTGTTACAATTCTAGATGCAAGTCAGTAGATACACCTCTTGATGTCAATACTAAGCTTTTTGCTTCAGATGTGATCCCCTAGATGATCCCACATTTTATCAGAAACTAATTTATCTCACCATTACTCGACCAAATTTATCACATGTTGTTGGAGTAGTCAGTCAATTTATGCATGCCCCATGGGATGGCCATTTGAGGTTAATCAAATGCTGCTGATTGGGCTGGTTCTCCTAACGACCGTCGCCCGACTACATGATATTGCATTTTTTAAGGATCTCATTTGATCTCTTGGCGCAGCAAGAAACATGCTGTTATTTCCCGTACTAATGCAAAAGTTGAATATCGTGCTATGGCTAATATTGCAATTATTGATGTTTTGTGATAATCAGGCTGCAATCAATATTGCATCTAATGTTGTGTTCTACTAGCGCACAAAGCTTATTGAAGTTGATTTCCACTTTCTTCGCCATCACGTTACCGCAGGTTATGTTCTCACTCCTTATTTACAATCCAAGGATCAACTTGTTGATATGCTCAACATGGCTATCTCTCGACCACAACTTGATGATGTCTTAAGCAAGCTAGGCTTACTCGATATCTTCCCACTAGGGGGAGTGTTGTAGGATATGGTGTATCACATTTTACACATGTGGGTGGGTTGACTTTTAGATATTGTTAGATATTATTGGTTGTAAATGATTTTTCTTTCTTTATTATTGATTGTGTCCTCCTTTGTTATAAATACAAGCAATACAATAATTCTCTCTCTTTTTTTCTTCCCTTTTCCTCCATCTCTTTCTTTCTTTTCTCCCTGTTTTCATTATAACAAGCGTCCTTCTTAGAAATTGGAATTGTGCTTGGCTTGTGAGATATCTTTCATACCTATCAAGAGGTCAACAAATGGAATGGTGGAGACTTCTTAGTAAAAAGCGGGGTGGATGGGGAACATGAAGGCGTCTTATTTCATATGAGGGAGTGGAATTGGTGAATTTTCTGTTTTTGTTTTGGTTTGTGCTTTGTATTCCCAAGGAACTGGGGATTACATTTTGTAAATTTCTGTACTTGCGATGTCTTTTTCGGGTCTAAGTCTCTTATACTCGCCACTCGTACTTTGATTTTTCCTTACTAATATAATCCTTTCTGTTATCGCTAAAGAAAAAGCAGTGTTGTCATATAGGAAGTCATCTTTTATATCTAGTTGATGCAGTGTCGAGTGAAATTAGCTATAATAGAGATGAGCATCTTGATATAACTGAGCTTGGCAATTGGTGCAATCAGTACCTTGTCCCACTAAATCCGATTGCATTTAGTGTTGCCTTACTTCCTGTCCAGGAAGAAAAAAGCCTAGTGGTGCTTTACTGCAAGCGAGCTAAAGTGTAATTCCATTTCGAAAACCAGTTTTAGTTTGTATTGGGAGGTCAACTATATACTTGAAATTCTAATTTTGTCATCTTGATCTTGTAAAGCTACAATAGTTGTATCAAAAAGAAATTTACACTCATGGCAGTGTGCTTTCTGTTGGCACAATAAAAATGTCTAGGAGTTTCATGTCTACATGGCTACCGTCGTAGGTTGCATATTTTTTATCTTCATCTATTACTTTCCTCTCTCTCTTTTTTGGTTGATCTTAATTTGTCTTTTCTCTTTCTACAGAGCCTGGCAGGATGTAGTGGTGCTCGTCTTCATCAGCACGATTTGTTACTTCTTTTTCCTTGAGCAACTGCTGGTATGCCATTCCTTATGAAAGAGAACTTCTCTCCAAAAAAAAAAAAACTTTTCCAGTTCTGAAGACAAGACTTGTCCCTAATTTCTGAAGGAGAAAAATATAAGGTCTTAGATGCGTTCAGATGTGTTAATATACTCATTCCATAAGAGGGGCAGAACCATTGATTTGATATGCCCTCATAACTTCCACATTGAAAGAATTGTGTAATCTAGCAAGTCCTTTGTATGGACTATTACTGCATAAGATTGGATGCCACATATTCAATTCTGTCATTCAGATCAGACAATCGATTTTTCTTTTTGATTAAGGATGAGTCATGTGCCTAAATGCCCGAACTCGAAGTTGGCCATGTGAAGGACATCAAGTTTGCTAAACTTCACCATAGATACCAAGGACCCTTATATCGATAGAACTTGGCACCGAAAAAACAATGATGTTCTGAGCCATAATTTTTTTCCTTTTGCTCTATACTCCTGTAATTTCTCATCTATTTAATTCTGTGGTTTTATTATTTTCAAAGTGAGAACACTAAATAACAGTACTTGGCCTCTGGAGCTGGTCACAACTTTAGCCACTTATTTAGACACTAAATAACAGCATCCCCCATGACGCTTATCTTTTTTCTGTTTTTCCTTTCTCATTTTGAAGCTGGAGTTGCTGCTAAGTTGATATTATTCATCTCCTTCCATAGGTTGCTGAAATGAAATATCAAGCAATTGTGATTGCTGCACCATTTTCATTCAGCCTGGGCCTTGTGTCATCAATATTTGCAGTTGTCTTAGGTACAATCAAGCCTTACTGGATATTGTATACACTCTGATAGTAGTTGCTGACTTACTAGGATCTGTTTGTGTTTGTGCAGCGTGCAAGGAGTATGTTTGGGCATATTCAGCATTTCAATTTGCACTTGTGGTTACGTTCCTCCATCTCTTCTATTCTATGGTGAGTTAACCTTGAAGTTAGTAGTTTCAATAGATAAAGACACTTTTCCCTGCTGATTTCTGATGAAATTTAGGATCCCCGTGATCCTATAGTTTGACTATAGTGATCCTAGGACTTCGACCGTGTCACGACCCGACTCAACTCAGCACAATATTGCCTGCTTTGGGCCAAAAAGACCCGTACAACTTTGCATTGGGCCCGGCTCACTCCCAGGTCCAAAACACGTTGTGCTAGGTGAAGGGGTGCTCCCTCTTATAAACCGCCGGATTTTCTCTCTCCTGGGCGATGTGAGACAAATTCCTACATGCCCAACTCTCTCTTTTCTTCCATCACTGTTGGGCCTAGACGCCTTTGGACTTGGTGTCTGGGCCTGGGCGTTACGATCCACTCCACTTAGGCCCAGAGCCGTCCTCGGCTCGAATACAATACAAGGGGCCCCACACAGACAAAGGGTTGAACCGTCCTCTGATACCATTTGTCACAACCTGACTCGACCCAGTATAATATTGTCCGCTTTGGGCCAAAATGACCCGCACAACTTTGCAAATAGCTAGGATTAGGTTAGAGATTACCAACTTTGAGGTTGGGTCAGTTTTAGGTCTCGAAGACCCAAGAATTTTTTTTGGGTTGGGTCGAGTCGGGTTGAGAGGAATAAAACCTGAGACCTGAATCAAAATGTTTTATTATATTGTATAAAATTTTATATAATTATAATGATACATTCTTTAAATCATAATTGTCTATTCCATCTCTTGTGCATTAGTTCTCTTTAATATAATTATATAAAGATATTTTATTTCATCGATTTTGGGACTTCTCTATTTTAAATCTGAATTTTTTTGAGGCTTCTTATTTTATTTCTTTTCTTTTTGGTATCTATCAATAGATTTTTTTCTCTCTCTAATTGTTGAGTTTTTCTTGGTACCTATTAAAATTCTTGGGATTCTTGGTCTAGTTATCGAGTCTTTGGTATTTTCTCGGTTCATGTTGGTTCTCAAAAGATGGGTATTTTGGCTATCCTGGGTCAACTTGGTTCAAGATTTATAAATTTGAGTTTGGGGTCGGTTAGCCTGGTCTGACTCGACCAGAATTGCACCCTTAGGTGTCAGAGCTTGAATGTTTTTTTTTTTTAGTCACAGATGAGATAAGTGTTTGATTGGTGCTTCAAACACTGTTTTAATGTTGATATAGTTGAAAATAGTAGGACAACAGGAAATTGTTAACGAGAAATATTATTGGGAGTACGTCAAGGGTGGGGAGGGGAATCACTTTACCATGGCCTTGCTTAACTAACCATATCCTCTGGATGTTTAAAACTTGGATAAAAAGGAAAGATGGTTTTCCATTGATGTTTAATTGTTTATCCTGATGTAATCGCTGAAGTAGCTGTTTTTTTCTCTCTTTGCAGCTTCATGTAAGAGCAGTTATTGCTGTTCTATTGGCGGCATTTTTGGGTTGTGGAATTGCATTAGGAGTCAATTCATTGTTTCTTCTGATCTTTGCTAGGAGGTTTCAATTTGTTCAGGCACGGGGGAACTCTAATGCAGTCTGAAAAGAAAATTGAACTTGTGTTACAAGAAAACATAAAATTTATGTGTATATATCTTCTATATATAGGTGATCACCCCAGATGCAGCAATGAAACTAAATATCGAGTGAAGATACTTAAAAGCCAATCAGTTGTCTACTTAGCATGTCCTAGATATTTTTCGTTGTATCCACTAGGTCATGTTGGTCACAGCTATGAAATACAGCTGAAGTGGAAATGTTGTATTGTGCTTATCTTCCAGTAGATATTCCAGTATGATCTTAGATTTACATTGCCCTTCAGGCTATTTTGGAAATGTCAAGTCGATATTTCAGGTCCCCTAGTCAATATTTTATCAGTTGATATTGCAGGTTGCCAGTATTTCTCCACTAGAATCTCTCTCTCTTTCTCTCTCTCTCTCTCTCTCTCTCTCTCTCTCAAATCTACTCTTTTTTTAGAAAATATCTGAAAATCCTTTTTATTTTATAGAGTTATTGATTATCTCTTTTGATTGGGGTTTTGGACTTCCAATTTGGGTTTGTTTTATAGGGTGCTATAGCTTGTTGAGAATACTGCTTCAAATAGCTCAGCTAGGACCAGCTGAAGGTAGGAGATGCCACCATCAAAACAGTATTGGAAACCACTATCACATCCAAAACAGAGAAAGAAAATTATAATGTATTAGAAGCATAATCCATTATGAGCATGTGTCAGATGGTGGCACGGGTATAATCATATACCTCAAAAACTAATGACCAAAGCAAATTATAGTGACTATTTCTAAGCCACTTGAACTTTTTTTATAACATCTGTATTTTCATCTCACGTTGGAGGTGAGACTAATCTCATGAATAAAAGAATCACCTGCTCTATTGGACAGAAAAGTGCATTTAGCATATGTGATTGGTGATTCAAGCAAAATGGAGGCAGTCCACTTATGACTAAGCATCCTCGTTGGTGACCTGCTTGAGCGGCTCTAGATAAGGAAACCCAAGAGAGGCTAAGTTTGTCAGCCCAACTGGAACTTTGTAGGTTCCATCAAACCAATTCAGGTCATCAGTTTCCATGATTCACGTGCCAGTTTTTGCTACTTGGGCTGACACCTAGACCGATTTTAGCAAGCCATTTTCACGGTTCATTAGGACTTCTTTTGCTTCTTGGGTTGATAATAATTTGAATTTGTGCTGTAGTACTAGACAATTTATGTTGTCATCGATCACTCACTGTGGCTTGAGCAATACAAAGGTGAATTGGTAAATATAAAATAGTTTCATTCGATTGAATTTAAGTTATTTTGTATAAATATTTTAAAAAGGAAAAGAGGTTAAAAACAAGAGAGACAAAATAAAGAAAGGAATGGTTGTTTGTGCAAAGGAGGGAAGTTTTCATTTTGTTTTAGGTGTCCGTGATTGGGATTGGAGGATCAAAGACAAGGTCGGTGGCCATATCTATCTATATCCAAATGTATGAAAATTGAAAATTTGAATTGCACCTTTTGTCCACATCTATAGATTTTCGTAACTAAGGTAAAATTTGTAGGTAAATGATTTTGTGGTGAACTGATATTGGTAATATGAATGTCCCATCCATATTAGAGGTTTCTGTGGGGTAGCGAGCCTCCCACAGACATTTTGTGTAACCCGATACGGGTTTTACTGTATTGCCTATTTGCCTTTCAATCGGCTTGTGGAACCCTTCGAATCACTTACTGCAAAGGTTTCAGCGAGTCAATTTGAAGGGCAAAATGTACAATACAGTAAAACTCATGTCGAGTTAAACAAAATGTTCGTGGGAAGATCGTTGTCTGTTTTTGTGGCACCTGATTGTTTTACAAATGGGGCAACATTTCTGCAGTCTACAATGATCTGAATAGCCCTAAAAATCTCAGAAGTTAGGGAGATCCAACCATCCACCTATGTGATACCTTTGTTGACTTGAATGAATCACAAAATCCAATCTAAATCATGCCCATTTGAACTGTCTTGGGGGCCACATTTTGGGTAATTTCTTGTTAATGAAGCTATATTTTTCAATCTTGAGATGGGGTGTTCCGTGTTTGGCATGTGCTTCTAGTACTTGGAAAATGTGTATAATTTTTAGAATCTTAGAATTATGTTAAACTACAACTTCGTTTCTAGTTGTAGTTACTTTTATTGTCAATTTCTCGATATAATCTATAAAAATGTGAAATTGATGAATACAAAGCATGACCTTGCCTCAATTTTCAACCTACTTGCCAAGTGACCAAATCCCTACAATTCACTTGAATCCAATGAAAATCCAAACAAACTTGAACTTGGTCACCTACTAACCTAACCTGACCCAAATCAGACCCAAAATCCAACTTGACCCTAAATTCAACTTGCATCAAGCTCAACTCAAACTTGATCACCTACTAATCAGAACCAAACGTGAACCCACTGCCCCATCTACAGCCCAACTTAACTCAGAAACAACTTGAAAAGAATAATATCATCTCATTTATTAAAAGGGGTTGACATAATCTAACATATTCAAACTACTGAAAGGATTGAAAAAAATGAGGTCACTTAGCTCAATCTAATCTTGATATGACTCAATTATCATAGGTATTTGGTAGAACCCCCCACCTCTAAATTTAGAGATGGGAACAAGTTGCACTGCAGTAGATTTGGTAGTTTTCATGCTTTATATAGGTACTAAAATAGAGTACAAGTTCATATGGAATCATATTTTAGGGCTTCGTACACTTTTTTATGGCACTACTAATAGCCATCATTGTATATTTGTTGATGAAACGGATTAAGAGGATGCGATTGGATTCTTTATATTGTAGTAGTGATTCTTCATCACCATTTCTAGGGGTGTAGACAAAGGTAAAAAATAAGATTTCATAAAAAAAAACTTTTCACTGCTATTTCAGATGAAACATTTTCTTATAAAATCTATGATTTTTTTTTTTTTCATTTTGGGAAAAAAAAAAAAAAACAAATGTTCCCCTGCAAGGTGAGATTTGTTGTTGGAAGTCGCA
The DNA here is from genome assembly GCA_013350335.1 of Chimonanthus salicifolius. Taxonomy (NCBI): domain Eukaryota; kingdom Viridiplantae; phylum Streptophyta; class Magnoliopsida; order Laurales; family Calycanthaceae; genus Chimonanthus; species Chimonanthus salicifolius. The sequence continues at coordinate 35,449,493 of CM023533.1, read as the reverse complement.
TTCATGGCTTCTGAATCTCCACCACCATTGAAAGCCAATATTTGGGGTCCACAAGCATGCCAAAGTATCAATAAACATCCGTTCAACTAGTTGCCTCCCTGCCTCATGAAGTGAAAGGTTGCAGATTCGAGCCCTCATGACCTAACCTTGATTTGCCCTAGAGGCAATCGGCTCACCCGTGGGGGTCTTACACTGGGTATCCTGTGGCTTCTCACGCGTAAATTCAAAAAAAAAAACATCCATTCAGATTTTTCCTCGAGACAAAGTAAGCCCCTCTAGTAGGGGCACATTTATACCAAATAAACATCTATGAATATTAATGGTAGACCTTTTTCAATCAACTCGACAGCAATGGTTCACACTTCACAATAGACTCGCAATTACTGTTCTGAGAAATCTCAGTAAGGTGGATCCAAATTGCACGCAGGTATTATCTACATTCACATATATTTGTTGTATTCAAATTCGAATACTGATCGTGTCCAATTTTTAGATGCAAGATACATATCTACATCCGCTTCATATTGGTGGGATTCAAATCCAAATTTGAATATTTCATGAAATTAAAGTCTTGGCATTCTCCTCTATAAAAGAAAATTAGATTAATTAAATAGTCAAGTTTCAATTCAAAAAAAGAAAATAAAAACCCCAATCTCATAAATCAGACAACCAGTGAACAGCTTGCCTCTAATACAACTGCAGTTGTGCCCACGTTCCTATCGTAACTCGAGAACAATGTACAGAAAATGAGTAAAAAAAAATCATTTATAATATTGTGGTGTGCTCTGTACATCTTTGTACATATCTTGATCCCAAAACCATCTAGAGCGTTCAAAATCTGAAAGTTTAAAAAAAAAAAAAAGGAAATGGAAAAGGAAAGGAAAAGAAAAATCCTTCCCAACAACAAAGCAACATCAGAAGTTTAAGGAAAGAGAATGACATACCTATTTACATTTTGTTACAGGGTGAAACTGACTGTCAGCTTCATTTCTTAACCATATTGTTGACGAGTTCTCTTAACATGATCCGCGAAAAGGTAATATCTGCATCCAAAAAATTAAAAGAATAAATATAAATCTGTTAATGAATCCATGTCCCACAGATTCCAAGCTGTTTGAAAGATTTCTGCTGATTGGGTGGATGTGGCAGTGAAATTGGCATACTACGAAGGCAGGATAATGTTTTTCGGCCTTTTCCACTCATAGGTATTAATTTGAGGCAAAAGAGTGTGGGGAACAGTTTCAACCAATGTGATGCGTAATGTAGGGCTCCATCCTGACTGACAAAGATGCCAGTGTTGGTATTTACTACTAACCTCTCATATTGCAACTTCTGAATGACAATCCCATTCAGTAGAAGCTCTGAACTGTAAGCCCCTGCTCCTGCCAAATTAAAGATCACACCCAAGAAGAAGGTTTCAACTTAAAGTGCTTGAATGATTCAGTACTTCTTTCTGGTTGTAGTGAAAGAGTGATTCTTCACCTTTTTCAAGGAGAGGTGCACAGACCGCATAATCTTCTTCACATGAAATGACTAAAAGATCACTTGGAAATTTATCGTCTTTCATTGCAGCTCTTCCAATTCTCTCCACTACCTAAGAAGAATTTTGTTAAAGTTCAGAAAAGGATGTAGATTAAAATGATAAACCATCAATGCATCTTTCCAATTCAAAGAAGCAGAGACAATCCTCCATTTTAGGGAGATTAGGGGCCATCTCAATCCCTGGAAATTGTATCGCCGATGGCTGACCCTGTTCCCTGCTGTATTTCTAGCTTTTTCATTGATAGAATTGCACAAGCTTTCAAAGTGGTAGTAGAAGTAGAAGAAGAGAAGAACAATAGCAACAACAATCATCATTATCATCACTAAGGAATATCACTTTGGATATGATTACCAAGGGATCTCATTTGTGCTGTTGTTTCCTGACAAAATCCAAGAAGTTTCCCATGATCAGATGCCATAACAAGAACAATGATGACAACAGCGACACTAACAACAACAACAGTGGTCATCATTACTATATATATATATATTAGCATTCAGCTACACCCCCAACAAAATGCTCTCACAGTGGAGATCCATATAGAGCACACCTATGATCATAGGGTTGGATGGGTTTAAAAGATCTATGCATATATGTAATGTCTATAAAATATCAGCTTAATCAAGCAACTCTAGCCATAGTTTTGAAGGACCCAAAAATCAACAATAAATAAGGGTGCATTCAAGTTAAACCTCATGGCTAGATTCATTCAATCAAGCTAAATTTTCATAAGCATCAGATATACATATAGATCTTCGAAATCCATCCAATCCCATGACCATAGGTGGGCTCCACATAGAGCTGCCCCCACGGGGGCACTTTATGGGTATTCGGCTGATCATTTTCATATATATAACAAGGATCTCCCACAAACTAGTTTGCTCCAAATTCCCATTTGAACTCACATGGATGAGTGGGTTTGAAAAGCCTTGGCTTTTATATAATACCTATGAAATTTCATTTTGATTAAATAAGAGAAGTCATGTTCTTTAAGGCCCTCAAAATTTTAAATTTATCTAATGCTGGAAATTCATTGGGTTAGAAAAATGGCTTTAGAAGTCAAATTGGTGTCAAATTGGATATGATTGCAATTCACGGGGTAGGTGGGTGTGAAGGGGAGAATTGGATCTATTGGGTTTGAAAGATCATGGGATTAGGTTTATATATGAAAATGATCAGCCGTACACCCCATAACTTGCTCCCAGAGTGAGAGCTCCATGTAGAGCCCACCTATGATCATGAGGTTAGGTGGGTTTGACAAATCTCCTGTGTAATCTAATGCTCATTACACTTCACAAATTTTTGCACAAAATATACTAAAGTAGGCCAAATCCATCAAATTCATCAAATTTAATTATAAAATCCCTTTTTTCTATCTTTTAGTCATTTTTCTGCACGAAATTTCCCTTAAATTTTAGATAATAACATAATAAGATCAGACCAAATCTAATCTTAAAATCCATTTTCCTATTTTTAGTATTTTTTAATATGAATTTCCTCATATGTTTAATATTAATATACTAAGGATAGGTCAAATCTTTCAAAATCAACAAATTATAATATATATATATATATATTTTAGCCATTTTCCGACAAAATTTTCATTTTTTTTGCTTGCAGACATAAAAGCAAATCACAACCATTTAATGAACAAATGTTCAAGTGACGGTCACCTGACGTTGTCTTTTTTATAGATAGATAACAGAGAGATCTATAATTCAGGCAGGTTGGGTAAATGCAAACCTTGACCCTACCCTGTCCTGAATTAAAAATGGTTTTTTTTTTTTTTTTTTGGCATTGGACCAAACCTATATTTTAAAATGGTTCCAGTTAGTCTACCCATATTTTGGGTGGGATTAGTCAGGTTCTTGTTGGCCCTAAACCAAGTTTGAGCCCCTAATTTTTCACTACTAAAGAGTCAATTTCCAACAAAAGGGAAAAGATTCCTAATTTCCACTTCAAGCAATCCCTCTAATAGAGCACATACCTCTGCCTCATTTTCTTCACAACACATAGTAGAAACAGATCAAGGCAATGAAGGTGCAGAAGATTGTAAAATAAACCACCCACACCAGGTGCCCCAAGTAACCTTTTGAACTACCACTGAAATGAGATCGAATATGGCAGCAGGTGGTAGCTTTTACTATCATAATTAAAGGGCAGTGTCTCCAACCATTCACTATCAGTGACCCCTTAGAAATGCTTGCACAGAATTATCACTGGCAAGTTTATATGATTTCTATTGCCAATCATGCTTGATAGCTCATGATTTTTACCAGCATCAGAGGTTATGAAACATACGATGGCACCAACCTTCCAATTTACATTGCTAAGAGATACTTCCAGCGTAGACTACATAAATAAAAAACACTGAGAACCATGTACCTGGCCATGAGATGCCTTGACCAAGTTTGTAATCAGTTCCTTATCAGGTTTAACATTAGGGGTGATGAACACTCTTTTACCCTGCAGAAAGATAATTGGAAATGGTGTGAAGATATGATGTCAAGTACATACATCTCAGATATTTAAGTAGCAATTTATAACCATTCATATCACACACATGCATGGGACCAAGCCATTCAGCCTCACCCTTACACCAATCTGATAACCCAAACCAGCTCCAGGGCTTCGAACATTATAAGAGAATTATTGGTGAAAAAAAGAGGAGTTATTGCTGATACCAACCTACAAAGATTCCTGAGTCATCATCTACCAACTAGGATAATCAATTGATGCCAATCTTAACTACATCCTATCCATAGTGAGGCCTTTGAGATGTTCAGTGCAGATTATATATCTGAGCCACATATATGAATATTTTAGTACTTGACAGTATTTAATCCTCTTCCCATTAACTAACGGAACATGTATGAGCTTAAGCAGCTTGGAATAACAGTCCATGCCACATACCCATGAAGTTGACATGCTCTATAGAAGATATCCCACTACCTTTAGGAGTGGACTGCTGCACGCACGCGCCAATGAAGTAGGCATGCTGAAGCCGATCTCCTTTTCCTTTTTGGTGTCCCTCAGAATGTAATTTTTTTCATCAATAAAGCAACTAGCCTGTCCACAGCTCTCAAGCCACAAATGTGTTACCACTGGTTTGCCGAGAGCAATTGTTTCCAACATGTTCCTTGTACGAGCAAACTTATCTGCAATGAAGTGTGTAGCATCTGAAGCAGATGATACAATGGAAGCTCCTAGTCGTGCCAAGATCTACCACGAAATAATACATAATTCAACATTTAGCATTTGTATAATTTCCATTGATAATAATGACGAGCTTGTAACCTTTAAAAAAATAATAATAATATGACAAGCTTGTAGCACAGTTGGCAAGTGCCACTGTTGTACTCATAAAAGTTGTGTGTTCATGTTACCATTTTAAAATAACAATAATGATGAATATTGTGTATTGATGTACCCATTTCATGACCAGGGAGAAAGGCAGTTTTTTTTTTTTTTTAACGCAAAATATATTAATAAAGAAAGAACCAGTACAAGTACATCAAAGCAAAAGAGGTCTATAAGGTTTGAACCCTAAAAACAATCATACGAAAAAATGGAAAAACATAAAAATAAATAAATACATCCATGTAACAACTATGTAACAACTAAGATCGACTGAACATCATTTTTCCTCGAACTTCTCCTGTCTCAAAGGTGGAAAACACCCTGTAACTGAGTCATAAACTCCGCTCTTGGCAAAGAAGTCTGCCACTCCACTGGCTGTGTGACTAACTAGGGCAGAGGATACCTCTTGTTCCAAAGCGAGAGCCCTTAGGGATCAAATCCATTGATTTGATGGTACTTGGGATTAGGCATACCCATGAGTGTCACATACTTGGATCCCTTTTCTTCTTATTATTATTATTACTATTATTTTGAGAATAACAAGAGGTTTCACTAAACAAGGAAGAATGAATGTAGAAAGCTGCAAGAAAGACCACCCCAGGATAAACATTGGGCAAACCCCTTTGGACACTAAATAAAAAATACAACTGAAAGGAAATAGTACAAAATCTAGCACTACAAGATCATTGAACAACAGACTGAGATTTTTTTTTTTTTTTTGAGCGGTAACAAAGGCTTAATATATTAAAAGTGATAGTACAAGTACAAAAAGAGTGGGTCTAAAGACATAAACCTACAAAAAAAAAAATTAACAAAGGACAGAAATGCATCCATGGAACTAATGGAAGATACATAAGTGGAAGGTCCTTGCTCTCCTGATTGTCCAATCACTATCTCAAAGATGGAAAATTCATGTGGTTGTGGAGTCTACCCGCTCTCAGCGAAGAAATTTGCCACTCCATTGACTAGGTCTTCTGACTAGAGCGAAGGAAATTTTGTGACCCAAACATAGGAGCCCTTATTTCCCTCACCACAATAATTAGTCTCCAAGGAGGTTGCTTCAACCCCTCAACCCACCTGATTGCATTTGTCGAGTCCCCTTTTATGACTAGTTTCCCATTTCCTGACAGAGTTCCATATGGTCAAAGCTTTCCTAATACTCAGAAGTTCGCCCTTGTTTGACTCTCTTTGCCCTACCAGCTCTGAGAAGACTAGAGAAGTTTTGTTGTTATGATCCCGTAGAACACCCCCTATTTCTGTCAGTCCCAGTTTTCCTTTCGCTACCCTGGCAACATTAAATTTATGGATGCTTAGCTATGGGGGAGACTAGATAACTATGGTTTTCAACTTTCTTGGATTCTGCTCAAACAACCCTCCCAGGAGCTATAGAAATCAATTAATTTCAATCCTTTAAATATTTTCTGGATAGGCGCTAAACACAACCTCCACTTGGATTTTTGAAAGATCTCACTTTCCTCGGATACCTTAGCCTCAAAGATCTTGGAGTTTCTCTCCTTCCAAACAGACCATAAGATTATTGTTGGAATCATTTTGCAAGCAACCTTCATATTGGAGCCAAGGCGAGAGAGACCAGGACCCCACTACTGCCTGTACAAGTTTTGTAAAAAACCCATGGTACTCCCGTTAGACTAGCGAATTGTGTCCCCACATTCCTAGTCACTGGGCACCCTACAAATAAGTGGTCTATGTCTTATTCCATTGAGCCACAAAGTGGGCAGCGAAGATCCTCCTTTGATCTAAGCAACCCTCTCGTATTGAGGTCCATTCTAATTAGTACCTTTTCTTTCAAAGCGCACCACACAAAAGATTGGACCCTTGGTGGTGCTAAGCTTCTCCAAGCTAGGCAAAGTAGAGGGTCCTCATCGTTTGTTGATGAAGAACCAACTAAACCATCATCTTGACTGAGAAAGTACCCAAGGAATCTCCTATCCAGATTAGCTCATCCTCCTCTTCCCTGGACAATAGAAATTCTCCTAACTAGGGTTAACAACTCTTCAAGACTCTCTCTCTCAAAAGTCCTCAACTCTTTTCTAAAGTCGAGCTGCCAAGATGTGTCCCCCCTCAACTTTGTAGCAGTCCCAATCTAGGACATGTTTGCTCCTAGCTATCCTATATAATCTAGAATACACATCTTTTATGAGCCTTTGTCCGAGCCATAGGATCCTTTGAAAAGAGAGTCTCCTCTGCCAACTAGGAGTCTAAGCTTATTTCTAAAGATGGTGCCCACTAAGCTCCTATCCCTGCCTAGACTCCACCATGCCTTCAATGATTTGAGAGCCAGACTTCTCGATGTTTTCTCCCACCGCCCACCCACCTGATGTCTTCTATTCCACACAAGACCTTATTCGTTGGAATACAAATATCTTGGATTAAAGTGCAATTGGTGAAGGAAATAAGTTTACTCTTACAATCATCAAGTATGTTGACCACAAAAAATGGCATGCAAGTGATAAAGGCCAAGGATTTGAATTGGTAAGAAACAAATCTATGGTCTTCCAATAAATGCTTTTAGATCCAAATTTGGAAAAACTAGATCTAAGAAAATTAAAATTAGGCCCAATTTGAAGTTCGGAGAATCCTAATCCAATTCATCAAAAGAGAAGGGTTTTGAGATCTAGGGCTTATGTCACCTAAAGAGAACTCTCAATTGAGCTCACCAAACTCCGTAGCACTTGGCTCAACGTTAATGAGAAACCCCAACCCACTACGGTGAAACATAGGGTAAAATTCACTCTATGAGAACTCTATAAAACGTTCAAAACACCTATGTCATGGAATTGACACACTTTTTATTTTTTGAACAATGACGAAATTTTATTAAAATAAATGAAAAAAAAATACAAAAAATACATACAAAAAGACCATAGTATACAACCCTCTATTGGATACTATTACCTAATAGGAGCAAGACCCCTAAAACTAGTCCTTATTTCTACCTCCTTTTTCTGAATTTCTTTTTAGATCCACACCCTTTTGAAAGCCATTGAAAGATAGCCTCAACATGCTGCCGTGTTAATATTTCTCCTTTTTTGGACCCTTCAATATTAAATGATCCAATTAGACCATTTAATTGATTGCCTTAGGCACTATCTGATCGACCCATTTGAATCATAGATTTTGCGGGTTCAAATGTCTCACTTAGCCCGTACCCAACCTTTCCCCCTTTAACATTCGGTTCACCATCCCGATTTTCTATTTTTTCTCTTCCATCAAAGTATCTGAGGTAGAGGTGACATTAATTCCGAACTCTTTGACAGTCGGAGCGTTAGGCACCAGGTTTTGGGTCTTCCTAGATGGATCAGGCTCTGACTTGTCAGACCCGAGAAGCCTACTTCCCTGCCACACTCCACAGAAGGGTTTTATTTTTAAATCTCTTTCCTTCCCAACGTTAGGACTCCCCTCCCAACACAGATATCCTTTGTCCCTTTTCTCAACCACTGTCTCTGCCACAACTTCCCCAACACCACGCCTTTGTCCCATCTGTTATCCACGGGCATGCCTTCTGCATGGGTGCCACATGGCCTTACCTTCACTTGTCGAAACGACACCACCTTTGACAGAGAAATCTGGTTTTTCGACGAGAAGAGAAGACATCCTGGCAAGGATTGCGAAGGCGAGGCCTCCAAGATTGACACTTCGAAAGCTTCACTGCTGAGACTAAGGGTGACTTTTGACAGTAAGTGATCGGAAACCCCGATTTCCAACAATAATCGCAACACACTTTATGACTAAATGAAGACTTTGAAATTAAAATTGCAATAATTTAAAATGCAAAATTAAATTTCTACAAGAATTCATGAAAGGATAAATAACTCACCTCAATTCGAAAACACAAAATTCAACTCAAACAAGACTTGTGGCCTATGGTCATCCACGGCCTAAAGGATAGAGTTAGAAATGAACACATTAGGGATATTTTAATGACAAATTGAGAGAAACTCGTTTGAGGTGGTTTAGTCATTTTAGTAGAAGACTAAACATAGAAGGCTACAGATCGAAACCACTAGGTGGAGATGGCGACGTTTGAAAACATGGAGGAAAGGGTTAAAAAAGGGTATGTTAGATTGTAGAGTGGTTGATGGTATGGTTTATGATAGAATCAATTGGAGAAGAACTCTAAAATCTGACTCCAAATAGATGGGATATTGGCTGATGGTGATGATGATACATGTGACATGTCATCAATCCATGTACACCCTTATGCTCCACTCAAAACATGACACATCATCCCCTTTCTTCTCCTCCAATGAGGATTTGACACATAAGCAAACAAGTAACTGAAAAAAACTAAGTTAACGTCCTTCCTCTCCAAGCAAACTCTAAGATAGAAACAAGCTTCCACATCCTTTTACTAGTCAAACTTAAGTTGCAAGGAAAGGAGGCAAATTCGTATTTGGACCTTCTTTCTTGATTATGGGCCTCTTAAATGGATATTTCCAAGCCCAAATTAGAGGAGATGACCTGGACTCAATAGTATACGGACTTGAGCCCCTGGAAATACAAATTCTAGCCTAATAGCATTAAAAAATTAAGCCATTTTTGTCCATCAACTTTTTTTTTGCAAAATTTAAGCAAGGTAAGGCCTTAATTCTTGTGAATATGCCTGCATCAGCACTCAAAGTACACAATGCATTCAAGGTGCCAAAGGGTCCTAGAGCTTGAAGCGCAAGTTGCATGTCTAGGTACGAGTTTAATTTTGCTATGTGCACATTTAGATATTTGAAAGTGTGTATATTCATGGATTTGTGTCCTCATTGCATCAATTTTAACAAAATACAATAATATCTACTTGAACCAAATATAGGATGGTTAGGAATTAGGAACTTCAACTGTGGGAGATTTCTTGGGCATCCCCCCAAAATTGTGAGATCATCAGATCAACAATCTGAGCCATCAAATCAAGGGCCAAAAATTGTAGGAATCACCAATCAAGTCGTGGATGCATAAGCATCAAAAACCTTATGATTTCGCTGATAAAAAAATTACTGATTTATCCAACCAAATTTAATAGAAGAATAAATGGATTACTTTTCTCTGCTGCCTAATTATATCTTCACCCAAATGGTGGCTGAACAATACGCAGACACTGGCCATATCTCTCCTCCTCCGCATATCTTTCCATGCAGGAGTTTGTACAGCATCAGGAGCATCTAATCTGATAAGCTCTCTAATAAGCGAGGATCTAGATAACCGTTTCTCAACTGACTGTTTTGTGTGACCATCATCGTCTTTAGTAGGAGATACTGCATTTAATTCTTTTGAAGGTGTGGAGCAAGCTGTGCTGGATGGTTGAATCAGTCCTTTTGATGAACCTTCCAAAGTGCCATTTCCTTTTGCATCATGAACTAGAGAAAAATATGCACTATATTTCAGACGAGAATGTGAAAGGGTGCCAGGTTTTGGTGTAGGTATGTTCCTTTGATGGCATTTTCTCATCCATGACACACAAATTGGAGACTATAGGTGTGTTCATCTGATCACCTTCAGCAGGCTTGCATGCTTCACTTCCTGTTTTTATATCATGTGACATTCTACGACGTGTTCTTCTCCCTCTAGGATAACTGCAAAGACCATTTTTCACATGATTAGCGCTCAGATTGTCTTCAAGCAATCCATCAGTGACCTGGGTCTTGGGTATTCTTGCTTTGGTCTTCCTTAAGATTCCACTTGGATCAGGAGAAGATATTAAGCATTTACTCCTGACAGTTACAGGTCCAGATGCATCAATTAAAGAATCACACCCTCTCTCATTGCTCCCAATGATGCTAACCTCAATTGGAGGATCATTATTGGATAAAACTTCAGGCATTTTCAATGAATTCCTTTTTACTGATTGCCTGGTATGCCGTGCAACAGGTGGGCCAGTTCCATGTAGATGCTCTCTTTGCATGAGTTCTTTGCCAAAAGAAACTTGCCAATTTGATTTTAGTGGTTTATGATGTTTTCCTCTCCGTACAATGTGGCTCCCAGCCATCTCTTCCCCTATTTTCCCTTTCTTAATGATTCCCAAAGCTTTGTCATTTGAGCATACATCAGCATTAAAGGATTTCCCCATACTGAGCTGTTCATTTGCCGACTTCGTGCTCTTCATTTTTGTTTTCGAGCTCAACTGTTTTCGAGAAGAAGTTGAGTTACTTCTACCAATTTTGCCACGAAGTTTCTTTGTTCGTTTGGATGGCCTTGTATTTCCCTCATAATCAGATGAAGAGCAGCCCCTTTTTGTAACAGAAGCATGCCTTGAACGAGCATTCCTTTTTTCAGCCCCATTAGAACATTCAATCATGTTTCTTTCTTCAAGATGTGCATCAGCAAGCTCATGGTTGGCAGGTGGGCCACAAACTAAGGCTTCCATAGCTTCAGCAGCCAATTGGGTATCAATGCCCACATCATAAATGCTTTGTGGACCTGCACCAGTAGCAGCTCTCTCCAAACGTTGCCCTAACAATTCTGCATTTAACCCTTCACCCATCTCCTTAAAGAGATTCCTCCTTGTAAGTGTTTCAAAAGTTTGCACTCCAGTACTTATTGAATTGTTCACCATTATCCTGGAATCTGATTGAGTCAAACCCATTATTTTCTGATGGATTTGTGTGTTTCTGTTTTCTTCCTTCTCTGTAAACCCATCAACTGCACTCCCAGTTCGTTTAACAGTAACATGCTTCGGTTTACATGGGTGGGTGTGCGATTTCTGCATATTTTCCCTGCCTCCAAACAAAGCATCCTTTCTTTTACAGAACAAGTCTCCCCCTCCCTCATCCTCCTGGCTATCAACCCAGTCATAGATTCTTGTCTTTTCCAATGGACTTCTAAAATCAGTTCTTACAGCCACAACCTGAGCTCCTTTCACACTTGACACAGCAGGTGATTCCATTCTGGTGGCTTCTCCAGGGTCAATTTCACCAGATAACTCCACATCATTAATTGAAAGAAGCTTATCAACAACATTCCATGCATGAGCTTGTGACTGCTCACCAGGTTCTAGTGACCCGACATAGCTTAAACCTGCAATAGCATCATCATTAACAAATAATTGCGGCGAGTCCACTTTTTGAGTAGGGCCTGTCAGCCTTGCCTATCAATTCTTCATCCCCATAACATATACCCTCATTAAAAAGTTTCCGTAGCCCTTGTTTTCTTCATCAATCTCCTAGTTCCATCCCCAGCTATGTCCTTTGTGCTCTTCTGCAACTTCTCCACCTTCTTGTTCTGATCCACTTTCCCTGCTTCAGTACCAACACAAGTAGTTGGATCACTGCAGCTATCCATTCTAATGCCATCACTACTGGGATCTATAGGTTCCACAATGTCTTGCATTTGCCCAGGTCCAGCTTCTCCACTATTTGCAGTGGGATGAAGCTTTATATCATTTCTTCGAGGAGTCATACTAAGAGCAGCAGCAATGCCAGAAGACCGCAATGATGCTGCACGAACTGAGGCAAAGTTTCTTTGCACAGATCCTGAAACAGAAGATAGAGAAAGCTGTATGCTAATGTTAATGTATCTAGGAAGATTGAAATGTTTAGCAAATAGAAAGGCGTTAAATTTGTGTGGTACATAAATCAGAGGGTAAATTAGGTTGCATGATTTATTATTCTTCCTTTCTGCCCCAAAATAAGTTCCACTGATGATTGTAGATATTGATATGGGATGGAGAAGTCAAAATTCATCGATAACTCAGCACACAAACCAAAGGGGCTGGGCCAGCGAGACCCACCATGATTAGGTGGATCTTGTTTAATTTATTATTCTTTAGATATAGTCTAATTTTGGACCTAATTTAGAAAAGATTTTTTGAACATAGATACTTTTGGGAGTAGATTAGGATTAGAATTATCTTGATTTAGAAAATCTTCTTAAGATTATCCAAGAGATAGTTTTTTTTTTTTTTTGAAAGATATATGTGAGACAATGTTGTAATATTTATCCAGTTTCCTGTGCTGTTGTTAAATGCAAGTCAATGCATTAAAGCTGTGTACATTATTGAGTGTCCCAATCCCAGTCCAATTAGCAAAAGGCGTGAGTTCTCTCATTCTCTTTCCTATCTTCTCTCTCCGTTTAAATCTCTAATGCATGGCAGAGTTTTTTCTCCTTCAGTATGTGATGGGTCTTGCTTGAGTTATAAGTTTATTAGTATTATTATTACTACTACTATTTATTTTTTTGAAATGGTACTTAAATTATATTAAAAGAACCAGAGGTACGAAGAAGTACAAAGCACTATAGAGAAGAAAAGGACCCAAAACCCCTTACACCCTCAAGCTCCCAAAATAAAAGAAAACAAAAAAATATTAGGAGAGCCCAATACACTCTTTCCAGGCGCATACCATATCAGACAAAAATTGGTGTGGGAATTTGGGCAAGGAGAAGGCCCAAGCTACACATGTAACAACTTACCCCTCTTAGCACAATATTGTCCGCTTTGGACTTGAAAAATCCTCACTGCTTTGCATTGGACCTAAGTGTCACCTTTGGCCCAAAAGGCCTTGTACTAGAAGAGAGGGTTGCTCCCTCATATATTCCACAACCAATTCACTCTCATGGACAATATGTGACCTTTTTTCCATGCCCTCAAGGCATACTTTCACTCCCATACACACCCCACTTGGGGCGAGGTATCACAATCCACCCCCCTTAAAACCACAGTCGTCTCTGCCTCTGCTACAACACACAGGTAGAGAGTTGAACCGTTCTATGATACTATTTGTAACGACCCGTCCCTCTAACACAACATTGTCCGCTTTGGCTTGAAAAACCCTCATGGCTTTGCATTGGGCCCAAGTGTCACCTTTGGGCCCAAAAGGCCTTGTGCTAGAAGGGAGGGGTGCTCAAGCAATTCACTCTCTTGGACAGTATGAGACTTTTTCCATGCCCTCAAGACCAACTTTCACTCCCATATACGCCCCTACACAAACAACCTCCACTTGGGGCAGGGTATCACAACACATTTGGCAAAGATTCGGTTGCTGACACTTCAGGACTATTTTTGTTTTAGTGATAACAAAGATGAATTATACTAAGAGACAGAGAACGTACAAAAGGGGGTCTAAAAGGCTTAAACCCCAAGAGAGAAAACAAGATACAAAATACAAAAAAGATAGTATAATAGAACATAATATAAAGATACAACTAGAGCCCTTGCTCAAATAAGAAATAGTGGAAGTCCTAAGGAAGCCTTAACCCCCTAAGATCCTAAGAAAGACTCTCGCTTTCATCCTACTCCCCATTTGGCTAGAAAGTTGGTGACTCCATTTACCAATCTCCTAACAAGTGAGAAGGAAACCTCTCGCCCACGCACAGAGTGCTAATCTCCCTGGCTACTGTTACTAGTTCCAAAGTGGATGTTTCGATCCCCTCGCTCACTTAATTGCATTCGCCGAATCTCCTTCAAATAATTAACATACCATGACCTCGAGCCACCAACAAAGTCAGGGCTCTCTTAGTGGCTAACAACTCAGTTTCGTTGGTATCTCTTACCCCTATAGACTCTAAAGGAACTAACAATAATGATCTACGAAAGTCCCTCAAAACCCCACCCATCCCTGCTGGACCTGGTTTGCCCCAGGCGGCCCCAACTACGTTTAAATGCACCACTCTACGGGGGAGGCCAAGCTTCGAGACTAATCTTCTTCCTATGTGTTCCCTCTAAGCACCCTTCCCATGAATTATAGAAGTTTGTTACCATAAGGCCTTCAAATTCTGACATAGTTATTAGCCAAGCACATAACCTCCAATTTGTTATCTGGAATATGTCCTCCTCTGATCTTTTGTTCTCGAAGATTCTCTGGTTCATTTCTGTCCAAACTGACCAGAAGACCACTGACAAGATAGTATTCCAAGCCGACCTAAACTTGGGTCCCGCTTTGGAGATGACCCAACTATCCACAATTGTCGTCAAGGATCAATGGAGCATCCATGATACTCCCATCAGGGGAAGCAAATCTATTCCAAACGTTTCTCGCTATTGAACAACTTCTTAGCAAGTGATCTGCATCTTCCTCTTGCTTTGATCTTTAGTTCTCGAAGATTCTCTGGTTTCTTTCTTTCAAAACTAACTAGAAGACCACTGACGAGATAGCATTCCAAGCCAACTTAAACTTAGGTCCCGCTTTGGAGATGACCCAACTATCCACAATTGCCGTCAAGGATCTATGGAGCTCCCATGACACTCCCATCAAGGAAGCGAATCTATTCCAAAGGTTTCTCGCTATTGAACAACATCCTAGCAAGTGATCTGCATCTTCCTCTTACTCCTCACAAAAGGGACAAGAAAGGTCGTCGGTAGACACATTGATTCCCCTCATATTAAGTTCTGCTTTGGACAAGATGCGCTTTTTTGAGGGATGCACCAAGTGAAAACCTGGACTCTTGGTGGAGCCACTCCAGACCACAATGAAAGGCTCAAGCAGTTCCTAT
The DNA here is from genome assembly GCA_013350335.1 of Chimonanthus salicifolius. NCBI lineage: Eukaryota > Viridiplantae > Streptophyta > Magnoliopsida > Laurales > Calycanthaceae > Chimonanthus > Chimonanthus salicifolius. The sequence goes on along the minus strand of CM023533.1, from coordinate 35,434,156 downwards.
TGCTAGGTTCTTTTTAAGCCAATTCCACCCCACTCCTCACTGAACAAAAGCCCATGGAGTCACTTGTCCATATTTGTTCATCCTCTATCCTCCAAAAAATAGGGGCCTCTCCAAGCAAAGCCTTCAACTTCACTAAACTCTCTTGCTCAAATACCCCAAGATCTCTTGTAAACTCTATTTCCCACCTATTGAGGCCCTCTTCAATCCTATAACAATCCATTACCTTAGCTTCCTTGTTCTTGGCTATCCGGAATAGTCTAGGGAAATTTCTCTTAAGGGTCAATCTCCTAACCAGAGGTCGCTCCAAAAGGTTTTTGTCACCTTTTCCTAATAGAATTCTCAACTTTTCCTTGAAAAGGTCACCTACCTTGCCTCTGTGCCAAACCTATCCTCCAACACACTTTCAGAACTTGTGATCACTTTCTTTCCATTTCCTCCGATAGATTCCATTCATTATCGTTCTCCACTCCATACCTAGCTACTAATATCTTTCTCTACAATGCATCCTTTTCTCTTCCAAACCTCTACCTCCATTTACATAACAATGCAATGGTTCATTATCCCTGAAGGTACAATTCCCAAGCCTCCTTCCCCTTTCGGCTTAGCGACCTCCGACTATCTAACCAAATGTAGCTTTTTGCTTTCCTCCTTGTCCACCAATAAGAAGTTCCTAAAAAGCATCTCCAATTTATTCACTATTCCTTTGGGCATCTTAAAGATCTCGACATGTAGTAAAAGGGAAGGTTGATTAAGACTGATTTAATTAGTGTAAGTCAACCTCTTAAAGACAAGTAGTTCTTGCCCGAACCTGCTAATCTCCTCTGCACCTTTTCCACCACCGGTACCCAAACCTTTTTGATCTAGGATTTCCACCTATTGGCAATCCCAGGTTTCTAAAGGGAAATCCCCCCATTCCACAACCCACCTCTTCCACTGAGTCAATTAAGGTATCCTGATCTATGTCCACTTCTATTAGCATGCTTTTCTTAGGTTAATTTTAAGCCCGAAGCTAATTTGAAGCACCTCAAAACGACTTTGTAACCCATTACTTCCTTTATAAAAGCGTCACAAAAGAACAAAGTGTCATAAGCAAATTGAAGATGGGTTACTACCGGTCTCTCCTCTATCACCTTAAAGCCTTTGATTATGCTTAACTTCCTTGGTCTTTTCCACAAACCTATTTAGACCTTCTCCAACCAGGGTGAAAATAAAAGGTGATAATGGATCACCTTGCCTAAATCCTCTTTTAGCCACTATGGGATCAATTGGAGAGCCATTCACTGGGATTGCGTAAGAAGTGTTTTCTACACAAGCTTTCATCCAAGTTTCCCATTTGTTGCCAAAACCCATTTTGTCAAACAAGAATTCAACAAAACTCTAGTCCACGAAATCGTAAGCCTTTTCCATGTCTATCTTAAAGAGCAACCCGAGTTTCTTGTCCTTTTTCCTAGAATTGATGAGTTTGTTAGCCACCATGACCCCTCCAGAATTTGCCTATTTTCCACGAAAGCCCCCTGCGATTCACTTATGATATCCCCTAGAACGTCTTTTAATCTATCTACTAAGACCTTAGCCAAAAGCTTATAGATGCACCCTATCAAGCTAATCAGTTTGAAGTGAGATAATTCAAAAGGGCCCTCCCTTTTTGAAATGGGGAGAGGAATTTTTTAAACATTTGTTGATCCTGCCTTGCTAATGGAATTCCTTAAAGACCCTAATGAAGTCCGGACCTACTATATTCCAACAAGCCTTGATAAATCGAAAGTCAAAGCCATCTGGTCCAAGGGCATTTTCTCCATCTAGGTTGCCTAGTGCTCGTCTAAGTTCATCATGGCTAAATTCCTTTTCTAACCTACCCACCTTGTCGACCCTTAACCTATGAAACTTTATGCGATCCAAAAACGATCAGTGTGAAGTTCTTTCTATGAAAGAGACTCCCTTGAGCAAGGTAAAAGGGGATTCTATAAGAGACCTTCAGGGTACCCCTAAGGTCAACGGAAGTCTAGAGGGGAGGGGATTTGGTGATAGCAACCTAAGGCTTGGGAAAACAAAACAGTATTCTCAAATCTTGAACAGTGGAGCCAGGAAGAGTAGTGAAGGAAGGATAGTACCAGGAGAGGAGAACACCAGGGGGGAGGTCATTGGGATTGATGTCTGCTAAAAAACTGGTTGATGGAGGGATGGATCGGCTAAGCCTCAGGTCAAAAATCCATGCGAAGGGAGGTGGTGTTGCCGAAGAGGAATCTGTGAGAGTAGCAGCTACGTTGGTGGAGAAGGAGCAATGCATATAAGGAGAGCCCGGTGACGAATGTACGAGCAATGATCTATGAACCTTGTGAACATCCTGACTACCAGCACAAAAGAAGAAAAAGAAAGAACTGGAAGAAGTAATCTCAGTAACAGTAGAAGATGGGGAAATGGGAGGAGGACACAATTTCTGAAAACCCTGTTGTTTCGCTCCCCCTATAAGCTTCATACTTAGGGTTTTCATCAAGCGGGCTCGGGCCAGGCTTTACAAAAAGAAGCTCAAGCCTTGCTCGATTAAGCCCGATTAATTTAAAGTCAATTTTTATTTTTTGTAATTCCGTAATTTTCCAGAACAGGCCAGCGCAATGCTTGGCCAGAGAGAAAGAAATAGCAAGAGAGAGAGAGAGAGACAAAGAATGAGCAAGAAAGAGAGCGCACTTGCGATTAATTTAAAGTCTTTTTTTTAATTCGGTAATTTTTTAGAATGGCCAGGGGAGCACCTAGCCAAGGGGGGAGAGAGAGAGAGAGAGAGAGAGAGAGAGCACATGCACTGGAGAGAAAAGTGGAGAGAGAGTCGAGACAGCAAATGCAGGAAGCCAGGAATCTCTAATCGGCAGAAATCACTAATTCGCAGACGGGACTCCAAATCCCCAATTCCTCTTCTGTGTTTGAGTCTCGTTTTCACTTTTCAGGGTTTTCTTCATGTGCGAGAGTGTGTGTATATGCACGAAAATTATTGGGCTTAAGCTAAGCTCGAAGGACACCGACAGGTTTCAAATCAAAGCCCCGAGCCCAGCCCGTCAGACAAAATTCCTTGTCCAAGCCCATTCGTTTAGGTCGGGCTCAGGCCAGGTTCGGAAAAATGAACACCCCTACCCATATTAGAGAGGTCAAAATGGAGGAAATTCTAGTCAACCATGTCGTAAGCCTTTTCTAAATCAAACTTATAGACGATTCCTTTCCTTCTGGCCTTGTGTTGCAAGTCTATACACTCATGAGCAGTGACCACATCTAAAATCTGCCTACCATCAACTACAGCTGACTGAAATGGAGAAATACTGTCCAGGAGGAAGTGTTTCACCCTATTTGCAAGGAGCTTTGACAGAATCTTGTACGGGCTACCGAGGAGATTGATCAGTATAAAATCTTTGAACGAGGAAGAACCATCCTTCTTGGGAACAAGGACCAAGAAGGTTGCCACAAGCTTTTTGGGAAGACTGCACCTTTGGTGGAACTCTTAGATGAAAGCAATGAGGTCCTCCTTAACCACATCCCAGAAAACTTTGAAGAAAGCAATGGGGAAGCCATCCGGTCAAGGAGTACTACTTCTATTATTATTAGCATTACTATTATTATTATTATTACTACTACTACTACTATTATTAGTACTACTACTACTACTATTATTAGTACTATTATTATTATTAAAATTATTATTATTACTATTACTACTACTACTATTATTTTAATGTGTTGAATGCATGCTTGAGACATACTTGAGGGAGTCCAGTGAAGATTTTGCATGAGGGATGAGTGGATTGGGCATGTGTGGTAGACCAGCATTTGCAAAGTCTAACAATAAATGCTGGATCAGCATAGCCTATGGTTATCATTCTGGCCATACTGTGATTTGTGGTACATGTATATGCTCAGCAAAGTAACATTTTTTTCAATATATGCATGAATATGCTTGGAGAGTAAAGCTCATTGGACCAGCCAACAAACAAATACCAATGACACCATAAAATGTACCACAAACACTTCCAATTTGTGGAAAAAAGCTTGCTTTCATTAAAACATAGAAACATTTAAATATACCCACCAGGATTTGATCCAGCAGAATCTTGGTTGAGAGGTGCAGCAGATGAAAAACCTTGTCCTAGGCAAGGGAAGAGAAATAAATGTAATTAGCAGTAAGCATTGTAAGTGCTTACTTTGGAGGCAGTAAATATACATTCTAAGCCTGAGTTTCAGAATAGATGCTTCATCAGGAGAAAAATGAATGTATGCACAATTATGCAGTCTTAAGGTCTCATGAGACTACAACTTCAAAGATCTAGGATTTCTAATACAAAACTACTCTCAAAAGAAACCAAATAAAATAGAAAGCAAGCACAAGAATGGATAAAACATCAAATTCACACTCACTAGCATGAAATTAAAATGTCCCAAGCATATTTACTCAAAAACACTTAGTTTCTAAGCCTAGAAAACACCACACAACAAAGTTATGGCTTCTAATAACCCACCTCAAAAGGGTAACATATTAATTTACTCAAATCAAATCAAAATCTCAGCCTCCTTTTCTCTCTCTTTTTCATTTATAAATAATTTCTTTAATTATAAATAGAAACTAAAATATTTGCTAGCCGAACATCTAATTACAAAGATCTCACAATCCCTATACATCTAGAATTTCTAGAACAGAACTTACTAAATCTAATCCTTCTAAATAATAAACAAAACCAAATTAAACAAAATAATAATAAATTCGTAACCAAGGTAAACACCATCAGAAAATTAGCCATAACTTCTACATTTAGTGCCAAAATAGCATAAATTAGGACTCGTTGGAAAGGTAATCCAATATATCCCATTGATCCAATTTCATGTAATTTGGACATTATATTGGACTTAAAATATGACCATTATTAAAAATCACGAAAATAATACTATATTATTCTAAATTTAAAAATAAAATTAATAGCTCCTGCATCATTCTCCACTTGTGAGAGAAAACTCGACCTCAAGTTTGCCTACTCATTCATCTTCTTGCGCTTTCTTTTTCGTTTCTTGTGGACTTGGACTTCGTCCACTTTTGGCAATTCTCAATTGACATTTAATGAATAACTCGATTAAAATGCCTATTTGAAGATCTTGAATCAGATATGAAATCAATGAATTGTTGTAACCCATCCAAATGTAGAGATTTACAAAGAAAGCTCTCCCAAAATGGATTTACATAAGCTTCATATACATCCTTCCCATTAAACATCTTTGAGACATATTGTAGATCTTCTTGCTCAGGTTTCCTTTCCAATGGTTGAATTTGAGAGTATGATGGCAATCCAATTGAATATACTTCATTGATTAGTTCCTTATCATAGATTGGCGGTTTACACCAATCTACATTAACGATTAGTTCTTGGCCATACGATGAGAATGGTCAAAATCTTCATATTATGATCTTCCCAAGTCATGCAGTTCATCAGAGAAGGCACAACCATGGAAAGGTTGAATGACACCGACTTCATCAGAATCTCCTTAGAATCTCGAGCACCATCCTCAAGATCCAATGGTTTAGATCTTGCCTTAATGTAGGCAATTTGCTTGGATAGTCACATCTCTTGTCTTTCCAAGTTTCCAAAGCTGCGGACAATGTGATCTTCAAGATCATCGGCTTGATCATACCTCCGTCTTCCACACCTCCATCTAAGATGCATATCTCTTATTGGCATCGCTATGAGGTGAAACTCAACAGGCCTAGTAGGATCAAATTCTCTGATCACCAATTGATGTAGTCTAGGGTCTCTCCCAAGACTACAACTTCAAAGATCAAGGATTTCTAATGCAAAACCACTCTCAAAAGAAACCAAATAAAAGAGAAAGCAAGCACAAGAATGGATAAAACATCAAACTCACACTCACCAACATGACATTAAGATGTCCCAAGCATATAGACTAAAAACACTCAGCTACTAAGAAACACCATACAACGAAATTATTGCTTCCAAAACCCACCCCAAGGGTACACACAAATTTACTCAAATCAATTCAAAATCTCCTCTTCCTTTTCTTCTCTCCTTTTCATTTATAAATAATTGCTTTAATTATAAATAGAAGCTAAAAATGCCACCAAACATACTAAGTACAAAGATTTCATAATCTCTATACATCTTGGCTTTCTAAGGACATAACTTACTAAACCCAATCCTTTTAAACAATAAACGAAACCACATTAGACAAAATAATAATAAATTCGCAACCAAAATAAACATTATCAGAAAATTGGCCATAACTTTTCTAATTAGTGTTAAAATAGCATAAACTAGGGCTCGTTGGAAAGGTAATCCACTAACCTATCCAATTGATCCAATTTCATCAATTTGGACATTATATTGGACTCAAAATATGACATTATTAAAAATCACGAAAATAATACTAAATTATTCAATTTTAAAATAAAATTAATAGCTCCTACATCACACAAGACCTATTTTTTTTAGCAGTAACTGTGAAAATTCATTAAAAAAGAAAAGAAGTACATATACAAAGAACGGGGTCTAAATCCACACAAGACCTATGTTGCACAAACATTTAAAGATGTGTGAGGCACCCATCTCAAACACTTGCACCCATTCTTCATGGACTTCTACAATGTTTTTTAACATTGTTTTCTAAGATGACTAAAATGTTAAAACACCTTTCCTCCACCAAAAACCTAATTAAAATATCAATATTTTTGCCACTTAATTGTTTAGAATAAAACTAGTACATTATTTTAAAAACCTAATTAGAATATCAATATTTTTGCCACTTAATTGTTTAGAATAAAACTAGTACATTATTTTTGTTAATGTTATTTTCACACCTTATTTTCATTAAAATAAATTTATATTTAAATTTATGTAAACATGGTATTGTGTCCCCGTGTCACGTTTTTTTCTAGACCGTTGAGTCTGACACCTCACATATGGGTTGGAACTCCGATATTTGGACCCGTACCCGTGCAACTTAGCACAAAACAAATCTAAGCCAAAAGACCCACATTGAGCAGATAAAGCACGTCTCCAAGGGTGGTGAAGACTATCTTAGACTTGCCTTTGATGCTATTGTATGGTATAGAACCAAATTAATTCTACAGCCACATGTTGAACTTTGCATTCCTCAAGGAATGAATATAGGGGCCGCTTCGTTAGAGATGATGAAAGATAATTGGGTCATAATAATTATTATCACCAGCCTTGATCTTGATAATTTCACATTGTGGGTAGATCTGGAGAAAATTTTAGACTTCAGGTTTCTAGAGATATATATTGAAAATCCTTTAAAATAAAATAAATTAAATTACATAGGGAACTCTAAATAGACATCTGATAAGAAGACATGCAAAGCATATTATATATATCAGATCCTGAAAGCATTTTGAAAATTGTATGATATTCAGATTTCTAGTTGTCCACAAATTTAATGGAAAAATATAGTGAATTTCCAAAATACTGAGCCTTTAAATGGATGGTTAGCCTAAACCACCCACGTTGAAGGTCTTTATAAAATAGCTACACATCCAATTGGGATGAGACTCACCCAACCCCAATCTACAATACTCCTATCCCCAACATGTCGCATGCAACAAGCTAGGCCACTCCAAAACCAAATTTCCAAGAATCTTGTGACTTGGCATGCACATAATCCGTCACAATAAGCTTGATGCACTCTATGCTCTCTCATAAGGTTGTTGAATCTCAGCATTCCTCATGACATGTGATTGTCCTTGAGTAATCAACATCAACACCATCATAACCGAAGCTCATCTCACCTACTTGGAGTTTGCTTTCTAAGTTCCACATTTTCACTCAACCTAACCTGTGATCTTGTCACTCCACAATCTAGCATGTCCCTCATTTTAAAACTTCATTCCAAGTCTTACTCCTCTCTTGTTCACCGCATGGTAGGTGATGGGCCTATATATGATTTTCGATATTTACTGCTGGATGTGATTACCACCTATTTGGCAACAAGATTATGAATATCACTTCAATGAGAATAATACTCCATTCCCTAGGAATATAAACTCAATGAAGGCATTGAGAGAAGGAAAAACTAATGGGTTTCCTTCCTCATTAGTCAAGTTACAACAAAATTGGCGAACCCAAATGAAGGAAGTATCTTTCCTTGATAAGCAAGCCAAAATCATACAGCATTTATGAAGGAGAGTAATAATCGGGCTTCAATAGCGAGGTGACCACTCTTCGTCAGTAGCTTTGCTGGCTTACTGACGGTCATTTCTTGGGCTTCTCTCGTGATAAGATTTTCAAGGATTCTTAACATTAGAATTGCTTCGTGATAGGCACTCTTGTTTTCTTCCATCTAAAGCTCAGATGAGTGTTCCAAAATAGCAACCTTCTTATCTCTAGTTTGTTAAAGCTTAAATTTGATAGAAGTTATAATGAAGCTGGTGCAGAGGTCCCATCAGGGGTCTTATCAGAGATAGTTAAAATTCAGTTTAGGTTCCTATTCTATATATTCTTTCAGTGATAATGCCAATGAGCTTGAGGTTGAGGCATTGCCTAGGGAGCGTAAGTTGCTGACACTTTAGGCATTTTTCAGTGCTGACATGGTAGTTGATTCCAAGAGCATAATAAGATGGATATCTCCCCTTAGCTCCCTTAGTCTTTATTCTTCAGATTAGAGATATAATCTCTTCAAGAAATTCGCCATGAGGAAAATTGTTCGTTCAACAAATGCGGAAGCAAACCTTATAGCTAAATTAGGTATTTTGTCTTCTCCCTTGTAATTTTTTTCTAATATTTGGCCTTTTCTTAAAAATAAAGCTCTTTTTATACTTATGCTCAATTCAGATAAAGAAGAGCTAGATGCTTTGTCCCCTAAAAGTGGAGATTTAATGTGAAAGTAGAAGAATAGTTGAATTATGCAGGTAAAGATCATCCTCACAAAAATACAAAGGCAAATAGGAACTTCATGAAAATGAATGAAAATACGTGTAATTCATCTATAGAATTCAACACTGACCTGAACTGCATCCATCATCAGTCAAGGCATCAAAATCCAGCAACACATCCTTGGTCTCCTGGTTATATGAAATCATCGATTTTTTATTCTCCAATCCCAGTTCCCCATCTTCAATTCTCCTTTGAGCAATGTACTCTTTCACTTTACAAGAAGTAGCTGCGTCATCAAAGACCTCATCTTCACCATCACTCAACAACACCTCAGTTCCCCCTGCTCCTTCACAATCACTATCAGCAATTTTCTCTTTCAAATTGGCAATGCAATCTGTATCTTCTAATATTTGGGTTTCAGCATCTATGTCATTTCTCTCCCCTACCACTTCAGTTTCACATAAGTCATCGTCAATAGGAAGCGTGTCATCAAATTGCATACCCCCGTCTTTGAGTTCATCACCTGATCACAATAACAATGTGACAAGAAAACAAGAACGTCAACCAAATAATGGGCCCAATGGTTACTTATTAGAAGGGAGAGGATCCTCAAAATACTTTGCCTTAACTAGTGACATCAGCATTCAGGCCATCATTTGATAGAGGTGGAGGCCTATTTTCATTGTCTCAAATTGCTCATCTGGAAAACAGGCTAAAACTCTTCACAGTAAATGTCCCAGTGATGGCTTGTGGATTTTTGTCCACATTATATGGACCATTGACCATTCCATTTAATTCTTAACCATTCATTCACAGGCCAACTCTCAGATGTCCACAATCATGTACTGAGTAGATCAATAAAGGACTTCTCCACCAAAATGGCACCCACAATTCAAACAGTTAGAATGAGGATATAAGCAGGTACACCACACACATATGTGCCAGTCTCAATGATAAATTGTTCTTTCATGCAAAACAACTGTTTATTTGGAATAAACTGCCGGCACTTGGTTGCATATCCAAACTATATAAAAAAGGGAAATAAATTAATGAGGGGAAAATTTGACACTTCACAGTTTAATAATTAGGACTTCATTAATTGGTTAGGGCATAAAATCTGTGCATTCCAAGTACTTCATTAAAAGTTTTATTTCTTCTGCATTAAAATCTTTACGTTTGGATGTAACCCAAGTTTCAGTTAGTCTGAATTTTGATTATATTGGCGAAACCAGCCATCACCCGCCACATCAAGCGTTTGTGGCAATTCCTAAAGAAGAAACCCCACGAAGTAGAAAACAGTTTTCCTAATTATTACTTCCAAGATCAATGATAGCAATTACAATGACACTGATTTAAAAGAAAACATAGGGAAACGATTCTCATCTGGTCTAATTTCCCATTTTTTTTATTTGAGAGAGAACGTCCCTTTTAATTTTGGGTGAATCCAAAAACCCAAACAAACTCAAATTCAAAAAGAAAACAAGGAAGAAGAGAGAATGAATTCATTACCCGAAGATGGAGACGGAGAGTCAGTGAGGTCGAGTGACTGAGTCTGGGTATAGATGGATTTTAGGCCTCTATCATCACTACTACTTTCAGAACCCATTTCAAATCACTCTCTAAAACAAACCAAATTCAAAAATAAAAAATTAAATTTTTTTAAAAACCAAAAAACAAAACGCATTCCTCTTTTCTATCCCAACTGGAAAAACCCAAGAAAAGGGACTACAGAGAATGAAATGGAAAGATTGAGACACAGAAAGACGAGAGAATCGAAGGAGACAAGCCGTAAGAACTACAGGAGGAATTTTACATGCCACGTCATGAGGAGACCAAATTCTTTACTACAGAACATGGGAGAAATTTCTAATTTAGAGAAGGGGAAACCCAACAAATAAAGAACTGGGACAAAAAAGTATTATTTGACCAATGCTAAGGGCATTTGGGTCTTATGGGAGCATTTTTAATTTTTAACAATAATTATTGTCATTCTTGCTCTAAACAGACAATCGATCAATCGATCACATAGAATCGTGCGATCGATCTTGAGATGAGAGGTCGACTGTCAAAATGTCTACCTCTCAGTTAAAATCGATCGTACAATTGTATGTGATCGTGCGATCGATCTTTGAATGGCAGACAATCGATCGATCGATCACATAGAATCGTGCTATCGATCTTAAGATGAGAGGTCGACTGTCAAACTGTCGACCTCTCAGTTAAAATCGATCGCACTATTGTATGTGATCGTGCGATCGATCTTTGAATGGGTCACAATCGATCGATCGATCACATATAATCGTGCGATCGATCTTGGTAGGAGAGGTCGACTGTCAAACCGTCGACCTCTCAGTTAAAATCGATTACACAATCCCATGAAACCGTGCGATCGACTAAATCCCGTGTTATGATCAATCGATCGATTCGAAAATGAACTGTCAGATCGATCGATCGATCGTATACACCTCAGATCGATCAATCGACGCGAAATTGCGTTGCAGAACCGATCGCACGATTTCGCTCGGAAAGGGCAGAATGGTAATTTTCACTCAAATTTCGGAAATCGGTGTCTACTGGCAGGTTTATGCGGTGTCTATATGGGCACCCTTAACTTAAAACCAAGAAAGCCTTGGGTGATTTAGATTATGGGTTAGGCAATCACTAGTGGGGCCTTCCAGTAATTTAATTTGTCAATTGTCTACTTTCTAAGTTCTTATATTATCCATCGGCCTCAAAAATAAAAAATTACTTCATTGTATAACTTCCTTTTTAAGTTTTTCCCCAATATGTAAGAAAGGGAGAAATCTCATTCAAAATATTTTTTAAATTTAAATTAATATCTATTTTACTTTTATGATTCATTTAGTTGTCCTATCTCAACTTTTTTATACTGTAAATTTAAAATATATATATTCCTTACTATTATTAGAATATTACTTTCAAGATATGTTTTCTTCTTTCAGATATTTATTTATGTTATATTTTCTTAATTCTTTAATTATTAATTTATTTATTTTACACTTTAAATATTTAAATTGTAATATAATTTTTTTAGATTATATTCTGACAATTAAAATTCATCAAGTTTAGATATTTCACTTTTCAAGTTACTTATTTTTATTTTTTGTACATTTTTCTATTTTTTTAAATTACCAATAGCAATTATAATTTCATTTCTAGAATGAACTTTATGTGGTAATAATTTTAAATTTTCTTTATCTCATTGCAAAAAAAATATTATTTATTGAATAAAGTACTTTTATCAACTGTAATTTATAATTATTTGGTCTTTGCCTTTATATATTTTTATATATTACCCATGCCTTGCACAAGAATTTTATTGGTACATATAATATAAAATAAAATGATTATAAGTTTTCATTCAGAAAATGATGAGCTAAGGGTGAGCTTGGGTCAACACCCTATTAATAAGTGGGTTAGCGTTTCTATAATTAAGTTTTAATCAACAGTTTAATAAATAGATTAAGTTGGGTCAACCCTTTTAATTTTGGTCAACTTGCACAATAAATGAGTCATTATGCATGGGCCAAATTGACCTATTTAAGATTGTGTAAATTGGGTCAACTCATTAGTGCAAAAGATTTAAATTTTGTGCAAGTTGAGTTGAGTAATCAATTTAATAGATGAGTTAGATTAAATTAATTGATTGACAAAAACTTATAGTACAACTGATTAAGGCTCATTGTTATAGTGTAAAGGTTGTAGGTTTGACGGAATAAATAATTTAGATGATAATGACGATGATTAAGATAACTCATCTAAATTTGATTAAGTGTTTGAGTTGGGTCAAGTTCTTAATTAACAAATAGTTTAGATATAGGTTGAAACAATTCATTTAACATCAGTCAAGTTAAATTAACTTATTTTATAAATAGTTGAATTATATTTTAAATTAGGTTGAGTCAACGCGTTAAATAAATCGGTTCAGTTTGACCTTTTTGACTTGAATGAGTTTATTAATAAAGCTATAAATTAGAAATGAGTGATATAAAAGTGTTTATAATTGATTGAGTTAATTTTTCTTGAAGATTGTTAAAAAAATTATTCAAATAAATACGAAACTTAAAATTTTTAAAAAAACTTATGTAAATGAACTTGTCTTGCATGGTGATTTTTCAAATAATTATTAAAACAATATTTTTAAAACCAAAAATACCTAAAGTGGGGCATTCCGAGAATCGAACTCGGGACCTCTCGCACCCAAAGCGAGAATCATACCACTAGACCAAATGCCCTCTTGTGAAATCTTTTTAAAGATATTTTCTTGTCAGATACTCTTTGTGTCAACAACCCATTTAGCTAGTATTGTTTTACTATGGTAAAACTGTAAAAAATTGTTTTAGTAGAGTACAAGTGTAAAGATCAAATTCCAGGTAATTTTCCACTCTCTTCTTATTTAAATTTTTTATTAGTATTATTGAAATTCAATCATTCAAATTGAGAACATTATGATGAGTTATAAGTGCATTAATATCTAGAAAAAAAAAAAAAAATTAGTCACTTTGATCTTATGATCAAAATCACCAAGGGTCCTAAAAAGATAAAATGCAAGATAATTTCTATCACTAAGATCAATGGAGTGAGATTGAGTTTCAGGGTAAAATTTAATCAGCTTTAATTCATTAGGTTTAATTTCAATTTGAATGGTTAAATTTTTCATAAACTTTACAAAACTTTGTGAAAAAAAAAAAAATCAATTGCACACATGGCTAAGCTAAAACAACCCTATGGGCTCCATGAGCTTATTTAATTAGAGTGAGTGAGAGCCTAAGCTGAGAACAAGCCTAATCACAAATCAATCAAGCTTAATAAAATTAACTTGTATGTTAATATGATACATATTTTGGCCCTTTCTCGAATAACTATTCAACTATTGCACTAAGAGCAGTAAAAGAGGAATAATTGTGCTTTTAGAGTAGAGACAACAAACTAAGGTATAGTTACGTTCGATGGGAAGATCTATAGTTTGAATGTAATTTATCAAAATAATTTTAATAAGATTAATCAAGTTTTACTTTTTTAAGATCTAAAATTTGATGATTTTAAATTAATTCTCATTAACGGAAAGTCTCCTCCTGATTGACGCTTCGCTAAGAAGCTTTCATTCTTAGTGTTTTTACAAATTGTATTCTTCCCCAATTAGGGATTCTTATTATTTCTCTTCCCTATTTTAGGGATTGTATTTTGTATATAATAGATACAAATGGAATAGGAAAGATTGAGCAAATTACCCAGATTCCACAATTCCAATACCTGAAGTGAATTTTAGGATCTAATATTTTCATGATTAGAGAACTTGCAAATTGAAATTTTAAGTATGATGTACATCTTTTGTTGTGATATATAGAAAATGTCAAGTACAATAAATAGGTAAACTTTCAGCCCCATCAAATCTTTTAGCTTTGTGATCAAGAACATTGAAGCTATGAAGAGAATTCAACAGCTAAAAACATTGACGTAAGATGCAAAGATATAATAGATAGTGGAAGTGATTGATCGCATCATTTATGATAAAGTCAAATATAGAAATAAAACTTGAAAAGACAACTCCAAATAGATGAGATTTTAATTTATGATGATAAAGTAGTTATAAATTATTGATTTTTCATGATCTATATCATAAAGGTATCGTGTTAATCGTAAGAGGTTAGTTTGATGGTCAATTCTCACTTTATTTGTAAGAGATATTGGAATCAAACCCCTCTCTACACAAAAAGGTCAGTCTTAGTAGTTTGTATCCGACGTGTGTAAATAATGAAGTTCACATGTGCCCCAAAGATTAATCAAGTAAAACGCCTTACTATATTAGATGGATGCACGACAAAGGAGAGAGAGGAGGGAGAGAATTTATATGCATGGAAGCGTATTCATGTCCTTTTAACAAAATGCTGCCTTTCATGCATAGTAAGTGGAGAGGAAGCACCTTCACTATCAAAGTGAGAAATGTCTATGTCAATTGTCAAAAGACTTAGTTTAGTAATGGTGAATTTGAGATTAATTGTTTTATTTTAATTACTTTTTATTTAAGAAGGGAGTTTGAGATATTAATGAAAATTCAAGATTTTTTAATATTTAAAAAAATCCCAAATTTATCATAAACTTATATCATTTTAATACTCATGTGACGAGTTGGCCTTTCAAGCGGTAATTAGGATATCAATTAAATAACTTATCATATCATTAAAAATATAAAAAGATAAACTCAAAATAAGTTTAGTTTTAAAAAAGTCTATTTTTTTTGTGACATAGGTATTCCTACCCCACATTGGAGGTGAGACTAATCCCACAAATATATGTAACCTCTCAATCCACAGACACTCGTTTAGTCGATAGGAAGTAACCCCATGGGGAGTAGTGGCCAAGAGGAGTTATGCATAAATCAAACTCAAAACCTTGCCTCATAAAGTGAACATCTTGCCCTTAAAATAGCCTATTTTTGAGAATCATGATAATTGAAAAAAAAGTAGCAGATTTTTTTTTGAAAAAAAAACCCAAGAAGCCAACTGGTGCCCATTGAAAGAATTTGTCTCTTGAAACTTTTGATTTAGCATAGTTGGTGCATTCGAAAATATTGTAGACATTGGTATGAGTTGAACATATTGTTTATGACTATTAATTATTTACTTAACTGAGGGATATGGTTTAGTAAATTGCTCAATTCAAAGAATCCAACTTTGTGGACTAGACAATATCCCTCAATTTAGTAAATTTTTTAATGATTATGTCTATTAAAAGATTGTTTCCATTTTCACATACTAGTTCAATGAGGGTGTAAACGGCAGAATTAATCCCAGGACCCCATGGCTAAAGGGGAAGAAATACCAACAAAGCTCCAACCAAATGCAATTCTCAAATACGGTCATGACATACAAATGTCAAAATTCCATATATCTAGCCAGTGGGTTACCGCTTATATCTAAATTCCTTTTTTTTTTTTCAAGACCAAGTTATCAAAGCGTCCTAACTGAATTTTTCAGGCGTCCACCTGACTAATCCATGGGACACATGTAAACCTCCCTGCTTATATCTAAATTCTATAATGCCTAACAAGAAAAACAGCAAGCTCACTTTAAGCTGACAGAATTGCTCACACATCGTACCTTGCCAAGTCATGATTTGCACCTTTCATCAAATTGATGCTCATAATGCCGATGTGACTGACCATATGCAAAACCAAGAGTCTAGACGTCCTTTAATGGCAATCATCATTATTGCTATCGTCAAAACCATTAATCCCATCCCATCTATCTAGAGTCAACCTTCTGCATTCTTGCATACTCAGATCTATGAAATATCATGTTCTTCACCACTCCATAGCCTAACATGTCACTAAACAACCTAGATGTCCTTTCAAGTTCTTACCATCATGCTCTGGTATCTTTTTCAAACATGTTCTGTGAAAAGTTAACAAGACATTAATCAGCACAATTATGCACAGACTAACTCCTGTGGGAAGTTCTAGATGAACTGTCTGGTCATCTTTAGCAGTCTACGAGGCAGCAAACGGCAATTAGACAACACATTGCAAGTATCATAGCATTTCTCTGACAAATCACATTCAAGATACAACTCAATATAAACATATTGGAACAATTACACAAAGAGACTCCTGAAGATTTCATAACCAAATTAGGTACATTACCTGGAGAATCAGCATCTAATTCTCCCAATTTGAATCCATCCGCATGGCAATTAGATTTATAGCTGCGTTTGCTGATGAGAAGGCTCCATGAAAACTTTCCTGGAATGAGAGAGACTCCAAATCCCTTGCCATCTTCAACAGAATCTCACCGAGGTCGGCTTGCTTCCTTACTAAAGATTCATAGTATGAGTATGCCGCAAGCTTGCTAATTTCAACATTCATTGGCTCTGGACAGTACTCATCATCCAACCATTTGTGAAGAGTCACCCTTAGCCACTCAGATTCCTGTACATAAGACACCAAAGGATGTAAACTATTCAAGAAGCTGCTAATCTTTTTTTTTTTTTCTGAACACTAAACATTACAGTGTCCACTTGGGCAAAACCAAAACCATTACATCACCTCATGGAATTGACCAATGACTTCTCACCCTTAAAGGAGGTGCCTAATCGGTTTTCTAGTCAGGTGGGTTAATTTTGTCTTCTGCCAAATAGGATATCAAAGACAGAAAGGTGAGTACATTTAATTGCTTGTCTTTGCACATCTCAATTTTGTAACATTCTTCATCCACTATTTGTCACTTTCAATCCTGAGACTCTGACCAAAAATGCTACAAACAGAGGAATTTGAGAAAAATAGAAAGACCACAAACATGTATCAACAATGATTAATGAAAAGATACTACTTTTTAAAGTAATTCTAGGAGAAAGCCTTGCAATTTATTGATTTTGCAAGTAGATAAAAATATGGTGTTTAAATTTAAAAGTAGACAGACTAGAAACTTACAAGGAAAATTATTGATATAAGATGGAATTGGATATGAATGCTAATGAGCTGTCGGAGCAAATGACAGGATGTACTGCAGAAGCAGTCAAGATGTTTCTTGGAGAGCCAAAATGAAAGAGGACAAACTTAGTGGTACAATGCAAATGATCAAAACGCTTTTGGTGGAAATAAAGGAGCCTTCTAAGTGGCATGAAATATGAAGTACAAAAAAGATACACTAAAAGCTGTAAGGGTAAGTGCAAAGCTTATTTAGAGCTTGTATGTTTGATCGGGAACTAAATGCATATGAACTTGTTAAGATCAGAGAACTAAAGTATTTATTGTGCTAGACTGACTAAAGATTACAAAAAAGGATAGTGAAAGAGAGATGAAGGATAGATGGGAAAAAACCAAGAGCTGTAGAATACTGATGGAAGCCATAAAAGATCTGAAAGAGAACACATCAATATAATGAACCCCCACACAAAGGAATGTGGGGCAATACCTTGCGTTCTTTTTGTGGGTACACATAGGAGAATGGGGATGAGTTCATTGAAAAAGTCTATGCTTGAATATTGAGCCTACTAAAAATTACTTTGGTTTGGTTACTCAAGCCACAGTTTTTAAGGCCTCAAATTTGGAGCATTTTAAGTATTCTTCTAATCTAACTTAGGATGGGGGTTTTAATTCAATGATGAGATCAACAGGAGTGCAGGTCAAATTGGGAAGGGATCCTGTTCACAGGGAATTGATACTTGTAAGGGTGATTTGAGGAGCAGGTTAGTCCAAGGAGGTGTAGAAAATATGAAAAGGAAAATACGTAGAAAACTGGAAGAAGAGATGAGAGTAGAGAGTATTTTATTCTCTGTATTGTATTTTCTATATCTTTGAAGAAGAGTACATAATCTTATAAATAGAATACATAGGAGCCAATTAAGGTGGCTAAAAAAGGAAAGAATCAATTTACATCAATCACTAATCTAATTACAACTAATGAAATAATCCTAGTCAACTTTTCCCGAATTGGGTTTCACAACAGGAGGGCCCCATTTTGAGTGGTGTGCTGGGCATTATCTTGCACTCCTATCCCCAGGGGAATTATTTGTAGATTATGGCATCAGCAAAGGTAAAGAAAAATAGCAAGAGGACTAGATGATATACCCGTAGAATTAGGTGGTGTTGGGGGATAATGGAGTTGGTTAACAAAAGTATTGAACAAAGTATGAGGGGAAAAAGACCAAAAAATAAAGGACTATTACGATCCCCTTTTACAAGAATGAAAAAAGAATTCATAATTGTGCTAGCTATGGAGTTGTTAGGCAAATAGGTCATACAATGAATATTTAGAGAGAACTAGAGTAATGTTCATCATTGACATGAGACTATAGCACAGTAGATGCTAATAACTGTAACCACAAAGATTGTGGATTCGTCATGTTAGCATCAAATAGTCACTTGGAGTTCAGTTGTGAGTGCCATCTCTAAATAGATAGAATAAATGACACTGAATAATAACAATATTTTTTTCTTGAATGGTTAGCTAAATCAAAAACTTATCAAACAATTTGAGCAATGCTAGATACAGAATACACACAATTTTCTTACTGAAACAATTCATGGAAATTCAAATAGTAAGAGAAGTTACATATGGTTCTTATTGAATTAAAGAAGGCTTGCGATAGAGCACGAAGGAAATCAATTTGGTGGACATTGAAGAAAACATTCATCCCCAAAAGATGCATTGGTATTATAAATGATGATCATGAAAGACAACATTGAGTGTAGGCATTGTTTGAAGGACTTGTTATTCCTACCTAATTTTAGTTGGATTACGCCCTAAGGTTCAATCTTAGCCCCATTTATTTGCATTGGTTGTGGACATCGTCACAAAATATATTAAGATAAACTCTTAGATGTATGTTGGTTGTAGATCATGTTGTACTAATTAGTAGGGTAGCAACCCCCAGCATGTGTTTCCTGTACAAATTTTAATTCTACCCAACCAAAAATAAATTTAGGTAGGCTTGGGTATAGGAGTTGATGACCCAAACCCAACCCAACATGAATTAAAAACCACCCAGTGTTCATATTTCCTTGGTCCAATGGTTTTGGCCCATGTACCCCACCCCAAGCTCAAAGATCTTAAAGCCCATTGGCTCCATTGCCCAAGCCTGATGCCTCCACATGGAAGGAAAGCCCTCTCTTTTGTGTTCTAGAAAAGATACTTTTTATTCAATTTTTCATTATGTTTTTGTACTCTTAATAAAAATAAAGGTTGGAGCGGGTCAAGTCAATTGAAGTTGAATAAAATGAAATTTAGGTTGAGTTGGGTCTGGTCAAATCAATTGAAGTTGAATAAAATGAAATTTAGGTTGAGTTGGGTCTGGTCAAATCAATTGAAGTTGAATAAAATGAAATTTAGGTTGGGTTGAGTCAAGTCAAGGAAAAAGTGTTATTACCTAAATCAAACCTGACTTGACCCATTGTTGCCCTTACTAATTAGTTATCCCTAATGTGAACACTGCGATCTGGATCTTCTGAAGCCCCTCTTCAGGCAGTTAGCTTTTTTGGATTGCTGGCCTTGATAAGATTCTCACTCAAAATAATATCCATAAAAGGAATAACGTAATGATCAGCGCCTACCCTCTTTACCTTCATGCCTCGAAAGATGTCAACCACCTACCCTTAATTGCACTTTCTATTCTACAGTTCGGAACTCTGTTTTGAGCTGTTTTGATGTCCAATGGGCTATGCTGGCTTCTATTGCTCATATCTCGGACTTGGCATTTTAATGTACTTTGGCAGTTGGCCACTTTTGCTGTTATTTGTAGCATTTGGTGGGAGCACAATAATTGTGTTTTTCAGAATTAAGAAGGAACCCCTTCGAGGCCAGTCAAAGAGTCAACGCAAAGTGTGCTACGTGGGCAACAACATCTCTTAAAGAGTTTTAGGATTTCTCAATCTCTGATCTATCCAGAGCTTGGAAGGAGTGTATTCGTTTGATCTAGCTTATTGGTTCTGTATTATTCTAGTGTCACTCCTGTTCTTAGGTTATGGTTTTTATTTGTGTTGTTATTCTTGGAGTGCCCTTCTGTGGCACTCTCCCCTTTATGTGCTCACCGTCTTTTATGCACTGCTTGTGCCTTTATATATATATATATATATATATATAAGAAAAGAGGTTCATCCCAAAAGAGACCAACTCTCTCATCTCATCACCACATAAAAACCACACATCACACCCCTCCCCCCCTCTCCCTCTTTCTGATCTCCTCCCCACACTCTCTCTCTCTCTCTCTGAACTTCATCTTCCTCATCTCCAGAAATTTACTGCTATGTCATGATTGTAAGCTGACGTAAGCAGATATGGACCGTGTGTTCCACCTTGAATCGAAAGCATATGCATCTGGTTCATTTTCGTTTAGAAGATTTTTTGGGTTTCCTTTTTCTAAACTATAACAGAATAATTTTATTAATCACCAAAAAAAAAAATACAAGGAGGTCTACTGTACGAGAAATATTATAAGACAGAAATAAAAGAGAAGCTATACTAAAAATGATCTACAAAAAGCTCATCGGTATTTTCTAGTTATAAACATCAACAGAGAAGTAATCATTGATGTCCTCTGACAATACTGCAAAATTCTCAGAAAACCTGTCTCCAATTTCATGAGTCAGCGATAAGAACAAAGAATCTGCTCAATTTTTCTGATACATTCTGGTTTTCGAAGATTCTTCTGATGCTTCCAAAGTCATTTCTTTGTGGAATAAAAGGATTTTGATCGGAAATTCTCCCTTCTGGTATTTTCGCCCAGACCTGATCTTTCATCCATTCGGGGCTGCATTCTATTTCTGTGGCACTAGACTATCTTGTGGATAGTTGCATTATAGTTTGCACAACCTTTAATTGACCGCTTCTGATGCTCCCTCCTAAGACCCATACAGCTTTTTATAGATCTGAGATGGTTTCTACACAGTTTCCGAGTCTTGGGGGATAATTCCATATTTGAATTTTATTTTAGGCTTCTCTTGAAAAAAATCGGGCACCATGTGTTGTTGAGACTATTTTAGTTGACAGATTCCAAAACATTTTACCCATGGGATGTAGCGATGAGCCACCTAGTCTATGCACACCTAGACTCACACAGAGTATTTGACCAGGCGTGGCAAGTTTGTAGGGCCACCAAACTCATCATAGAAGAGGAGTACGTATATTACTTTTTCTATGAAAAATCAACCCCATCTAATTTTGCAAACTGCCATATATAAATGCCATACAATGGATGGTCAAAAGTGGTTTTCATTTCGACAATCCATTTATTGGAGATTAGATTAAATGGCTCACAAAGCTAGGTGAGGTCATTGTTGGTTGGAAAGCAATCATATAGTACCCCTTCTATGATTTGCCTGGTGAGTGCCACAAATATGTCAGCATTCCACATGTTCAAAAACACAATCAAAGGCCCAAGGTATGTAAGCCAGGTATGCAGAGCATTCACCTTTTGAAAATTACACCAGTCTTCTTCTTTCCATGTCTTCATTCATCCCCAGCTCAACCTGCTGTTATCATCCTATTCTCAGCACCAAGATATTCAAAAAGTTTGGGTTCAGGACAGATCAAGGAAGAATTTGGGTTTTTTCAGACTGGGCACTTCAGTAATCAGAATGGATGAAGCATTTGTATACCTGATTTTTCCCCTTGGAATTGAAAGAGCATCAATCAATACATCTATATCCACCATTTCAGTTCCTGAACAGTAACCAAAACCTCTATAACATCGTCAACCCAATTTCAACTAGGGACATCCAAAGTACAAATCAGGCTTACATAAGCTTAGTCTAAGTAAAATGCAGATTCCAAAAGTTCAAATTATTTTCATAATGATGACTCTAGAGACACTGTCAAAGTCGCCCGATTAAGGTTAACTGCTTATTAAAATTTAGGGAGACTGGGGTACTGATTTTAAATGGGGAAATTGTACATTTATGACGAGCCACGCCTAACATGGTTAAGTGAGATGAGTCGAGGACTTCATGAATGACATAATTCAAAGAAAACTCCCCAACAAATCATCATAATTTTGTAAGATGGGCCACGAAAAATGAGCATTTGATTGATATAAGCTATTGATTTTTCATAGCGCATCTCACAAAATTATGATAATTGGATGATAAATTTTGCTTGAATTCCTTTATCCACCCAATCATGTGGGGACCAATACATGATAAATTGTCAGTCTCCCAAGAGACAATCGCCACCTAAATCTCGAGTTAGAGCTCCTCTTTTCACAACATGCATGTTTGACAATCTTGCCAACAAATTCTAGCCTCGAATTAGATGGGCAATTAACGATTATGTAAGTTCCATTTTTTATGACTATTAGTTCATTCATCTTTAAAAATGGTGAAAATGGAATGGAATACGCTAAATGAACTTGGAACTACATGACTAAGATCTCGCCCAAGACCAAGTTCATCTATTTCATTCCATTCTATTCCCACTATTCTCAAAGCCAAAAATAGCCTTAGGACCTAGTTGTAGCCTTGAAACCTACGGTGGAATTGGAATCTTTATGGAGCTTCTAACATTCTTCTTTTGATCGATAATAATGTTTGGTGAAACGAGACATTCATCAAAGAATTCCATGTTCTGACTTACCCAAATTTCAGAATCAACAGAACTTGCTCATGGTCGACTCTCTTAAGAACCACACATTTCTTAGTGGATAAAGCAACTGAAAATGAATCGTAAGTTACGAGAGAAACAGATAGAGCAAAAGAAGAGTACCTCAAGGGCCTTGGAAGGGAGGAACCAGTCCTCAGGGACCCTAAGGTCTTCAACTAGGGAATCATCAGGTGGTACTGGCACTGCATGGGGACGGAGGTCTTGGAGGGGCATTGGCCCTGAAAGTGGGAGGAAGATGAAGGACACTCGTTCTAGCAGTGGCAGAGTAAAATGGGCGGCCTCTTTGTAGGGTTGTGTGGATTCCATCTATCCTCACAGAAACTGCAAGGGGCACTGATAGGCACCTCATTGCTCTCAAGTTCTATTATGGGTCCTCTTGGATCTCTGGTGTATCATTGGTAGATCTGTCTGTATCCCTACTTAAGTATTTGATGGATTTTTTTTTCTTTTTTGAATTTTAAACTCTTCAAACTTTAAATTATAAATTCTAAATTAAAAAAAAAACTACAGAGATCTTCTCTTATTTAGTTTCTCATGGAATTAGATAATAGAATTTGTAGAATTCTAACAATTCAAATTTTTTAGAAGATGAATTTAGACCCTGGGTATTGAATTGTGGAACACATTTATTCTAGAGTTAAAACATTTCCACTCAAGTTGGTGAACTCAACTATTTCAAACCCTTCATATAAATCTAACCTGGTAATTAATTTAGCATGAATTAAATCAAATCTTTTAATTAATCCTTATATGTCATCTGAAAATACATGGATGTTGAGAAATGATTATATATTGTTATTATAGGGATGAGTTAGTTCACTTTATGTCTTAACTTTTAAGTAATTTTCAGCAATAGTAAGATTTATTTGTTTCAAAATGGATAGTGGATTCACTCATCCTCATAGTAACTATGATGAATATGACAACATATAATCATTTTACATTGTTGTCATTAAAATAATTGTAAGCATTATTATAAAATTGTTATACTTGAAATTTCTAAAAAATATTTAAATTAGTTGACCCTTTTATTAAAAGGTGCATAGAGATTAGGTTGATTCATTTATTTCAATGTGGATAGAATACGAGAGATAAATAATGAGGTTTAGATCAAGAGTTCAAATAAATAGATCAGCTAGAGCCAACTCATCTGATCATAGATCTATATTGACCCCATTTATATTCTAATTGGACTAAGATATCGACAAAGGAGACTATTTTGATGTTAAAGGAGTTTTTTTTATCAAGTGTAAAATTAAGAGCTAGAATATATTAGCAAGACCCACTTTGAATAAATTATTGATGTTGGTAACTCCTCATCTATCATTCGTTTTGTCGTGTACTCTTTCTGTCCCAAATTAGTTGTCCTATATGGATTTTAGAAGTGTCTCAAAATAATTCTCATTTATATTGGAGTAGTATAAAGTGTATTGAAAATAGATGAAATCATATGGAGTACTAGCTTTATATAGAGAATTATTTAAAAAATAAAAATATTTCAAATGAGACAACTAAAACGGGGACGACGGGAGTATTAATTTTAATGGCCTAATTTATGCATATCGAGATATACAACATTTACATTATTAGGTTAGTTAGGGCTATGTAACGCATGTATTCTATAATTAGTTATTTAAATAAATATTCTGTAATGGTGTTTATGGGCCATGCTTGAGCCAGGCTAAGCCTGAGCTCATTTATACATATAGAAGCTTGAGCTATTGAAAGTCCACCACGCTTTTCAAGATTAAAGTCCAAGTCTGCTCATTTAAATTATATAAGCTTGAGCCCACCCTTTTAAAATTATTAAATATTCAATTGTTCAGTTGAAAGTAATATATGCAAGTAGAAGTGGACTAAATTTCAATTCAAAACACATTTTTAAAGCACCAGATTTTAATGGTCAAAGATACTTAAGACATTGTTGAGCATGAAAGTGAGTATTGAACTTAATTTGACAAATACATTTCACACTTCAAAAACTTACTTTTAAATCTTCTTTAAATCACACTAAATATAATATTCAAATAAAAAAAAGTCGAAACAATTTAAAAGAAAAACATTAAAAAGATTATGTCAATGTATTTACTAATACTCTTGTACGACCAGTGTAATACATATGGAATGATACATATTCACCAGCCTTAAAATAAGAGAATCTTTTGTATTCCTAGATATTCAAGGAATGCCATTAAATTGATTCGTCTTTATTCAATTTCTCACTTCCACACTTTATTATAGTATCTGTTTTTTTTTTCCTCTTTTTCGGGTGCAACAGTACTTCAGGTTTACTGCTAAAGTTACCTTCATCTACTTTGTGGGAGCCCACCTTCATCTTTGTTTTAATATAATTTTCATACACATTTTATGCATATGTATGAATCTTTAAAAATAACAATAAAACCAAATAATTAAAATGAAGGAAACAAAGGAACCACGAAGTGAATTTTGAAAATCAAAGAGACGAAATGAAAAATACTGAATACATGAAAACCATAACAAAACCAAAAAGAGGAAGGTAGACAATGGGAAATTAGAAAATAGAATATTAGAATAGCCAAGTAAAAAAGAAAATGGGAAAAAATGATGAAAGGTTGATGAAAAAGAACAAGAAAAAGGGCTAAAAATACAAGAAAACATAAAGTTCTCGACTTGCTGCTGCCGTTTCTCTTCTACTGCAAGAAACTAGAAAAGGGTTTTCAGCCTATATCGCAGGTTAATTTTTTTTTTTTCTCAATTTTGGCCATTTCTCTATGACCGAAGGTTATTTTTTTTCTCCATTTTGGTTTTTTCTTTTTATGAACAATGGTCTTCTCAATTTTGGCCTCTTCTAAAATACTGTACCCAATTAATCCTTAAGGATATGTGCACACCTCCCTACCCTACACACACATACCGAATTCAAGCAATAGAAAGTAGCCCCATAGTCTAAAAATATTTGAACATAAATCAAACTTAAGACCTCTCTTTATGAAGGAAGTCTAAAAATATTTGAACATAAATCAAATTTAAGACCTCTTTATGAAGGAAGCTTCCTTCAAAAATTCCATTTTAGTCTTTTAATAACTTTAAAATGCCTTCTTTTACCTCTCAAAGTGAAAAAAAAAAAAAAACCTAAAAAAGACTAGCTTGTCCTTTAAAAGTCCACGTTCCCAACTTAATCCGCTTATTCAACTCAACATGACCGACTCTATCTTAAGACAACAAAAGCAACCGCTTAAAGCCCCAAATATTAGAAAGCCCAAAATTATTGATAACCTTAATGCAAAACCCTATTAAGAAGGTCTAAATTTCAGCCACAAGAGTTTTAAAAGAAGGCCAATTTTTTTTTTTAATTATATATAATTAAAATTTTAATTTAAATATTATTTATAATAATATCTTAAATACAAAGAAGATCCCGTTTAGATTTTTCACTTTAGGCCTCAACTTGTGTTTGGCCGGCCCTACAACTCAGCCAACTTTTTGTCACTTAAGTCTATACCAAAGCTCGTTCATCTACCAAGTTTTTTATCGAAATACATGAGTTCACTGACCATTCAAGTTGAATCGGGCAGGTTCAAGTAAGTTTCCAACAAGTTTTCACGCCACGGTGGAAAGGGGTTACTGGTAAACGGGACTAGGTGAAGGGTAATCCATTCAAGAAAGACAGCTTAGGAGAGTAAGAAAAGACAACAAATTGAGAGAGAAAATGTTTGGAAATTATAGTTGGCGGTGATGATAATGATAATGCTGAACTCAACTGCTATATAGAATTATAGAATATAGAAAGGTGGTGGAAAATGAAAAGAAAGAGCCCAAATGAGTCAAACCAATAGGTAAGTGTTGACCTGGATGACTCATCCATTCACTGAACGAGTGCAGAACCAGGTGATAAGAAACTGGAATAGGTGCAAATGTACCAAGAGATTTTTTCTTACTTTAGGGTCCCACTGGCTCTAAAAGCTACAGATAAAAGAGCAAGATAACAATTACCAAGTCAAGGACAAGGATGATGCTGTCAAAAATTAAAGTAGCCCAAAAGATCATAAACACATTTAACTTCAGCACATGTCAAAACATGGAACAAGCCCTTATTTCCAACCATTTCCTCAGTTCATACTTTCATACCATGCAGCAGTAGATCCGCAATGGTGTCAAGTTTAAAAAGATAATATATCATGCCTGAAGGCCAATAACACCTGCCACAAGAAAAATGAAAATAAATTATGTTAGAAATGAGGTTATCTAGCTATGCTCTCAAAATAAGCCCACAGACACCTTAGCCCAAAGTTCTCTCAGATTTAGCTCATTAGGTGAGGTCTGCCAGAATTAGAGGACCAGGCCTCTACCCAGCAGCTAGCCTGAACCTTCAAGGACCGCCCAATCTCGGCAAGGGGCTCTTAACTGTCCTCTTGTTCACATTCAACAAAATATAAATCAGTAAGACTGCAAATGGGCTTACCACATGCTACGCGGCCACCAGCATTTCCAGTGCTCTTGCTGAGTTCATGTCCACCTAAAAGACAGGCAGTAGAGTTAGAAGATAATTAACTCGGATCAATGTAGATCAAAATAGGAAACACACAGAAGATTTAAAAAGAAAAAAAAAAACTGACAAGAACACCATCAATCAATTAGTGACTAGCTAGCAAATTTGACAGACAGCATACTGTCAAATGGTTGTATCCACAATATCTGAAGCCAATTCTCACTAGAAACAAGGAGAGAAACCCTCAACAGTTGTGGAATTTACAGAATCTGAAAATCCTGTAAGCCCACTTCAATTTTAACCCTCAGCTTAAAGATTAACATATTTGCTCATCATGATATTCCTGTTTTGTGTGGCAAAACATTTGTTGTGTTCACCAAATCTGTGACAGAAAGGTGTTTACTTTTTCCTCCAGCAACTTCATTACCAGTTCAACTGACAAGAGGACAAATACCTCAGCTTAAGTTGTTGAATTCGTAAATATGCTTTCTTAGGGTGGGAGCAAAAAAGGGGGATAAAACAAGTTACAAATATCTACAGATAAAGCATAAAATAAATAGGATCACCTAAATACTAGAATACCCAAAGGTGGTACACAAGATAAAGATCTCACATGCAGCCTCTGAACCTTTAGCCCCCAGTTTAAATCAGTTCTTTCATGCATAGGTAGATCTCTCTCTGAGATGCATGTTTAAATTTTTATGAACACGAGACTCTCTATCAAATGAGCAGAAAACACCCACCAGCAGGCCATCATCATGCATTTCCCATCCATTAAGCACCTTAGTCTTCTTTCCAAAGAAACAGAAAAGACAAGATCATCAATCCCCATTTATTTCCTGCAAATAACGCATTCTCTCAACATAGGCAATCTTGGTCCTTCCAAACTCCACAAACCTTTCGTGGTCACATGGTAAACATTTAGAAATTCTGCTGAGTTCTTGATAGCTTCAACAGCTGTTTGGGCTATTTAATGGAACATTTAGGAGGCACAACAAATAACATCAGCTATATCTTTAGCCAAGAGTACATGGTCCGAGAATTAGAGACAACAACTGCATGAACCATTAAATGACATATTCAATAGGCCCAACTGATACAGTTCACTCTGGTGTACATTAACCAAGAATTAGTATCAACAACTACTTTAACTGATAACAGGTCCAATTGAAAACAAAAACCATAACCCCCAACAAGTGCAACAAATGGGTAAAGTCCTTGCTCACACCTAACAAAAAACAAAAGGCAAGAAATAACAAAATGAGTCACTGATTTTTAATTTGTAGGGATGCAAACGGGTTGGATTTGAGTATCATTAGGAAAAATCCATATTTGCATCCACTTAATAATGTGGGTTTTTTATTCCGAATCAAATCATGTTGAATTCTTAAATGTATAATCCAAACCCTCATTCACTTAATAGTAGTCAAATTGGAACTTGAATTCGGGTATTTCCATAAACATTGACATTCCCCTCTAAAAATGGAAAATCAGATTAATTAAATAATCGAGTTCCAATTTTTTCTTAAAAAAAAAAAAAACTTAAATAATTAGTAAAGATTTAAGAAAAAAGCCTAATCCCAAGAAATGATTAAAAATTAATGCAAAAAAAAAATTAAAGTAAATGATAAAAACCATCAATTCAAATGGCGGAATCAAATTTTATCTCGTATGTGATACCATATTTTCTAGTTCCAAATACAAAAACTAGTTTATGACAAGGATACATGAGACTAAATGTTAATTTAACACAACAAATTTATTAAAAAAAACATGCATTCGTAAAATTGTTAAAAGCCTATAGCACATTTGGTAGGTGCTCATTGAGGGTTCAAGTCCTATGGGCATCAGCTAGACCAATCAGCCCATAGAAAAAATAAAATTGTCAAATCCACATGCAAATGATGGGATATATGGCTTCAATGACAACATTTATTGACAATAAATATCCTATTTACAGTATTGGGTTAGCATGTTATCATATTTAGACATAGCTAGATCCAAATCCACATCAAAATAGCAAATGGATTAGATTTAGATTTGAACTCATATCAAAAAAATTAAACAGATTTAAAGTTTCCATCTAAATCCATTTATTTTGGGTTGGATAATTTCCGATTTTTGAATTTCGATATCCATTTACATCCCTATCGACTTGTGACTTCGCCCTTAATTTTGTGTATGAAAACTACAATGCAAGAGCATCTTCTTTTGCAGCATCTTGTATTTCGAAATTTTGACCTTTAGCTATATAATTTGAAAAATAAAACTAAGTGAGAGATAATTTTGCATCTCCCAAGGAAATAGAAAATAAAGATAAATCTAAAATTACCCTTTCCAAGATCATCGGGATCGCCATGGACAACAACAGCCCTTCCAACAATGGAATTTGGTCCAGTGAGAGGAATCTGGAAACATAAAATTAAGCATTAAATGCTACATGAAATAATCTGGAAAAAAGTAGGGAAAATTTTCTAAAATCTGGGAATAGATTGTAATGCCATTTGCAAAGAATCAGACATAAAATGAATCACCTGACTGTCAACAATAGTGAAAGTCACTGTACCTGAGACATTTATACATTTGAATAGCAAGATATCAGTTCCAAATGGACAATAAGAAAAAAAACAAATTTCAGGGCTACAACTAAAATAAATGTTTTTTGACCATACAACTTATTGCATAGATCATGGGCAACAGATAGAACAATATTGAGGAGGAAAGTATTTGTGATAGTCAAAGTGCAATGCACAATCAAAGCACCAAGGGTCCTGCAGCTAGACCATACAACTTATTGCATAGATTCATAGGCAACAGATAGAACAATATTGAGGAGGAAAGTATTTGTGATAATCAAAGTGCAACGCACAATCAAAGCACCATGGGTCCTGCAGCTAGACATATGCCTAATTTTGCTAGGTGCACTTGTTTAGAAACTTCAAGATATATATAATCCATAGAATTTTGTCCTTATTACATCAATATTAATAAAAAATAATAATATCATCCAAAAAATAAAATGCATAAGCAACTAAGATTCCAAACACATCATGTAAGCATGGTATTATATTCATGCTGCAAGAATATTATCAAATAATTAGAATTCTTTATTAGTTACTACTGAGATTTACTTCATCTGAACTATAATGTTACTAGCTATCAAAAAAAATTTGGGCTTTCCTCTTTGAATGAATTCTAATCAATCATTCAAAATAATAATAATAATAATAAAGGGTTATTATAGAAGAAAGTTTCTAAAAAGAACTAGGTGAGGGTCTAAATGCAAAATGTGCTAGGCAAGGAGCAAAATGGATTTGCAGCTTAGGTAAGGGCTTAAGTGCAATTAAGGTGCACCTTTGACTGTTATGTTATTTGCTTAAAAATAACATATGCATTTCTACCATTAAGTAGTACTCTACCCATATGTAGTTCTACCCACATTTTTGACGTGTCCATTTTTCATGCGAAATTTTTAACCATATCTTTTAAGAGTAAACTGAAGTATACCAGAACCTTTTCAATATTGTATTTTGGTTGTATGCTCAATTGTTAACTATGGTTGAGGTGCAAAAACCATCTATTGACATTTCGCTGTTCACTAAAGATTTGTTCCCATTCACTTGACCATCATTTAAACATGCTAAATTCTGGAAACAACCCTTGACCTCAATCTCACTTGAATCCCCATTTGCACCCACACCTACTTCTTGCAACTAAAGACGTGTCAACTTTGAATTTCAAGATTCCTACACCCTAATTGAGTGCTGCATTTTTTTTACTTTTTTTTCTAACTTATTTATTATTTTTCTTTTTGGAAAGAGGAAAGGCGCGGCTGGAATTCAAATAGAGCTATTGAATTGATTCTCTATACATGTGAGTATGAAAACCTTTTCGTTGCTGTATTATTAAAAAAATGTTATTTCATTAATAAAAAATAAATTCACTCTTTTACTAATAAATTAGAACGACTAAGCAGAACAAACAGATACCATCTTCTCCAGCAGTGACATTGCCCAAGTCACCAGCATGTCGGTTACCATCTTCTGGAGCACCATGCTCTTTGCCAGCAGGATTGAAATGTGGCCCTATAAATTGAACATTAACTAACCATAAATAGGAATCATGTGCAAGCAAACGCTTTTCTTTTAGTCTATTCTATTACTATTTTGACTATCATCAGCTAATAGAAGATAATATAAAAGACTGAATGGTGTGCAGTACCAGTTGACATGCAGCCATTTGTTGTATCCCCAAGGGCATGGACATGGAATCCATGGAGCCCAGGTTGAAGACCAGTAAGAGTTCCAGTTACAGTAGTAGGGCCTGCAACAGACACAACAACAAAATAATTACAAGAAAAAAGGTACGCTTCATTGCTGCAAAAAAAATGTACTAAAATGTTGCAAATTTTCCATCTAAATTCTTTGATTGAGTGTAAATTACCATCTCCTTCCTGGGTGAAGTGCACAGTGCCACTAACACCCTCCTTGCCAACAAGAACAGCAACAGCCTTCACCATTTTATGTGATCTGAAAGGAAAATCTTCACTGATTGATGGGAGATGCCTGAAGTATTTATTACACAGATAAAATGGATAAAATCCACTCTCTAGCACAATTTTATAGTTGCTTATTAATATTAACAAATAAAATAATCCCAAAGCTGCATTTGGATGTAAAATTGCACCCAAGAAGCTGACAAATGACAACCTTCCCCAATTGAGACTCTACTGGCATCCAAGGAAACTTCATCCTTGAACTACTGTAAGACATAGTTAGATGCCATTTTTCACTATTAAGAGCGTATGAATGCACAACTGGGGAATCAATTACAGTCCATCTATGAATCCCAAAGAAAAAGAATCTTCATCAACCTTCTGGAATGTCAAAATATATCCATTCAAGTAATAAAAGAAAAAAAAAAAAAGGCATTAAAGTGCATCAATGATAGAAGACAAGTTATCAGGCAATTCGCTATGATTTTAAGATATAATGGATTGCACATGGCGCACTATGTTTCACTAACAAAATTGGATACATACACAGGAAGGACCAAAATGAACATCATAACAGCTCTCAACTGTCAAAACAAAAAGAACAAATTAACCTAACAGAGGACAGCAATGACATCCCTGAGAAGATTTTCACTTTGAACATGGTACAAAAGGAAAAGCATGGAACATGCCGGTTGCGCCCAATACAGGCACCAGGCTTATTGCAGACAACCACTGGAATGACAGGTCCCATAGTGTCCGTTGTAAATAACAATTTTTTGTATTATCCAAAAAAAGAAAGAATACAAAATACACAACAATTACATACATGCTGTATAGGCCCCTCATGGGCTGTAACTGAACCTAACACACATGCGCAAACATATTTTCAACTATACTATAAAGCTCATATTAGCTAACATGAGCTCCAAGCTGATGGGGCTATGAAAGGCCCACATGGAGAACACCATCTATAGATGAGCCTTTAAACGAACCCATCCCCATCCATGTGGACTCACCTAAGTTGGGCCTTGCAGGCTATCTCAAATGTACTTCATGTGCAACAATGGCATATAAAAGATGATAATACAAATGGATGATAAGTATTCTTTGGAATCCAATTACAAAGGCCTGTATATAGACTTGGATAGTTGGATAACCATCATCATCATCTAAACCAATTATCCCATCAATCCAAAGTTGGCTTTTATATTAGATTAAGTAAGTTGTTACTATGTGCCAACTGCCTATCTAACACCCATGAGACTTGAACCCACAACCTCTAGACTACATAATGAATCCTTACTAGTTGTGCCACTGGTTCTTGTCACTTGGACGATTGGATCTTAATTCAATTCATGCCATAGATCCTTTTTTAGGGTATATGTCAAACATTTGTTTGAGGTTGGAGTCTCCAATTGATTCACATGCACATTCATCTAACATCCAACCCACAACTAATTCGACGTCAATCCTACCGCCCTATCCATGTACTCCCCCAACTCATCATACCCAACAATGTGGGACCTAGTCCACCTTCAAGGGTGGTCTCAATGAAGAATTTCTAACCCCTCCCTAAAAGAAAGTCTCTAAGGAATTGTACGCGTCATGTCATATGTTGGTGGTACCAATTGGCCCACCAATTTAGGTCATGGTTTACATATTAGTATATGGATAAAAACTCAGCTCCATGAGACATTGCAAGTCATATAAGAGAATGTGGGTATGAATAAAAAAATTGACAAAGCTAGTTGATAACTCAGATTCATTGCCTTAAATTAAGTGGATAGCAATGTATGGCAATGTATGGTGCAACTGATTTTTCGCCCATTGACTAATCTACAAACCCTAGCTTCAAATTAGAAGGACACACCTTACCAACACGTCAAATACCACCAAAATGGAGTAGACATATGAACTACTTGATGAGTAGGTCTTGTTAGTGGCCCACATGAGTATTGGAGCTTTCCACTTAGCAAATTCATAAATTAAAGAATCTTATTATTTAGAGGTAAGGTTGCAAGAATTTATCAAGGGATTTTCAACCTAGGAGCATTTAGCATTTGCTATAAACAACTAAGTTTGATCTCCCAAATTCCAATAACGCATTCAATGTTTTTGCTTATTTGAGAGTACAATTACTCAACCACCCCAAGTTAGAATATCCAAATTATCATCATCATCGAAGGCCAAAATCCCATCTATTTGGAGTTGGTTTTACAAGTTCTTCTTCTCTAATTGATCCTATCATATACCATACCATCAATCACTATACAA
The DNA here is from genome assembly GCA_013350335.1 of Chimonanthus salicifolius. Classification (NCBI taxonomy): domain Eukaryota; kingdom Viridiplantae; phylum Streptophyta; class Magnoliopsida; order Laurales; family Calycanthaceae; genus Chimonanthus; species Chimonanthus salicifolius. The sequence continues at coordinate 35,399,932 of CM023533.1, read as the reverse complement.
TCTACAATGTCCTTCATTATTCCTTCCCTCCATGTTTTCAGTGGTATTCCTTTCTTCGTTGTGCCCTCGATCTGTGGCTTTTCAAGTCTATGTACTAGGGCGATGTTTGGTCTTCCATTAAAATGACTAAATCAGCCTCAAACAAGTTTTTCTCAATTTGTCATCTATTGGACGGCATTTTTAAAATATCCCTATTGCATTCATTTGTAACTCTATCTTTTCTAATTCTATCTCCAACTATTTGTCTTTTCTTCATTGTCCAACATTTAGGGGTGAAACTTGGGTTGGGTTTGGACCTGACCCGAATTTTTTGTGGGCTGGGTTATATAAATTTGAAATTTGGGTCGGGTCAAGTTAAAGGAAAAAAAAATCCACATGAAAATTCAGGTCGAATTGGGCTGAAGACCACCTTTGTTGGTGCTCTCCATGGTTTTGACCTGACCCGAATTTTTTGTGGGTTGGGTCATATAAATTTGAAATTTGGGTCGGGTCAGGTTTTGCCCTCCCTCAAACAAGTCGGGCTGATTCTTGGGCTCGTTGTCGGTTCGGGTCAAGTTTCAGGGTCGGGTCAAGTTCGGCCATTTTTTACATGGGTTAGAGTTGGGTTTATCAAAACTCGGCCTAAACCGCCAGAGTTTCATCCCAAATAAGACTTCTTTTTTAAGACCAAGGTGTCCTAGGCCTCTTAAAGCACCTGACTAATCCTTGGGGCATGTGCAAACCTCCCTATCCACACACACCAGGAAACACTATAGGGAGGGAGTGGCACTTTTTGTGTTGAGAGTTACTTAGCGAAAGGAGACTTTTTTATCACACAAAAGCTCATTAGCTTGTCTACATTTTGCGCAATCCTCTCCCATTCTATTAGTTATATCTAAGTCGTAACCTTCTTAATATTCAACCATAGAACCCAAGTATCCAAGTTGGAATGTCCAAAGAAACAACTAAATCCTAAACAAGTCCAAGTAAAAATAAGGAATCTAATCGCCTTAAGCATATATAACACATAATCAACTTGACAAGTGATCATCCAAAAGTCCAATTAATAACAATCCTACACACAAAATATCAAAACACAAAAAAAAAAAATATATATATATATATATATAAAATTAATTAATATAAAAACCATGTCTAGTTTGGCATTATAAAAATCTATATCAATAACAACAAATAACATCAAATCCAGATCAAGGAGGGGATGTTAATTGTATTCCAAATCAGACACAAAATAAGGTGGAATAACAATTATTTCATTGAGGGCGCACCCAATCACTCTTAGAAAAACAAACTCAAGGTGGATAACATTCACATGGACTTCCAAAAAATAAAAAACCTAAGCAATGGCTCGGTGGCTCCATCATATCATACGTAACAAAATCATCAAATTGCCACATACATAAGGTTTGCTCACAAGAGCCAGTCTCACACAGATCAATAATATATTGTTTTTTATAGGATAAGACAAGCTATGGAATATCAATTTTTTGTCCAGGAAAAGGAATAGTAACATTTAATCCACTTAACTCATTTACATTTCCACATGGTCCTAAATAGTACCAAAAATTCTTATTGTGAATCGACTACATCCAAATGCATCCCAAGTATAAATTGATTCAACTCCTAATAATTATGCTTGGCTGCAAAGAAAATACTTTTCTATAATGGTATAGTTTTAGCCAAAATGAACACTTCGAATTGTTTTTTAGGAAATGTTGCTTTCAAAGACAAACACTTAAGTGGAAGTTCTTCCTGACAAATAAATAACATTAACAAAAAATGGTCAAATCCATTTATTATTAGTTAAAAATCTTTATTAAGCAATTTAGTTCACATTTCCACATGATCCCAAAAGGTACCAAAAATCATACTAAGAATTAACTTACATCTAAATACATCCCAAATATAAATTCCTAATATCATAATAGCTGCACAGAAAGTACTATTCCAGGAAAAAATTCAAAAAAAAAAAAAAAAAGAAAGAAAGAAAGAAAAGGTACTTTCCTCAAAAACAGCATATGTTTATCTAAATTAACTCAAAAGCAATCTTCCATAACTAAAAAATAAACATTTTTGACATTTTGTTAAAAATGTAGTTTCCAAGAAGAACTTAAAGGGAAGTAATTTCTAGGAAAATCAGAACTCAGAAGTGTTTTCTGGGGAAATAAGCACTTTTTAACCAAAATTGTTAAATCAATTCCTATTTCAGCTAAAATCTTTATTTTCCAAAGAAGTACTATGCTTTGCATGCATCCGATTCAGAGCCTAAAATAACTATTCGAACAAAAATCTATAGTTTCTAAGAACAGCTTAAAGGGAAGTAATTTCTAGGAAAATCAGAACTCAGAAGCATTTTCTAGGAGAATAAGCACTTTTTGACCAAATGGTTAAATCAATTTCTATTTCAGCTAAAATCTTTATTTTCCAAAGAAGTACTATGCTTTGCATGCATCCGATTCAAAGCCTAAAATAACTATTAGAACAAAAAATCTATAGTTTCTAAGAACAGCTTAAAGGGAAGTAATTTCTAGGAAAATCAGAACTCAGAAGTATTTTCTAGGAGAATAAACACTTTTTGACCAAAATGGTTAAATCAATTTCTATTTCAGCTAAAATCTTTATTTTCCAAAGAAGTACTGTGCTTTGCATGCATCCGATTCAGAGCCTAAAATAACTATTCGTTTAACTAAAAATAATAATTATTAGTTCAATTTTGACTAACTTTAGGAAAAAAATTGCTATCCATGCATCGAAAGAGAGCTGAAAGTACAGAGCATTTAGATCTTCTAATCAAGAAGCTGCAATAAAAACCCATTCCGACTAACAAAGAAGAAACCTTTGACCCGTAAGATCAGATCTCAAATCATCAAATTTCTAGCAAAGGAAAAGCAAAATCCAGAATAAGAATATCCATAATCCAAAAGAATTAAAAGATAATCAACACCACCCATGAAGAAGAGCGTGCTTCCTTGGACAATGATTATTTTTAACTAAAATGAAATGGGTTTAATCATTTTGGGTGCAAGGAAAGGAAAACACTGTCCCCAAGAACAACAATGTTCAACTAAATTTAATTTGGTTTGATAACTTTTTTATCATTAGAAAATAGTTGTTTCCGATGAAAGTACTTTCTCATCCGAGTATTTGGATCAAAGAAAAGAGAGAAAACCCTAAACTCTATTCACCAATTTCTTTTAATAAAAAAAAAAAAAAAACTATCATAAATATTATATAAAAAAGGCTAAAAACCACAAAATCTAGGCCTTCTTTGAACATATTCTTATTCTTACAAGCAAAAGGAGAAGAGAAGAAGAGCTCACTCACCTCAGAGAACCCCTGAAATGAGAGGAGAGCAAACTGTAGAAATTTCTGCAATTATTTCGCCGGCTGGACCCTTTTAATGAGAGAGAAAAACAGATGTGAAGAGAATCGACCTGTCAAATTTCAGCAACCCACTGAGTCAAACTCTAGAAGGTTCGGTGGTCAGTAGAGAAGGCAAATGTGGTGGAGAAATTATCCCTCGTCAGATGATTTGATTAGTGACCTACAAATTTACACTCTGAACGATGGGTTGATTAAAAATACATAAATATAAATAAATAATATTTAAAACTATTTTAATCATATTTAAAAATTATTTGTGAAAAGGCATTTAGTAAGATTACAATGATTAGATTCGAGAGCGTGCATGCTTAAGTTTTGATTTTAAATATTATTAGTTAGACTTGAGCCCTAGATCAAAAATCAATTTGAGAACACGTTTTTGCTCATGTTTCAAAGTTCAAATCTGAGTTTTTAATTTAAATTTATATAACATAATTAAAAGATACAGAAAACCGTTTAGACTTAAAGGGTTCGAGTGATAGTCAATAATTAATTTTAAAAAATTCTGAATTTAATTTTTATTTCACTTCAAAAAATCATTTTTATTGAGTTATTCAGTGTAAACTTAAACATATTCTCAAATTAATCGAATATTCTAAAAGGCTTGGACACTTAAATCATAAAAAAAAAACTTTAAAACTGTATTTTTTTTAGTTGAGTTGAATGTGAGTTTACAATCTGTACAACAAATGCAATATAAATTACAATACTGTAAAAATATTTTTTAATAAATATATAGTTAGTATAATTTTGCAGAATCTATTTATTATGGGCTAATTTATAAAGAAAAAATGATCTTAAAGTCTTATCCTGAGATAAGGAAGACTTGGTTCATATTTTAAAATTCTAAATTGTTCGCTAATTTTTAAATATAAAGATGTATATATATGTGTATTTTTGTAAAAATATTAGATTTACTATTGAATAGATGACAGAGAGAGGTATGATAAAATTTTGAGATTTTATAATTAAATACTTTTCATTTGATCTATCTATCAATGGTTTTAATCGTTTCACAAGATCCAAAAAGATATATGTATACATCTTTACACTTAAAAATTAATAAACAATTTGAATTTTTTAAAAATAGATTTCACATGACCCAAATAGATCATTTTAAGTCATCCTTGTCATTAATACGACAATATATCATTTCTCATCTAATGAATTAGTGTGAACTTTTAATATATAGTGGCCCACTTTTATTAAAAGAAATGTATTTAAAAAAAATTGTTGTTTCACAAGATCCAAGAAGATATATGTATACATCTTTACACTTAAAAATTAATAAACAATTTGAATTTTTTAAAAATAGATTTCACATGACCCCAATAGGATCATTTTAAGTCATCCTTGTCATTAATATGACAATATATCATTTCTCATCCAATGAATTAGTGTGAACTTTTAATGTATAGTGACCCACTTTTATTAAAAGAAATATATTTAAAAAAAAAATTATTGTGATGACCAATTATTTTTATTTATTTTCTTAAAACTGTGTGGGCTCTCCACTTGACTAAAAAATATCCCATGCTAGATTCAATGTCAGAGAAAGGGAAGTCATCTCCTCTTATTTCAACTCTCCAAAACTCTCACTGCGGTGCTTCCCTTGCTTGATCTCTCCAAATCAAGGAAGTGACGATAGGCGCTTTGAAGCTGAACCCAACACTTGTCTTCACCACCAGCAACAACAGACTCAAGCACAAAAACAACAATAATTGCTGTGTCTGACAAAACCTGCTTGCAACCGGAGTCACAAATATCGGTTTCTGAATATTAACTAATATCAGTATATTTTTAAATTTTTAAATTTTTACTGAGATATTAATGAGAAAATCTCACAAAAAATATAATGTTTAAAAAATAATAAAAATAGATTAAATTAAAATATTAATAAAATAAAAATCTTAATATGGAATTTATTAACCGGAAATATATAGAGATGTTACCATTTATCACGTTTAATGCGAACTTATCGAGAATTTATCAAAAATTTACCCTCGTACCGGTAAATATGTGTTATTAACGTTGTAATGATATTTTGCTGATAAAAAACATGGTAAATTTGAAAGTATCTCAAATATTTGTGACATGGCTTGCAACAACACTTCCGAGACAAAAGCTCCGTATGGATAGTGAGAGAAAATAAGGGTAAAATAGGAATTGTATAAAATTGTGCATTTGTGAAAAAAAATTCAGTGTAAAAATTAGTTCCCTTTATAAAATCACTGAAAATGGAGATATTTAAAAAATTAAAGATGATGCTTGATGTGGTCATCTTTAAAGATCAATTTAAGGATGTTGTTGGAATTTGGAGAAAAAAATTAAATCAATCTTATCAAAGCAATGGAATTGATGCATTAGGTTATCGTTTCCTTTTTTTTTTGTATTTTTTTTGTTTTAGAAGTTGCTAATTAATTGGATTATCACATAAATGTAAAAATGCGAGAAAGAGGATTGAATTAATCAAGTGGCAGCAACCATGTTTAGTGCATGGTTTGTGTGAGTAGAATTAAGAAAAGCAGCAACATCGGTAATAAAACTTCATATATTTTCTAATTATAAATATTGGTCGAGAAATATATCTCTTATTTATTTTTTAATCAAAAGTTCAAAACTACTGATATCGGACGATATCACCAATATATATCGAATATCGTCAGATATCAATAAATATCGGTCGATATATATTGTATCAGCCTATATTTTTTCCCTGATTTACACTCAAATGATAAAAGATCAAAATCTAATTAAATAATGATCTTAATATCTTGTTTTAATAGAGAAAATCTAATTAAAAATTCTCTATTTAAAGTTCCAAATTCAACGACTCTATAGTGTTCTTCAGCCGAATATTTTTCCCGGCAACATTCACGGAGCAACTAAACGTCAAAAACCAACCAAATATCGCCTTGTTAAAATAGAGGACTTCTTCTAATTTGATATTTGATGCCCATTTCATAAGAAAATTTTCACTATTTGATATGTATAACAGGATTGATCGATTTAAAATCTCAAGATGTGGGCATCAATAGAGATTGAGATGCATCCGATGATTTCAAATTTTAGATTTTAAAATAATATACTTAAAGGTATATAACAAATATTTTAAATATAATGATGAGGATCATCTATATGAATGCCAAAGAAATTAAACATCTAAGTATCAAGACTCTTCTTAAATCCATCTATCACATCTTATACATCAAATGGTAGGAGCCCACCTTCCGATTGGGCCATCAAAAATTCAAAAATTAGTATTTCTAAGTACACTAGAACTCCCCTTAAAATATCAATCTTGTTCCTATGTTCAACATGGCTGAGCTGTATTCACCCACATCTATCCAATAATGGGATGCCACGTGGCATAGTGCTTACAGGCAACGTCCCTAAGAAAATTTAAAAGGCCGAAAGTGTCTTCTTCTACTCTTCAAGTCCAAAACACAGCCATTTCAGAGCATTGTCTGATTCAGACAATGGCTTTCTATTCAATGTTTACTGCTAAATTCCTGGTAGTCATTGCAATTTTGTTAGCCCTCACAGACCAATCTCTATCTTCTTCTCCTCTGAAACTAGAATTAGTCTCTGCTATTTCCGCCGTGCCGGCGTTGCAGCCCGATCCGTCAATATCTTCTCCAAATCTAGCGCCCAACATGATTAATCCAATATTTCCTTCACCGATCAGTAATGGACCTGCGCCGCGTGAGTCGTTGCCGACCATTCCTTCTAATCCCAGCACTGCAAACCCAGATGAATCGGCGGTGCCGAAGCCAGAATCCGCAATTTCGTCGTCTGGGTCTTTCGGTGCCACTGCCTCAAGCTCTGTAGTAGCCATCTATTGGAATACTGTGTTGTACTTTGTATTGCTACTGCGTGGATCTAGTTGAGCTCGTGTTTTGCATGGAATACTGAATTCTTTCTATTTCAACTAGTTGGAGTCAATTGAGATAGCATTTTACATGGATCTTGTATTATTTCTGAAATTTGACTCTTTCATGTTGTTCACATTTTCATTCAGTTTAATGTTTTTCATCCATTTTCTCATTTGGTGAATGAATGCTTTTCTCTCATTTAGAGTTACACCTCTCTCTCTCTCTCCTAATCAACGCATGGTGAACCAAATAATTGGTTAAAAATATTTGCAGGAACTCACATTCACCGTCTAAACTCGGATAGTTAAAAGGTAGATTTATATACAACAATTATTACACTTAAATAACACGTGAGCGTTGGTTTTGCAGTCGAGAACTTACTTAAGATACGAAAGGTTTTGAGTTTAAGTCATTCTCAACATAAAAGGACATGTCCCCATATTGTTATCCAAATTATTGATAGGAGTTTTGCACATGTCTTAAGAATTAGTCAGATATTCTAAGAAGTCTTGACACATTGATTTTGAAAACAAATATTCCACTAAACTATTTCATAAAGTGAGATGTTTCAAAAGATATAAACTACAAATAAAATGACCTCTCTCATACTTATAGCATTTTTCAGCTTGTTTAGATACATATCAAGAAAAAAAGCTAATTACTTGACTCAATTTTGAAATTTAATCAACAAAAATACATATTAATGTAATAATTTTCGACGTACACAAAAAAACTTCCTATAAATAATGATGACTCAATTAAGTTGAAGGCTTATGTCATGCACAATAATTTACAAATTCATTTTTTTTTTTCAAAACTTCAATAAAGATCTAACAATTGGAAATTCAAACAGCAGAAATACTTTATACATAATTTTTGGATATACAAAAGAAATTCTCAATTAGATTAAAAGCTCAAAAGACTTCACATTTATCCATTTATACAATCATCAAGAGAGAACCACCCAACCTAAACAGAATGCACTTATTGCCCATTGAGTTTACTTTTTACCTCAAGGTCTTATTTTCGATTTCCCTCCAGATTTTCCGAATTACTTCCTCAATATTCTTTGGAAATAACCTCAAATTCTCATCCTTATCACAACCCATAATTTTTTCTAATTTAAATTTATGTGCAAATGCAATGGAATCCACAAAATATGTTGACTAGAGAAGAACCATAGTTTCCTATTTATAATGTTATGATCACTTTCATATAATAAAAAAAAAAAACCTTCTATAATAATTTATATCTCTAAAAATTTGTCACTATATCAGTTTTTTGAATAAGATGAATAAACTTAAATCCAAGTTTTACTAAAAATAGAACTCTTAATATGGAACATTACACTTGTTCTAAAGCGTTCAAAGATCATTTATGTTAACTAAAGTTTAAGGGTTGTGATTTTTGCTTGCCTAGATTCATAGGTTTTACTTATCGAGTTAGGCCATAAGGTAACTCCATAAGGACTGAACCCACATACTTCAGGGTCATACACTCTTTTTTGAATGAATACGTCAAACCCAAAGCAAGACAGCACTGAGTGAAATAAATTAACTCAAATAATAATGGGCAAGTCAAATAGATGGCGGGAAGTTACTAAATCACATATATAAGAGGAATTTTACATAATTTAAAGGAGTTGAAGTGATGATCAAAAATCTGCTTTAAGAAAGCAAGAGTCATGAGTTCGATTTCCACTTCTACTCTAAAGTGTCACTCACTCTATGTAAAGTTATCCGGTGTATAAGTAAAGACACTTTTACATGCCTCGAGAGATTAATTGAATACTTAAGAGACTTGTACACCTTAAACATAAAAAAAAAAAAAGGAAAAGACGAATTTTACATGATATTCGTGTTCCAACCCTTAGAAGGATATCTTACATGCATCTTATTTTATCCTCCTCAATAGTACGTTACTATGTTCATGCCCTTTTACTACACTTCATAGTTTCTAGAGAGCCACAATACTAGCATGGAACTTTGGATTCCTTCTAATTAACTTCATAAAAATGCTCCCTTCCATTTATGAAATTCAAAGAGACTCCTCCTTGAATCTTTAAGATGCTTCCTCAAAACTAATATTCCTGTTTTAGCATGTCCATGGCTAAACCAAGGTCTATGGCCTCGCTCTTCTCTTCACTTCTTTCCATTAATTCTGCCATTTGAAGCCTATTTTCCTTCTTTGAGCTTTTCTATTTCTTTGTGCACCTTTGCTACCTCACTCTCACCATGTTTACTTGCCATTGCTGCATCTTTCATCTCTTCATTGACATCGCTTTCTTCTGGTTCAGGATTATCAACCTCAGATTCATCAGAATAAAAAAAAAATTGATTTCCGAGGACTTACAAGTCAGATTAGTTGGTACTTTAATGAACTTTTAGTTAAAACAGGGGACCAGATGGCATGACAAGAGTCTTGCTCCACATTCTGATTTAAGTTCGTTGTAAACGATGAGCTCACTAGTCTTGTTGTTTCACATTATTATTGATTTTTTTTTTTATCACAAGAAAATCAAGATTCCTATCTCTGTTTTATTACGATAACATTCGATAAAATTTTGGCCTCCAATCTTCAATACGGGCAAAATTTGTTAGGAGACACGGGATGGAGTGAAATTCTCATTTTACCTCGACCGGTAGTACCGCTCATCAAGTACCGATTTACCGATATGCATAACATATACATGCGGAGCAACGTGTTATCGGTACAACGTTACTTGATGAGCGGTACACTGATAAGGATAAAATGAGAATTTCACTCCATCACGCGTCTCCTAACAAATTTTGCCCGTGTTAGAATAGCTGGCCTAAAACTTTGGATGCACACAATCCTCTGTAAGCCACAAGCACTGGGCGATTATGAGATTCAAACTTGGGACTTCTGATTTTTGAGCTAAAGTGACTGTCAGCTGAAATTATCCCATACAAACTGAAAAATTATTGATTTTTCTAATATCGAATTGCAAAATATTATTGAAAATGGATTGCTTTGTTTATCTCGAGAAATCAATATGAGCCGAAATTTTGTCAAAATTTAGTTAATTTTAGAATATATTAGTCCATTTCAGATGATATTAATTTAAAAAACAAAATTTGAAAGTATAGATCTATAAAAAAATGATATCATATTTTCTAAAAATACAAAAAGCAAGGTGTTTCAATGGCTTGGAAGATGAACTACACTCCCCTCAGTTCCGAAGGAGAAAATCTCTGAAGTAGAGAAGGAAATCACTGGTTTTATTATTGATAAATTATATGAAGACAGGGTTAGGGGAATGAGTTTCTGTGGGATTAAGGAAGGAGAAGGAAAATAAAATAAAATGAAAGATTAGTAATCTCTGGTATTATTGAGTCATTTGTTCTTTAACTATGGAGAATAATCTGTGCAGACGTAAATGAAACATCAGTGGAGTCAATTTCCTACCGACAAAATTTATAAAGCAGATAGAAAGGATTTAAAAATTAATTTTAAAAAGGCATCATCAGTTGTTTGATTTACAATTATTATCGTGAACTATTCAATTTATTTTTATGTTAGAGTGCTTATAAATATTAACTTAGACATTTTAAAAAAATAGGTAGAATTGTCTTATTGTTGTAGGTGATGACTTGATGGTTAGTTGGATGAATTACTTCATTTGTACTTTATTTTATTATAAAATATATTTAGATAATTATAAGATATTAAAATGAAAAATATAAGAGATTTTTAACTGAAAATACTTCAAAAATTGTGAATTTAGACTAACGTCTACAAATTTTGAAATTGGATCAGATTGTATCATATACTTAGTCAATTTCTTTTAAGACCAAATTGCCGAAACTACTTTTTAAAATTATGAACAAATTCACGCAAATGTCATCGTGACGACAAAACAACACACTAATTTTTTTAATCGTATATATATCCATGAATTAAAGTAGTTAAAGTGCTAGACAATGTAGGTTGTTAAAAATATAAAAAGTAGTTAATTTTTAATTTTTAAATTCTACAAAGATTTTGATTATTACAGAAAATATATCTCATGAGGTTTTTTTTTTTTTCGACATATTTTTATAATCATTTACTATAAACAGATTTTAAAAATGAGAATGGACATAAAACGGGTCCTCCGCCCGCCCTAACTCCTACTCGTACGTACTGTTTACTTGAGAAGGACATGTCCTACGAAAGCATATTTCTCGTTACGGCTTTTAAAAAAAAATAAAAAAAAGCTAATCATTTATGAAACGGAGAGCTATTTACGGTTGTTTGGATAAGGCTGTCTCTCTCTCTGTGTATAAATTGCGGAAGGCTGAAACAGTGGCAAAACCCTAAATTCTCCTTCCAGACACTCTGTCTGTCTGTATAAATTGCAGAAGGCTGAAAGAGTGGCAAAGCCCTAAATTCTCCTTCCGGACAACTTTCTGCAAGTTTTGACAATTCCTGACGCAGCGATGGCTTCTAGCTTCTTTCTTCTCTCAAAGCCTGGGATCTCTCTGTCGTGTTTTCTGCCATCTTCTACATAGATTGAGCTTCTAGTCGATGTAATTTTTGGCGCTTTTATCTCAAATTCTGCTTTCTCGCGTTATCTATCTTCTTCTTCTTCTTCATCCACGTGTTGAAGTATCGGTAGCTGTGACTCTTTGCATTTTTGGTTGAGAAGGATCCGATGCTGGTATTTTCTACCTTCTCCTGTTATCTCAAATCCAGCTTCAGAACGACAAATCGATGAAGGTATTTAGTATTAATCTGTAAAAGATCAAATCGTTGGAGTTTTTGGCTTTCAAAACAGCAAGGCTGTGGTAAGAATCAACTCTTTCAGCTCGTTTTGCTCCCATTTTGAAGCTCTGAGAGGAGATTCACGGAGATAATACCTAATTTAGCTTCAAAATGACTGATTGAGGGAGTTGTCTGGATTTAAGCTGTGAAAGATCAAATCTTTGTGGTTTATGGCATTGAAACCAGCAAAAATGTGGTAAAAATCATCTTTTTAAATCTAATTTCAGAACTACGGATTTATGGGGGTATTTTGGATATGAGCAGTGAATCATTGAAGTTTTGGAGTATATTGCTTTTAAATCAGCAAAATGTCGTAAAAATCAGATCTTTTTTAAGGGATGGAAATGTGTAAATAATCAGTAATTTCGTATCGTTATTTGTCTTAATGGTATCAGAAACCATTTCTATTCAGAGATTTGTTGATTTCAGCATCACTTTTTTTTGTATCATATATTTGTACCATAATACTCTCATAGGAAGAGAACTTTGTGAAAATGTTTGAGGAATTTGAAGTGTGAGATATTTTTGTGCAATTTGAGGTGTGTATATTAGAAAGGGAGGAACATTCTTAAGAGAACAAGATTACAAATAGGGGATCTTGATGTCTTTAAAGAGTATAATTCAAGACATGAAGGGCGAAATTGGGTGCATTTCAAAGAAGGGGCTTGAGGTGAAGATTGGATATGGGTTGAGATCGAGGTCACATAGAGTGGTTCAAGACATTCCGTTGCTGCAAGTGGATGCTCTGAAGCAGGGCAGTTGGGCTAACATGCCTCCAGAGCTCCTGAGGGATGTGCTAGTGAGGTTAGAGGCATCAGAAAGTGCCTGGCCTCCTCGGAAACATGTTGTTGCCTGCTCTGGGGTTTGCAGGAGCTGGAGAGAGATTACAAAAGAAATTGTGCAGAGGCCTGAAGTATCAGGGAAGTTGACATTCCCAATCTCACTGAAGCAGGTAAGAGCATTTAAGGTTGATGGCATTTGCTTTCAGTGTATTGTTTTAATATCCTTTTCATGTCACCAAATTGAGATTGTTTCAGCTCGTCTCATGGTGGATGAGTGACTATATTTTCTGTTCACTCAGATACAAATTGTGAACTTAAGAAGACTGGGAGAAGACTGAATAAAAGTCTTTCCTGAACCCAAATGTTGGTCATCTCTGTTTCTTCTGACTATGCAGTTCTCATATTTGAAGGTGTTCTATTTAAGCATGGAAATGAGTAAGGAGTGGAGGAAAGAAAACAGGCCAATTTGATCTGACAGTCTTTTATATGTTTAAACTTTAGGGTGCCCATCCTAACACGGGATAAGTCTTTTACCTAGCACTGGTTTTAGTGAACTTCCAATTTTACCCCATCCATCCGCAGAAATCAGTTCACTCATTGGTGCACTGGACAGGTGCACCAACCGGATCAATTGGAAATGGAAATTTAAGGAAAGTGATCCGGTAGGTGCACCGATTTCTTGAGAGTCCAAAGTGGGAAATCCGAAAAACCCGTATTCCTAAAAGAGTCTTCCCGTGTTAGGATGGTCACCAAACTTTATTTTGTTATAATTATCAAAGTTGTTAAAAACTAATATTAAAAACAGTGGGGATTTGGCTGTACAATTAGCAAGAGCGCGAATAATAATACAAATGAATCATATAGAAGTGGAAAATGGGAAAAAAATGTAGTAAGGGGGTAGATCAACTATAAATACTAGACTGAAGCTCGACCTTCTTGCTTGCAACAAAATCACGGCAGTGCCCTAGTTAGAAATAAAGAGAAATCAGCTACAAATGCCAGAAATCAATGCCTAAACTTCATTTACATATTTGCTGTATATCATGTCATACCATATATAAAGATATTAGTGGGTGTGGTTCTATTAGTTCAAAACCAATGTCTGTCTGGTCCTATTCTGACACATTTTGAAGAGTCTATGAACATAGCCTATCATCTATCATATCATTTTTATCCATTCAATCCATGTTTTCAAAAGTCTCCCCCTCCTCCTTCCTTTTATATGCATCCTTCTAATTTTTCATATAGAAGCTGTATCTAGTCTCCTATATATATATATGCGTGTGTGTGTAAAACATTTTAAATGACTCTCCTTTATTTTCTAATTTATTAGGGCTACCTTGAAAGTTCCTCTATGTGATTTGTTATTGATTCCTTTTTTTTTCAAAGTTCATCTGAGTTCACCAAGTGTTTGTGCCCTTCACATTGTGCATTTTCCCTCCTCTTCTTGCAACATGCCCTTATATCACTCATTTCCTATTATATTGATGGAAATTCCTAAAGTAACCTCTTAGCTATACCTTTATAGTGTGGCATAGGCATGGTTGACCAAGATTTGAACTTTGTTGCCTACCACATTAATTGTTTGTGCCTTCCACATTGTGCATTTTATGCATATCATATATATGGTGATCCATTTTACAGAATGTGGTATAAACTCAGACTCGAATGAGGATTTGATACACTCTTTTCAAACCAAGTTGGATGGCTATGGATGCGAGTTTGACACAAGTGCGAGTTGTCAATTTGGAACAACCCCCACCCCCACCCCCCAAATTCCCTTCCCCCCCCCCCCCCCCCCCCCCCCCCCCCCCCAACCCAAAAAAAAAAAAAGAAACAAAATGAAAAAAAGAAGAAGAGATGAGCCATGACACCGTATTTAAAAAAATTTGAATCTAAATTTGTTTTAAATGAAAATATGGTGCAAAAGTAATACTGATAGAAAATAATATATTAGTTTTGCTCTAAACAATTAAATGATGAAGAAATCGGATTATCGGTATTTTAATTAGGTTTTAAGAGGATAGATGCGTTGTACTATTTTAGTCATCTTGGAAATTAATGTTTAAAAACCGTAAGAGTCCTCGAAGAGAGGGTATGAGTGTCCAACACGAATGTAAGTATCGGAGATGGGTGTGTCACAATCTTGTGGAGTCCATGTGGCATAGCTTTTGAAAGTTCAAGATTACATGGATATGAGTGTCGTGTTTGAAACATAATTGATAGTTTTACATTCATTTTAGGTTTTTTTAGGTTGAAAATTTTACTTGTGCATCTGTGCTATTACTTTTCTATTAATTTTTGCCAAATGAGTCTTTCAGCTTATTTCAATTTTTGTATCTATAGTACAATGTGTCCACAAACATCATGGTCTTGACTACATAGTGCATGTGAAAACGCCTAGGCATCTTAAGGATCCAATCCATCTATCTTGTGAGCTTCACTTTGGATTGGTCATCAGAAAATACTAACCACCCAATTGAACTACTTTTGACTATAAGGTCAGTGTAGCTTATAGGTTAGTTTATTGGATTTTTTTTTTCTTTTTGAAGGTTAATTTATTGGAACTCAGGCTGGCAGTATCCTTGTTATTTAGAGAGAAATGAGCTGGGTACTAGTTAATGATGACAGTTGCTCCTCTTTCATCTTTTCATCAGTTTGACAACTATAACTTGCATGCAATTTTCATGGGGTCCGGATTAAATTTCATCATCCTTAATACATATATAATTTGTTTTCAAGAAAATATTTAGTTCTTTTATTGACATGAAGCCTTGCTTATGTACTGTTTATAATTTTTAAAATGTGTTTTTAAAAGCCTTTTTTACTGTTTGCAGCCTGGCCCGAGGGACTCTCTCCTTCAGTGTTTCATAAAACGAAACCGAAATACTCAAACTTACTATCTTTATCTTGGGTTATCTCAAGGTAAACTTTTGAATTCACCCCTATAGGCAAGTAAAAGTTGCTCCAATGGATATTAGTCAATTGTGATGTGGTGACTGCTGAAATTAGTTAAGCTGTTCTTATGTGCCTGGTTATTGACAAGAGGTTTTGTGCATATATTCCCTCTTAAAGGAGGATTCTTCAATGATCTGCTTATTTATGGTTGATCATTCCCTGCAGCATTGACCTGAAAATGGAAAATTCCTACTTGCTGCGCGCAAATGTCGACGACCTACTTGTACAGATTATATCATTTCTCTTGATGCTGTAGATATGTCAAAGGGAAGTGGTACCTACATAGGAAAGTTGAGGTAAGCTACGGTGCATATCATATGCATCTTTGATGTTCTTTGGGATGAGGCAGCAAGTCTATAGCTTCAAAACCAGTTTTGGATCCAGTTTCTGTGATGTCCCTTTCATAAAATTTATTGATCTCGTTAGTCCATTGTTTGTGCATTTGTAAAGTAATCTTGTTGGGATAAAATGTAAAGGAATGAAAAGGCATGAGATGACAATCGACTTTCTGCGTATGTCATAATTTTTCTTTGTTTATTTATTTCATGTTTTTTGGAGCCACCTACATAGCTTGCCTCACTGCTACATAAGAAAAAGTACTTGCAACTTCGAAATGTTTCTCCCGTATTTTAAGAATGAACTCAAGCTTCTGAAGTTTAATTTTTGAAGAAGTGGGTAATATTCCCATTGATGACATTCTTTCAGACATCCTCTTTAACAAGAATAATTAAAAATAAAACTCTCAAGCCTCCCATTAATGCCTAGGTGTTCAAAATCTGGGTTCTTTTATTTTGTAAATGGGGTACCAGAGTATATTGTTAAATCCATTCAATGGCATTGTTTCAGCTATCCTTCTCAGTTCTTTTGGGTGATGAGCTATTGTTTTCAATTGCAAAGCTTAGAAATGAAATCCAAATAAAATCCTCAAATCCTCCTAGCTTCTACTTTGGCTTGGAAGCCAGCATGCCTACTTGGTTTGACATATGCTCTCTCTTTTTAAAAAATATTATAGGCTTCTTTTGCAATCATTAAATCCATTTGACTCTTAACAACAAATAAACCTGTAATAAAATAATTTAAACACATAAAGAACACAAGTATTGAATTTTATTCTCCACTTGATTAGGGCTATATATGGTGGTGGCATAGGATTTCTACTATCTAATTGTTTTAAGTATTCTCTCTTTTACCTGATTTTAGTATACTTTATCCACCATGTCATAGTGCTGGAAGAAAAGCAATGGTAAAAACGAATGTTGCTGTTTTCCTAATATTTTTTTTTTCAACAGGTCAAACTTTTTGGGGACCAAGTTTACAGTCTATGATGGTCAGCCTCCTCAGGCTGGAGCCACAATTGCAAGAAGTCGCTCCACTCGGTTTGCTGGTTTCAAACAAGTCTCTCCCAGAGTCCCTGCTGGGAACTACCCAGTTGCTCACATTGCTTATGAGTTAAATGTTCTTGGTTCCAGGTGAGGACCACATCACTGTCTGATTTTCTAAAGTGTCTGCTATTGTTAATTTGAAAATACTTAGTACTATGAGAACTAGAGTTTTCCTTATTCCTATGTGTGTAGTAAAATCAAAGTTGTCTGGTCTGTTCCAGCGGTCGATCTGATATACTTCTACTTCACTGTCTGTTTTGGAAAATGCATCATAGAAATAGAAAAAATAAAATATATAAAAATATGAATAGTTAGAATTGAATTTAAAACAAATTTTCTTTATTTACATTAATCTTAAAAATATGAAATGGTTATCAAATAGTAAATATCCATATCATATTTATACTTAAAACTATATGGTATAATTATCAAATAGCTAAAATTTTAACCAAAATTGTACTATTTTAATGAAAATTTTATTATTTTTGGGAGAGAGATGTTGTTTTTCCTCATTCAAATTTTAAAAGAAATTGAACTTCAAAATGTTGTAAGGACTCCCTTCTTACTTTGCTTTCTCCTCACATACCAAATGCAGCATTTCTTCTATACCAGGAAGTACCTTTCTTAATTTCCCCTTGGACAGTATGTTTTGGTTCCTAGTGCAGGTATTTGGATATTTAGGTTACATCTCGCATTTTTACATAACGATAGGGTGAGAATATACATTCTAAGTAAAATTACTAAGGGAATTGGATCCAATGGGTCCACTGTTATGCTGTGTATGCATGTGTGAAGTTTGATCAAAACTTTGGATTCTGGGGCCCACTTGATTGGGGCCCTTAGTAGATCAAATGGATCCATTGCCTCTCACACCCATGGGAGGGGGATTGTTCTTATTCTTAATAAGGATCACCCGCAAATGAGTTTGCATGAAGTTCGGTGTAAATTTTGGGTTGTGGGGCTTATTTGGATCAGGGCCCGTAGTAGATCAAGTGGATCCATTTCCTCCTCACACTCATCTACCCCCCGCCAATTGCACGCATGCCCAATTTAATACCAATTTGACTTCTAAAGTTTTTTGATCTAACTCGATAAGTTTCCACAGTTAGATATATGTGAACTTTTAAGAGCCTTAAAAAGTGTGACTTCTTTTATCCAATCAAGATGAATTTTGTAGGCATCATAAATAATCTAAGTCCTTTCAAATCCACTCATCCATGTGACCCAGGTGTGCCCATCAAGGAGACTTTGGAGGGTGACACAAGACCAATAGATCAAGCCCCCCCCCTCTCCCCCCTCTTCCCTTCTTTCCCTCCTATCTCTCCTCTCCCCCACCCCACACCCCACACACACACATATGAATTGCACCCGTGCTCATTTGACTTTTAAGGCCTACTGATTTAACTTGATAAATTTCTATCTTTAGATAAATATGAAATTTTAATGGTCTTAAAAAACGTGGTTTTTTTATCCAATCCAGATGAAATTTTATAGGAATATAAATAAGTCAAACCCACTCATTCATGTGGATCCATAAAGGAGTTCACAACAAACTTGGTGTAAACTTGTTTGTGGGGGATCACTACTAAACTATATATATGAAATTTGGTTTGTGGGGCCCTCACTAGACCTAATGAATTTAGTTTCCTCTCACACCCACCTACCTCCTATGAATTGCAGCGATCCCAATTTAACACAAATTTGACTTTTAAAGCCAACTAATTTAGTCTGATGAATTTTCACCGTTAGATAAATGTGAAATTTGAGGGCTTAAAAAATGGCTTCTCTTATCCAATCAAGATAAAATTTTATACGCATCATATACAAGCTAAGACCTTTCAAACTCAATCATCCATGTTAGGGGCCTAGTTGGCGCCTTTTGGTCGTTTCCATGAAAGTCCCATGAGAACTGGTTCTTAGGGGATCCTTGATCTCTCCATCTATATATGCATATATATAATATACATATATATGATGATGATGATCCCCGCACTCCTCCTTATGCTGTACTCTTCATGAGCCTGTAGGGCGCACCTATGGTGATGGTGACAGATCTATTGAAAAGTTCCAAGATTAAAGTTTGGACCTGTAAAAAACTATCTTGATTGGATACTTGAAGCTATTGTTTTTAAAGACAAAAAATTTAGGGGTAAAAGAAGTGATAAAATTATCCCAATTGGTTTGGGAGCAAGATCTCTAGAGGGAGGTCTTGGGTTCAAACCATGGGAGCTCCAATGAAGGCCCACTTCCCATGGGAATATGTATAGGGTAAGTTCCCATCGATTTACCCGGTGTGTGCGGATAGGGGGGTTTTCACACACCCCGGAGGACTAGTCGGGTGCGACACGTGGACACCTTCCGGACCTCCAAAAAAAAAAAAGAAGTGATAAAATTATTGAGGGCATGAAAACATAGCTTCATTGATCCAATGAAGTTTTTTTTTTCTTTTTGTGTGGACAAGTTCAATCTCAAACTTTTTCAATGGACCCATCATCATCACTGTATGTGAGCCTTACCTATGTAGGCTCACGAAAAGTGCAGCGTAAGGAGGGGTGTGGGGGGATCATTGTCTTATCTGTATGTGTACATCTTTTGGAACTCATCACTATCATTATTACTAAAAAAGGCCAACCTAGTCATGTGATCCCATTCATGGCTTAATACGTTGTGGCAGAATGCGAGAAATTCTGAAATACTCCAAGATGTATTAAGCCATGCATGAGGCTTATATGTTGCCTTTTTTTAGTAATATTGATAGTGATAGGTCTAAAAGGTTGAATCCTTCTTACCTTGTGCCATTCAGCCTGGCTTACTGCACCTTCGAGGGCAGGGGCACAATTCAGTAAATCCAGATGTAATAGAGAAAAAATCTACAGCTCATTTTGTGGACCAATGGTAAGTGTTCATGTTATTCGTATCACATGGGTGCTATCACATTTTCAAGGTACTTTCCAAGTGTTTTGTCCTTTTGTATGATGTGGAAAGGAGTTTTGACTACATCTTGGTTTATTGGCGTTGTTGCCACACACATACACCAAAAAAATAGCATATAACTTAGGAAGTGATCATTTTGGTCTTTGCTTTGCAGCCATTTTTTGTCCTTTGTTGTGCCTTCTACTATTGTTTTTCAGTTCTGCAATCAATATGTTCTCTGTCGTCCTGTTGCCTAAAAGGATAGAATGTTTTATATGATTCCCCTGTTATGCAAAAAAGCAAAGAAAAATGCTCTGCTAGTCTTTTTTCAGTTTCTGCAGAAGCCAAATTCAAGAATTGTTCATGCTGTTTAATTATAGCGAACACTGATTGGCAAATGATTATAGAACCCAATAGGTACTCACCTTTTTATTGAACCACCAGAGGTCCAAGGAGAATGCACTGTGTTATGGACTCCATTCCTGCCTCTTCAATTGAACCAGGCGGTGTTGCTCCCACCCAGACTGAATTTCCTCTTGGCAGCCTTGATTCTTCCCCATCAGTCCCATTTTTCAGATCCAAGTCATCCTCTTCAGAAATCTTTGCATCTGGACCTTTGGGAGGGAAGAAAGATGGAATGTTGGTGTTGAAGAACAAATCTCCGAGGTGGCACGAGCAGCTCCAATGTTGGTGTCTGAATTTTCGTGGACGGGTGACAGTGGCATCAGTGAAGAATTTTCAGTTGGTTGCTTCCCCAGAAGATGGGCAGGCTGGGCAAGAGCATGAAAATGTCCTACTCCAGTTTGGGAAGGTGGGCAAGGATTTGTTCACAATGGATTACCAGTATCCACTCTCAGCATTTCAGGCATTTGCAATCTGCCTCAGCAGCTTTGATACCAAGATTGCATGTGAATAAAAAATGGGTATAGCTCTACACATAAGACCCAGCCCACCATTACTAGAATTAAATCTCCTTTCGAATGTCCCATTATATTGTTGCATAGTAGGTGGCCCTTCCTGAATTGATACTTGCATGATTAATGTCAGACCTGATTATCGTCTAACTATTTATTTGTCATGGAAATGACGAAATAGAAGCCCAAGGAACATGTTCCCTGGTTTCACCCTCTTGTCAGATAAAGAGGAGAATCTGCTACCGTTTTAGTGTCAGACCTGTGATTGTCTAAATATTTATTTGTCATGGAAATGACGAAATAGAAGCCCAAGGAACATGTTCCCTGGTTTCACCCTCTTGTCAGATAAAGAGGAGAATCTGCTACCATTTTAGTGTCAGACCTGTAATCGTCTAACTATTTATTTGTCATGAAAATGACGAAATAGAAGCCCAAGGAACATGTTCCCTGGTTTCACCCTCTTGTCAGATAAAGAGGAGAATCTGCTACCATTTTAGTGATGCATCCAAAGAGTACCCAATATGTTTTGGCTCATGGATTTGCTTGGATTGTACTTTTAATTCAGGTGGTCGTTGTGAAGCAAGTTTCTAGTTTTTCGTTACGGTTGTTCATAAAGTTGAGGGCAGTGTGGAGAATGAGAGGCATTGTGATATTCAGCTACAAGCTGGGGTGTCCATCTCCTGAAGATCTTCTATATTCAGTACATAACTGTTATAAACTATGTCATCTGGTTTCATATACGCCAAAACCACTTAGCTGCATTCTCTCTGCTAATCTGTACGGTTTTTTGCTTATGCAGAAATGAGTAGAATGTTGAAGTTCTATTATTGGTTCTCAATTGTGTGATCTGAAGTCAAGACTGTAAACATTGGAAAGATTGCTGCCAGCAGTTTGATTGCAGGAGTGGTTAATATCCCCTCTAGTTTCTTCCATCTTTGAAAGGCATGGATATTCCAGGGCTTTTTGCAGCTCATCGAATTTAAACCCATTTTCAGATAGCGGAAAGTTGCAGGTTCCATTGTTCACACTGCAGAGTTCAGATTGTAGAATGCAATATGCAGAGTTCTCTTCTGTGTGTGTGTGTGTGTATTTTTGAACTTATGTTACTGATTCTCAGCCAATGCTGCCTGCTACACCTAATCTGATTTGAGTCCAGATTTGGTGCGTGCTTCAATGAAGAGGTATTTGTGGGTCTGATCAAATTATGCACATTAAGAAGTGCATGGCTAAGTGTTGAGTAAAAATTAATTTGTGAATATGGTGTTATTTGATTGGTGATACAGATTTCATGTCCTGCACTCGTTTAGACTCCTTATGGGGGTGTTTTTTCAAGTCGTTGCAATAATATGCTTCAAGGCATGTTTGTTTCTCAATTCTAACGACGTGAGAAACCATTTTCTCATGTGTAAATAAGACCATTTTCTCTCTCTCTAAAAATGGAGACAATTATGGTTTTTTCTTCTTTTGGGGATTGTTTTTTCGGTTGAAATCTGCCTTGACCAAAATTTGTCAGATTTTGACTGCAATTTTCCAAAATTCATAAATTTTTGTTAAAATTTGGGCATATTTTTCTTCCTATGTGTTTGATTCTTTCTACTACTTTGCAAGTTACAGTTTTGGTTTTGTTTGAAATAAAGGACTCAAAAGCATGTGTGGAAATGTATGTATAAAAGATTAAATATGCCTGATCTGCAATATATATAAAAGATTTTCCTTCTAATCTACAATACATGGTTTTGTCTTGCCATTAATGCAAAGAACATGAAGAAAATGATTGAATGACCATTTGGTGCGAGCTAGAATGACACATGATGAACTTGATGAGGCGGCTCTAATGTTGAACTGTAAATGGATGATACTGAATGGACAATATTATTGTGAGCGCCAAGTGAGGCCGAAATGAGGGTCTGAAATAGGTCTAAAGTGAGGTATTAAAGTGGCTAATCTGAGGTCTGAAAAAGTTTGTCGAGTGCGAAAATGGAGTTGTTTTGAAATCTGAAATAGGCTGATTTTTAGTGCTAAATGGACTAGTGTTTTATGCCGAAATGCACTGATTACAAGTGTTGGCATGTGCTGTTATTTGATGTTGAAATGGACTGGTTTTGGGTGCTGAAATAGGCCGAGTTGAAGTGCTAAAATGGATTGGTATTGGGATTGGTAATGGGTTGCTTTCAAAGCTGTTTTTTGGGTTGATTGGAGGTCTGAAATGGGTGGGAAATCAAAGAGGGCTGGTTTGGCGTTTGAAAAGGGGGTTGATTGGAGGTTTCAACTGGGTAATAGTGTACCATGAAATGGAGATGAAATAGAATAAAATGGCAGCTGATTAGATGTTTAAATCAGGACTGATCTGGGAACTAAAATGGATGGTGAAAGGGATTGTAAATGGATGGTGCAAGAACCCTATGTAACTTTCCTCATTTGCCTCTCTTCTATGAAAGAAAAATAGAAAAAGAAAAAAGAAGAAAGAAGTGGTAAGGAGGACTTGCCTCCCACACTAGCAGGTCCTCAGCCATTCAGGGTTCACATTCTCATTGCAAAGATGAACAGAAGAGGATAGGGGTTGTGGCATTTCATAAATGAATTAATGTGAATCCTTACATTAGGCCATTAGCTACCAGCACTGCTCTTCAATCACTTTTTTCCCCCTTTTGAATGATTCATGCATGTTTTATGATCATATCATTGAATGATTATTTTTGTTACTGTTAACTGATTTTCTTTTTAACTGTGTTTAATATCAAAATGTGCAAAAATCTACAGCTATTTTTTTTTTTTTTGCTGTTGTTGTTGACTAGTCATTTTTTATGGTCATGCTATTATCCAAGGTTTGGTTTGGTAGAAATGCAAGTGGAGGCCTAATCTGGCAATTAAAATTTACTTATAATTCTGCAGATAGTATTGCAAAGGCTTATGGGTCTATCTATAGTCCTGTATTGTAATTGCTGAATCTCATTTAGGTATCAGCATGTTAAACAAGTGGTGAATATTAAAGCGGCAATTTGCAATTTACCCGGCTTGAGCATTTGATGTACTTGTACGAGAGAACTACGAGTTTCTTCAAAATAAGTGAAACGTTGCAGAGATGTTGGGTATTTAAAAGAGAAATGTATAGAGAATTGGTGTTTTTAATGATAAGAGACATTGAAATTGTTTTTTTGTCCATTTATCATTATCTAAGTAGGTTTGAAAGAGATACGTCGGTGTCTCTTGATATAAAAAAACATTGTTGTCATTAAAAAAGGCAATGAACATGCGTAAAGATTTTCATACACTAGTTTTAACCATCACCTTGTGTCTTGATCTTGTACCGAAATTTGTATACAAATCTGCTGTTGAAACTTCGTGTGGTTTCAATCCGATCTTACCCGAATTTCTGAACCGAATCAACTCAAGTGTTGTTTTATAATTTGGTGAACTCGGGTTAAGTCGGGTTACGTTGAGTCGAGTCGAATTTATTTTAAATTTCTCAACTCAACTAGACCCAAATTTCATAAGGGTTTTTCCTATCCAACTCAAACCCACTGATTTCTCGGATTGATCCGACCCAAGTTTCACCCCTAATTATCTTCATAAAAGTCTCAAATTTGAGGCCACAACTTATACTCAAGCAAGACATGCGTTTTGGGCAGGATATCACATTTGCAAGGAAATCACATTGCACAATATTATCTTCACAAAAATCTCAAATTTGATATTATCTTTAAAGAGTTTTTTTTTTAAATTAACAAATAACATTCTTGAAGAGGTTTTTTTCTAAATCTTCTTAAAATCATACCCAATTTAAAATGCAAGTATGTAATTAATCTAAGGACTACTAATACAAATACGTGCATCACCATGCACTCATAAAATGACAGACGAGAAATACATGAGAGAAAATGTCATCACATTATTACACAAGTATAAAACTCTATTAGACTAACCAAGTACCATCTCAAAAAGGAGGTGGCCCACCTGGCCCACCGAACATCGGTCCACAGCACTCTTGTATCAGGCAGCAACAGCACAGAAAGTAGAAGCTGCCAAGCACCCACAATTAAAAAAAAAACACAATAATTAGATTAAAAGATCAGTCAGAAATTTGGAAGTCTAAAATCTAAATACAATCCAAAGCAAGCAATCACAATAAGCCTCCACTGGATTAATGAGTCAAAATTAGAAAACTCATATGAAAAATGATTCTTTAGAAAGAAAAGAAGAAGAAATTGTTAGAGAAACAATACCTAGACACTGTAAAATTTAACAGCCGTCCATCTCTGATTGCTGTATACTATTTATTCCACAACTTTCACAAGTATTAAATAATTAAACCCAAGCAGGCAGAAATCATTTTGGAAAATTCTTAATGAGTTCTAAGTGTTTTTGTTTTAAGAGTGGATTTTTGGCAATTTGATTAAAATAAATGGTTTTCTTAAAATATTAGATTCATTTCTGAGATGTTGACCATTGAGGATGGCTGATGGCCCAGCTCAGAGCATAGTATAAAGGCCCATAGAATTCAACTCAGTCGGCTTTAACTCCAATGGATACTGAATCCAGCAAGCAAGATATTTTTTTTTTATGATATAGAAGGAGAACCTCGAGCACATCTTTACTAAACCCCTCTTTCGACTAAATATGTTCTAGAAATTTTAAAATGTTTAAAAATGTAATAGATATAGAAAACCAACATTAAAAAATAATAAATATGAAATTTATATTCTCAAATATGCCCTAATGACATATATCTTCTATTATAATTCAACAAAATTTTATTATAAAATTTTTAAAACTTTGAATCACATTGAAGGTTCTTTATTTAATTATAAAAAACATCTATGTCATTTCATTCATTTTTTCCACAGAAAACACACAAATTAAAAATATCTAAGAAAATCTAGTAAAAGTATTATCCACAAGACCAGAACTACCTTCTCAATTACGTAACTCTTCTTCATTAATGAAAAACTTGCATATACAGATGAAAGGAACTCTACATTTAACTTGTCGTGATCATCATCATTTTGTCATTTTTTCCCATTATCTTTTCCACCTAACATTCACATGCAACTGCTATTCTTCATCCACCCTTCAATTCTTCTGCAGATGCATGCATTTCAGTTTTACAGATCTTCTGCATAATTTATAGGTCTGGGTTTCATATACCCATATGGTTAGGACTTTAGGGTGTTTATCATATTGACTTGAATAAGGATTACAGCCCTTGGATTCATGGACCTACTGTAAGAATCTTATAGGTTTTGAGTTTTGGGAGGGCAGATAAGATATAGCAAAATCAGAAGCCACCCAACAACAACAACAGATGAAAGCAGCAAAAATTCATAGCCTTAGCATAGTCCACAACTAAATCAGATATAGGACAAGGAGATTTACAAAACAAAAAATGTATGAGATGACATACCTAGAGAAAAATGAAGCCAGGTCCCACAACAATGTGAATAAATGAGATGATTAGTGGAGTTTCTAGCATAGTACGAAAACTCAAACCTCAGACTCGACTCAAAATCATTTCGATTCGGAAGACTTGCTTGAGTTTTTGGACTCGAATAAACTCTGTAAAACTCGTTGACTCACTCAACTCTAAATCCTATCTAAGTCAACTTGGACAAACTTGCCTGAGTTTTTTCTGAGCTTTTAAACTATGGTTGCTAGCATAACATCTGCAATTCTTTCTGGAATTGGGCAGCTAATCATACAATAACCACCAAGAGATTATCTATGGATGTATGCATCTCATTAGTAACTAAATCATACAAATGTAAAAAGAGCCAATTCACCATTTAGCAAAGTATGGAGAACAGGACCCATGTGTGGGTGCCCAAAGATTCCCAGGTATGGCAACCAAAAGAGGTTATAAAAGAAAATTAAGTACAAGTATCAGATACAAATTCCGAGTCAAGAATTTCAGCCAAAGATGAGGAAATCTTTGAAGGGGAAAATCCATCACCCTAAGGTTTAAATATCGGCCGATACATATCGTATCGGCCGATATATATATCGGTTTTTTTAAACCGAGTAATATCGGCCGATACGATAAGTATCGGCCGTACATACCGAATATCGGCCGATATGGCCGATATTCGGTCCGAAATATCAGTCAGAATATCGGCTGATATTCATAAATATCGGTATTTAAAAAAAAAAAAAAAATTTAAAACACCGATACGGTTTTTCGCGGTTTTTACACGGTTTTTCGTGGTTTTTCGCGGTTTTTCGCGGTTTTCCACGGTTTACAGTTCCCAGGGGTATTCGCGGTTTTTCGCGGTTTTCTGCGGTTCAGGGTTTACGGTTCTCAGGGTGTCCACGGTTTTTTTGCGGTTTTTTGCGGTTTTGTCACGGTTCACCACTATTCATCACGGTTTTTTGTGGTTTTTTCACGGTTCCGATATCGGAGGAGAGAGAAAATGCCGATATCGGTATGAGAGATAAAATTATCGGCCGATATATCGTCCGTATCGGATATCGGCCGAGCCGATTTTTTGACCCCTGCCATCACCATGTCACTTGGCTTGATTGGGATTTTCTAGTCTAGTCTAGGATTTTGTGTTTTTAAACTTTGCACCCAGCTGAACTCTAATTGCCTCCTCAGTCGGGTAACTTTTAGGGAGGACAAAACTTGAGTTTCTCAACTTAATTGAGTCAAGTTTTCTGAGCAAAACCGTGATTAACATGGAACACTACAACAAGTTACACAACATCAAAGGTTTCAAGCCAAAATCCCAGGCTTCAAGTTTTTAAACCTTGTTAAGTTGATATTCAGGTTGGTTGGCTGTGACAAATCAAGGTGAATGGTCCATTTTTCTCAAGATAGACAAAGTCCTAAAGAAAAGTTAATATACACACCATGAAGATATTATGCGGCCAAAGCAGTCACAAATACCACAGAAGGGTCGAAAAGCGTGGTGGGCCTCCAGGTCCAGGGCCCCAACCTGGAGGACCTCCAGGTCCAGGTGGAGGAGGTGGCATACTAATCACTGTGTACACAACACAGAAATGAAGAGAAGAAAGCTAGAAATCTTATCTGCAAGCAGATATCAAGAGACATGCAGATTCAATGAAATGCATCTGACATTAGGAGAGTGCCTAGGCTTCTTTTAGCTTTCACATTCCTCTAGTGGAACTACAACCAACTACTTTTCTCCTCAACAGCCATTCAACTTTTCTGAACACACTACTATGACATGCATGAGAGAGGAAAAATTATGTAAATTAACTCACCATGAAGATAATAAGCCAAATAAACCAGCTCCAAAGCCACCAAAGCCACCAAAGCCAGGTCCCCATCCAGGCCCGCCAGGTCCCCATCCAGGCCCACCCGGACCCCAACCGGGAGGGCCTCCTGGTCCGGGACCCCAACCTCCAGGTCCAGGGCCTCCGGGACCAGGGCCCCACCTCCACCTCCACCTCCACCTCCAGGTCCACCAGGTCCCATTGTGACAACAACAAAAAAAGAGAAGAAATAAATGTGAAATAGAGCAGAGAAGTGTGTTTCTTTGGGGCTTGAAGGTTCTCTATATAGTTGACATATTCCTTAGGCCCAAAGTTTTCCCCACACAATCACCTAACAGTCACACAATCTACCTGCTAGTCTTCAACCACTCTTCAATTCAAATGGATATGCATGCATGAAGGCCTCTGCATTTTTAAATCTTGTTTGATGCTTAGGAATGGATTAAATGTCTTGGTTTCATAAAGAAATTAGAGGATCAAGGATAATAAACAGCAATACAATAAAATCAACTCATATGGGGTCAAACTGTATCAAGGATGTCAAGTTGGATGAGTGGGTCTCTCCAATCAATGTTTACTGACAAAATTGGATAGAATTTGGCATTCTTAGGCAATACTATTGCGAAAGTTGACGAGGGACTCGGACTAGCTCTCACTTCCACATGTATGCGTATTTCCACAAAGAAATCAACTCCTCATCAAATCACATCCCAGGCCATAGAAATGATCTTCTTTTGGTTTGGATCGAAACCTTATTTCCATTGAAAATGAACGAAATGCTGTCTCAAGGAGTGCCAAAATCCTCTTTCTCATTCATTTTCAGATCCCCAACCCCACCTCATCCCAAATGGGGAATAGTAAGAAGAGAGAAGGGTCTTTTGTGCTCTTAGAAAAAAGCCCTTACTCCAAGGAAGAAGAGGGAAGAGTCAATTTTCATGCTCTTCATTTTCCATCAATTGGAAAATGGCAAACACCTACCTAAGAATATGGCAGATCATATCATTTGAGAAAAGAATATGGATTTGTAGTATCTCTAAGAAATTCGTGGTACATAAAACACATCAGATCCCATAAAATTATACCTCGTGATATAAGGAGACAAATATCAAGCAAAATAAAAAATATATGTAGGAAAAAAAGCCCACATGCATATATATTGTCCACTCTGGTCCAAAAGATACAGAAAGAAGGGAAATGATAACAGTAGAATACTAAATATATATGGATTATTTTAGTAGAAAAATGTGGAGCACACAATAGATCCAATGGATCCATTCTTATCCACATCCTCAGTCCCTTGTGCATGAACGCACAGCTCCCTACCTCAGCAAATTGCAATAGTACCTATATCCGAACTAAGACCAACTAACAGATTTCCCAGCTTTATAATTCACCATGACCATCATAATGGTGGAGAAAATGGATCTGACCCTTGTCCAATTGGAAACTATTAATGTTCACTTGGACAACCATACAATTGACAAGTGCAACCACTCAAATATTCAATGATGGACTCCAATCATTTGATAGGTGGGCCACATCATCTCACCAATAGAAACCATCTATGATGTGGCCGGGGCACATCGTGGATACCGCAAAGACAAATTGTACACAAAAATGAAATACAATAGTTTTTTTTTTTTAAAAAAAAAGATGCTACACCCAACACATCCCCATTCATTTCATTTTAAATCAATGTTGTGAAAATCGAATCATATCATAAAATCATTATACATCTAGAACTGTAAATCGTATATCTTAAATCGTAAAATCATAAGATTCATAAGTGTTTTCCATCAAAAATATTTTATATATGAAATAACGTAAATTATATCTAAAATGTAATAATATGAATAATTCTCCGAACTTTCTTTTAATATTAAGTGAATATTATATAAATTAGTTCATTAGAGCTAAAATTTCAATGCTTCAACTAGCAAAATTATAAGACCAGTATACAATCTAACTATACTGTAAAAAGTCACTAATGAACTAAAAAGCCCTCTAAAAATAAAAAGATCTTAAATGCCCATCAACTCGAGCCTTAAAAACCATTAAAACAAAATACTTCATACTTTTACACTCCTATAACTACATAGTTATATTATTTATATGAATCGTAAGATTTGTTAATAAATATGAATCGTTCTACTTCATTATATCGTATAAATAGTAAAATACGAACATATAATCAGATTTTAAAAACAATGTCGTAAACATATTCCACCTACAAGTGTTGGAAAGTATCTAATCTAATGCATTGAGAGAGAGAAGCATGTGCACATGCACAAACCATTGATAGATAGGGAGGTTCTCATGGTGTGTATCCTTGGGGACTAGCCTATGATCAAAGGGGTGGATTGGTTAAGACAAAAAATAAGTCTGATTAATTGACTATAAATACTGTTTTAGAGCTCAAAAGATCAACAATAGATGAAGATGCAATTTTATCAAGTTTCAAACAAAGGGAGGCATGCAACTCAGGACATCCAATTGGGTACAGATTCAATTCGTAGAAGGGTACTAGGTGTGGTGGTGTGGATGTGTGTGCACTTGTAATGGTTGATGTGGAGGGTTGAAAATGGGCATAAAGTGACCGGCGATTCTGTGGTTCCAAGTTGAACACATGTCTGTAAACAATAAGTTGTCATATTTGCACAGGTTTACCTATAGCGTGGAATGTTTGAACATTTGGCATCCCATATTTGAAAAAGACTGAATTCAAGGAAAACTCAAAATAATAATTGTAAAAAGAGAAAAGGTAAAATATACATATTTGCATTATTTGACACTAATCTGCACAAAAAGATGCGTAGAAAGATTAAAAAATTATACAAATACCCATGTCAGAGAATTGCATAGCTAAAGGCAGGGAGACGGAGAGAGGGGGGGGGGTGGGGGGGAGGAAGGATAATGAAATTGCCATCTTTCAGCAGATTAAGCCGAAATAACCTCATTCGGCTGGATCAAACAGCTACAATTGAGCCGACGGCTGTCCCTTGCTCGGGCTCTCTCTCCCTCTGTCCTCGGCCGACTGACGATTCTTTCAAAAGAGTGGTCTCTCCCACCATGGATTTCCATAATCTTTCAAGGAAAGAGCTCCAGACCCTCTGTAAGAAGTACAACATTCCAGCAAACAAGACAAATGTCGCAAAGGCTGATGCTCCCAAAAGGTTTGAAATAATGAAAAGCCCTTCTGCAAATCCAAGATCCCCAAATTCTCAGCAAGACCTGAATTTCATTGCTACAAACTCCTCAGACGATTCAACCCTTAGAGAAGCTGCAGTACACTGGTCCAAGAATCTCAATACTCTTGATGCGAAAACTGCAACTGGTAAGGGCGGTTCAGATACTCTGAAAAAAAGTAAACTCAAGATGAATCCCTCAAATTTTCCAGAAATGCTAGACTCAAGTACTCAAAATTCAAACAAATCTTGGGTGAGTCTAGTAAAACCATCGTGGGAGGAATCGGTCTCCCTACATTATGTGCCCTTTGATCTGGAAAAAGTAAGAAAAATATTTCTCCAAAGCCAACTCAAAACCATATCTCAAAAGGATCTTTTGAAGTTCTTTCAGATTTGGATGGAAACTCAGAAATTTCCCCTGAACAGAGTAAGGAGATCACAGAAAACATCAAGCAGAAGATCAAGATAAAACCATCAAAAAATTGCAACAAGTGAAAGCAACAAAGTGCTTTCTTCCAATCGTTTCATTCTGCACGAAAATCTGTCCAAGGAAAATGCAGCTGAAAACTATAGTCAGTCTTCACCTGTAAGACTCAAAGCTGCTGCAAAATCCCCTGGAGTGGGAACTCCACCGCCTAGCACTTTCAAATGAATTGTTCAATCTGGAATGTTCGAGGCCTGAACAGGATTGAGATGCATAAGAGAAATCAAAGATAAGATTCTCACCTCTAAACTCTCACTTATCTGACTGATTGAGTGTCGAGTTAGATCAAAAAATATTGACAGTGTTTCAAGGAATACTTTTCCTCCTCCTTGGAATCACGATACTAATATTGAATCTTGTAAAAATGTTCGTATTTGGATTGCTTGGAATAACAATGCTACTGTTACTGTGCTAAAGTCCACCGACCAACTTGTCCATTGCAAAATATACTCCAAAAGCAATGACAGAAGTTTCCTTTTCTCAGGCATCTATGGAGCAAATTCCCCCCAGATAAGAACCATCTATGGGATGACATTATTAATCTTTCCAAAGTAATCACTGAGCCTTGGATTCTGGCTGGAGATTTCAATTGCATCAAACATATCTCTGAAAAACAAGGGGAGCTATTCCAAATCCCCTTGGAGCAGGAAATCAGAAATTTGGTGAATACCCAGAAGGACAAAATTTCAAAATTAATGGCTCTCTTATGTTTCCCTGCCATGGCATGGTTTGTGTGGATTGAAAGAAACAATCGCATCTTTAATAATACTTCTATGACCAAAGTAGTGGAAAAAGAAATCTGTGTCGCTATCCATAACAGGATTATTTTCCTATTCTCTCCAAAAGAGTTCTCTAATGTTCCAGGTCTGATTGCTGCTCACTGGAACCTGCCCACCTGCAATAGAAACCCTCAGAAGCAAATTACCAAAGCAAATCAATCTCAAGTTGAAGCTGACATCTTTGTAATATCATCCTATGACAGTAACTCAGCTTCAGCAACCTTTCATTGCCTAAATGGAGAGCTACAAATTCAAAGATTCATCAGAAAAGAAATACAGAAAGGCTGGCAGAATGATGACGGAAGGTGTCACTATTACCTGTTAATCCAAAAGTTGTTTCTTTGGATTAATAGAACCTACCATCCAAGATCCATCTCATACGTAACAGAGGATCTAAGATTAATAAAGGATATCTCCCACCCTGAAGATGCACCTTGGGAATGGAAAATTCAAGCTTTGGAAATCCATGCATGCTTCTATAAGTTTGATAGCTGTCAGATCTTGAATCAGAACAAAATTCCTGAAGGCTTGAAGCAAAACATAAAGAACTGTATGGCTGAAAACAATTCTCAGTCAAACAGTCTTAATGATTTCTGATTCAAAGCACAATTCTGGAGGAGGTTTGATGATATCTTGTTTGGAGATTTTCCCCTATTCTTTGAATAAAAAACTAGCTCATCATTCAAAAAAAAAACAGCTACAATCAATAATTGGGCAGATCAAAAGCAGAATGAAATGAAATGGCCATGTTTCAGCAAATGCCAGCTAAAACAACCCCATTTCATCCAGATCTAAATGGATCAATCCAAATCAGGGCAGATCCAAAGGCAGAATGGAATCTATCAAAATTTGTTACATACTTACATTTTTCAGATCGAAACAGATATGACAACTTAGGTGTGTGTTGCGTGATACTCTAAATATGGAGTCGGGAGAAAATGAATTAGTAGCATCTCAGATTAGCATCTTCGCAAATTTTTCCTAGAGAGAGTGAGGGAGGAAGGATAATGAAATTGCCATCTTTCAGCAGATTAAGCCGAAATAACCTCATTTGGCTGGAACGAACAAATACAATCAATATTTGGGCAGATCCAAAAGAAGAATGAAATGAAATGGCCATGTTTCAGTAGATGACAGCTAAAACAACCCCATTTCAGCCAGAACTAAATGGATCAATCCAAGTCAGAGCAGATCCAAAGGCAGAATGGAATCTACTAAAATTTGTTACATACTTACATTTTACAGATCGAAACAGATATGACAACTTAGGTGTGTGTTGTGAGGTACTCTAAATATGGAGTCAGGAGAAAATGAATTAGTAGCATCTCAGATTAGCATTTTGGCACATTCCTCCTAGCCATAACCACAAGCTGAGTTAGAAACTAACTCGGTGCGCAATTCTTGTGGAGGCTCATGCACTTAGCCATCATCACCGATGAAACGAAAATATTCATTATGTATCATTTGGTATCTAAGTGCAACTAAAATATACTCTCTCTCTCTCCCTCTCTCTCTCTTTAAAGCAAAATATACTCTCTTACCATAAGTGAAATATGCAAGTTATAATATTAAACCAAATATTTAACTAAATATATTTCAGCTAAGCATTCGGCGACTTGAAACTTTAAATTCTATACACCAAATGCAGATCACGACATCATATTACAACCACTATTGAAATCTTATCCCATTTCTGTGTTTCCACACTATTATTTAAAGCCAGTGTTCTCTGTCATTATATCCACATCCCATAATCTAACAAATCTATTCTTACTACTTTACCAGCCTCAGTTGGTCATCCACTTGTAGCAGTTCCTTGACACTAAAACTGGATAGAGAGAAAATAAACAACAGATTAGCAAAGAACAGTCAGTTATTGATCAGATACAGCATTCTATCATGGACAAGTACCATAACACCTAAAAACAGCCAATGAAAAATCAAATTCAGGTTCATTTCAAGGTTGATGGTGACTAGCTTCACCAAGGATAAACATATCAGCGTAAGATGGGAACAGTGGATGCACAACACCACAGCAAAGGTTCAAACTTCAAAGGCCTAGTGCATAAAAGAAGTGGATCACTAAATAACATTGGTCCACATTAATAAGGTATATGGAAGGGTATACCTTATTAGTGTAGACCAATATTCAAAAGTAAGGTATATGGAAGGGTATTTAGAGATCAGG
The DNA here is from genome assembly GCA_013350335.1 of Chimonanthus salicifolius. NCBI lineage: Eukaryota > Viridiplantae > Streptophyta > Magnoliopsida > Laurales > Calycanthaceae > Chimonanthus > Chimonanthus salicifolius. The sequence continues at coordinate 35,365,091 of CM023533.1, read as the reverse complement.
ATTTTGTGAACATTAGTAATAAATCACTTCAAAAGTATTCTATCATAACAAGTTAAATACCATGTAAAACACATTGACATACATTGTGTATACCCATTAAGGCAAGAGGCCATGAGATTTATGAACAGGTGAATGTGAGTCCTTTCTTTCTCTAAATGGTCATCCAAAAAACTGCTTCTCTTAGTGTGGATTTCGCAACGTTAAATCTCTAGGTAATAGAAATTTCAATCTCCAGTTAATTGGAGATCTCTACTCCTCCAATGTTCAGTCTCTCAATTGTCAAAAGATGGTTAAGTAGGATTTCTTTTACTTGTTAGAGAAACAGTTGCAGGATTTCATTGTGAGTAAATTTTCTATTAAATCATTTAATCTTGTCATCGTTGTTCAAGTCTTTTTCTCATCCCCTAATCTGCCAAGCTCAAAACCTCTAAAAGTCATATCCCCTAATTGTGAAGACACCTAACCTCACTGACCCATAACATAAATAGTGGACAAGAATGCAAATTTGATAACTTATATAGATTCATCGCGTGGATCAACTTTGATCCATGATCACCTTATGAAGCAAATAATTTTCCATTGTACTATACCAACCTCAGATTCGAAGATTTTTTACCATGATATCAAAAGCTAAGGTCTTGATGATGGATGTGATAGCTCACCATGAAGCCAAAAGCTTATATGTAGAGCCAAAAAATCCTTCATGACCTATTATATATAGGGCAAGTATGAGGTGGGAGGAAGAAAAGAGCTTCATTTTACTATTAAAAAGCCATCATTTTTTAAGTGATTGTTTATCATCATCTTGTAGCCTTGTCCTACATCAAATTCAGGTGGATTTGCTCCTAAAGTCACCATTGTTGGGCATTATTCTACTATTAGCTACCATCTAAAGCAGCGCTCTTCCTTTAATAGGCTTGGAACCAAGACATGATTGAATTCTGAAATGATAGTAGTTACTTTTTGCAAATATACATAGTAGCTTTTTTTTGCATTTAATTTGCATAATTGACAGAGGTTATTAAAAAAGTCAGCGACACAGTGGTATCCCATCATGTGCTCCTCAACAGCTAAGACACAGAACTATCACAGACAATGGGCATCAAAAGGCAAGTCAACCCATGGAAAACATCTTGCCAATATAAGTTTGAGTTCTACTCATACAGTTTAATGGAAAAGTTAAAAGAATTACAGCAAATTGATAGTTCCAAAAAACTAGTCCGCACATAACTCAAAGTAAGAACAAATCCCATGTTTTGTTGTTAAAAACTCATACTTAAGCTACACAAAATAAACCTTAAGCCTCAGATTAGCATTATGGCACATTCATCCTCGCCAACAACAACCCAGTTAGGAATTGCCCTGGTGCGCATTTGTTGCTGAGGCTCATGCCAAATGTCATCATCATCAGCACAAGTAATACAAGTGAGCCAAATAAACAAATGCAGACAATTTTATTTTCGAAAGGTAAGTGGTCCGCATAAGCAAATTCAGAGCAACTCATCCAGCAGGCTTTCCCTTCCATTTTCAAATCAGCCAAAGCTTGCACGGTTGATGATACAAAATGTCCGAATCAATGGATTTTTGGCATGACAAACCTGGGTGATCAGTAACATTCAACGTTTTGTAAGGAATGGTCCCTTTTTCTCTCTGCTCTCTTTTTTTTTTTTAACCTTTTGTCTCATCCACAAAGACCATACCAATGAACAGATCCAATTGTACTATGCAGGCATATATTTTTACCAATAAGGATACATCTCCATCCTCGCCTAAGAAGAATGCAATCATGAACTGAGAAGATGAAGGAAATTTCTTGTGTACATTTAGAAGTATCACATCGATGTGTACTTTTGTCGAGTGATTTCAAAAGGAGCCATCTAATTTGCTCTCTACCCTGATAAATGCCTAATAAAGCTGAAAATTGTTGTAAACTACAGTGTATGGAAGAAGCCCTTGAAAATGAATAGGACCAAAAGTTTTTTCTTTTTTAACTGAAAATGGGACCATAGTTTGACACCCAAGACCAAAACCATGGAATATCTAATCAATTCTACAAGGAGGATCAGCAAGTCTACCACACGGATCACAGATTTTCACTAAAATAGTTTAATTATATATTGAGACTAGACCAGTTATGAAATCAAGTTGAGAGGGAGTTCCATGAGTCCAGTAAGGGAATAGGTTAATTATTTTATTTATTGTAATAAGAGCATAAATCTATGAATTTGCACATATTTTGAAGTATTCAATAAGTTCACTAACAAAATTAAGCTCCTTGAGCTTTAGACTTCAAGACCCCTTGACGCCTTAATCGCGCGTTGCACTTTGACTATTATGATTTAAGCGTTTTCATCTTTATTTCATCAAGCCATTAATATTTACGGTCCATCTTATAAGGCTAGGAGGGTAAAACGAGGGTAGAATTTTATCCATCACCTATCTACATTGCCTTCGACATGTCACATGCATTTCGATGAATTGGCATGAGCCCAAGTGGGCTTACCAATAGTTATTGATCTATCTACTAAAACACTACTCATGCACCTGATTGCAATTGTTCCTCAAATGTGGAGGACAAGATTACAATAACCAGAAATGCAAGAACTTTTTACAATTAGCCCACTATATAGGGACCTAAATACAAAATACCCATTTATACTATGAAAATTAAAAAAAAAAAAAACTTAATCCTACTATATATTCTAGAAAATGAAGATCAATTCATGGCTTGAGGAAAAATATCAAATGCATGTTCATGACATCAAATACTAAACATTCAGTAAAAACAACATAAGTTGATATCAATAAGAATATTTGACAACAAATACCAATCATGGGTAGAGTATTAGTTAAAAATCCTCATCTATGGCCCTTGTTATATAAGTACTCACCAATCGGCATTTGAAATTGAACGGGATGGAGCAAAACTTGGTTGTAGTGGGTAAAATCCGACACAATTACTGAGTAGTTAGTACAGGCATGATCTACGTAAACCAAAAACCCAATCAAGAATCAACGTTGAAAGGAAGTATGAAGACCTTTAAGGCCATTCTTTTAGTAGGGGCACTATCAACAGTGGACATTGGTCTGAAATCTGAATTTATTCTTGGCCAACAAATGGGCGGCCGAGAATAGAAGATTGGCCGCTGTGGGAAGGGTTGATGGGAGAAAATCCTCCAAAAACTAGCAGAGGTTTTGTTTGAAAAAAGAAAAGGCAGTCGCGCTTCAGTGAGCGCAGACGATAACACTTCCGCAAGAACTCTTTTTTTTTTATCATTTTTGTGTTAGGGTTTTGGCCATCAATACCACTAAGGCTGCTTTTGGAATTGGGTTGGATGAGATTCCAGGTTTTTCTTTTATACTTCCCCTTTGAACAAGAGTTTTTTTATAGGGATTTTTTGTCAAATAATGCAGTGGAAAAGTCATGTTATGCAAAGAAATCTTATTTGATAATTATAAGTGTAGGAATTTTTTATATAAAAATAAATTATTTTTTATAAAATATAATTAATAAAAATACTCTTCAAATAAAACTAATAATATTATAGAATTTTCTATGATTTTTTTCTCCTAATTATGACTTAAAATAAAATTCTTGCAGTTGTATTCCAAATGTTAGAAGTGAGACAAAAAAAATATTTTCTACATTTAATTTTTTTAAATAGTAATAAATGAATTAAAAAAGGCAACACATCTCATTATAAAAATTCATAATTTGTTTATTGTGATGTAAAATACATAATATAATAAGTTATTAAAATAGTTTATAAAAAATCAAGTTAATAAATCTCATCTAAGACAAAATTAATATTAAGAACACAAGTCAAATAGACTATATTTAGAAAAAACTGATATGTATGAAATATAGATATTTTCATTTAAGTTTAAATAAATGAACTAATGTAAAATATAAAAATATTACTAATATTCGCAAAAACTGATTGAGATTTGGGAAAAATGGATATTATGATTTACGTTTAAATAAAAAAAAATTGTCCAAAATTATATCAGAAGTATTTAAGGAAAACAACCAATAATAAAAATATATTTTTTAGTTGGTTATTTTTTCGATAAAAGAGCATATTCTAGTTCGAGTTTATAAAGAAAAAATTTAAATGTAAATATTAGCAACATTTTAAAAAATTGGTTAATCTTTTTAAAAATTTAATATTTCAATTTTCCAATATTTCTAATGAAATGATTTTTTTAATCCACTTTTATAATAAAAAAATTAGTTGAAAATCAATGAAAATGATGGAAAAATTAGAACAATATAATTATTAAATAATATTCATCAAATAAAAATAAAAATACAATCCATGTTTTCCTAATCTTTCGCTCCTCCCCGGGTCGAATTTCAAGTTGCATTCGAGTGTTAAGTTTATAACAAAAGAAAATATTCTCATTTATATATATATAAATTGTATATTTCTCTAATTCATATAAAAACATGAAACTTGAGAAAGAACTGAGTTTTCTTTCTATTAATAGATTCAAATATTTTCTTTTATTTAACATGAGAAATGAGTCTGTCAAATATTTTATTTATCTATTAGCTATTTTGAATTGTTAAAAAAATGGCTATGTAAAATTATTTGGAGATTGATATAATTTTTCTTTCACAAAATGTGTAGCTATTTTTGTTTGGTAAATATTATTAAATAATTATATCTGTGTCAAAATGTAAATTTTTTTTATTTTTTATTACATAGACCTATCCAAAAAATTATCAAGAAATTAACAATAAATTAAAAATTTCCTACTCATATTTAGTAAATAGTTTTATTTTTTTCAGAAATGTTTCATTATTCTCGTACATTTTCCCGTGTAATTACTAAACAAATACAAGACAATCCTTCAATAGGAGAAACCCTTACTCAAATAAATATAATAAACATAAAAATAAAAGTTAAAATTGAAATGCCCAATTTAAGATTATATACTATTAGAAATAAATTACTTTGGTAATTATCTAACAAAACAAAATATAATTCATTATCTAACATTTCTCGAATTATAAAATGTCATTCAATGCCACGTAAGTTCATTTCTAAATACCACCATCAAAGTTATCAAAAAAATTAAACCAAATTACCGATGATTATAACTTAAATTTTTTTAAAAAGTGCCATTAATATCATAATATTATTGGATTTTCGTAATATTATAGTGATAATACAAGATTTTGAAGATAATAATGCGAGAAGTAGTAATATAGTGACCTGAGCCGGAGTAGCCGGTCAATAGCAGTAAGTAAAACTAATTTAGAAAATTATTATGATTTAAATTTGCAAGAAGTTATTAATTTTTTTACGAGGTATTATATTTTAATCATCAATCACCCTTTTTGACTAAATCATTTAATGTTTCAAAATTTTACTAAAATTTCTTGGATGATTCATTTATTTATAATTTAGACAAGGTTCCTCTCCTCATGTAGTTTTATTTGCAAAGATTATTAAAACTCTCTTCATATTTACTTTGACTGAGATTTGGTTTCAAGTTATTTATTTACTTAATTAAAACTACATATTTATTGGCGTATATAGTGATTTAGGGGCAGCAAGCTATACCCATGTCTGACAATTCCAGACACTTATAAGAAACTTAGATACTAGTTTAGAGATGTGGACAAACCCTTTGCCAGTGTACGACATCCCTAAACCTTACGGACGGCTCCTACGTTTACTCCATCTAGATTATTCAGAGATGTTGTTAGAAATGTAATATTCATGATACTTAGAATTAGGGGTTTAAAATTCGATATCGATTGATACGATATATCGACTAATATTTTTCTCTCATCTTTTTTTTTTTAACAAAATTGGCCGATATGATATTCAGACCCCTACTTAAAACTTCAAATAAATTTATGTGCTGCACATCCCAAAATTCGTACTACTTGACAACAAATTGGACTGCTTTTGGATTCATCACCTACGCATCACAAAACTTCTAGGTGAGGGAAACCATTCACTATATATCTTTATTTATATGATCCTATATTTTGATTGTGCAATGAAAAATATTGTATTGAATTGTATATTCTGAATATATTTGTTGGATCTAGAAAAGACTGAGTGCATGTTAATGATGGTTATAATCCGGTGCTTGTTCATAATAGTGTAAAGGAGATTTTGGCAAAACGTTCTATCGGCCGTGAGGAGACTCAATCCGCCTAAATTTGTGGTATACAACCATTAATGTCGTTGAAAGATCCAATAACCTATATTCGCCGATTGATGATTATTTAGATGGTATCGTTGAATTATTGATCTTGTATGGATATGTTTGAATATTGGTTTGTATTATTCTAATAATGGGATGCTTGGACTATCGCTATGTTTATTTCAAGTCATATGTATACTATGGCAAAGTAATATTCGCCATGATGTTATAAATTATTTAGACTGAGATTCATAGTTCTATAAGCATATTATGAATAATTGACCATGTTTATTGACATTGAGCATAGCATTCTCATATTCATAGCATTGAGTATGAGAGTGTGATCCATGATTGTTACGAAGACCACAATGGTGGTAGTTGTGTTAGCCTCACCTTTAAGTGGGAAGACCACTACGGTGGTAGAGATATGTTATCTGTCACGCCCCGACCCTCCAGGCCCACTGACGTGAGTTTTTTTTTTCCTAACATAATACTGAGCCTTTGCGAAAATCATCTTATGGACTTAACATCTCTTATGACTAAGTTTAGATGTAACATTTGGCAGCCTCGGACCTAACCATATCTAGCCGGTAAAAATCCCAGGCAGATGGAGGGGCCACCATAGGCCCGCTTAAAATCCAAAACCTCGACAGATTCCACCTCGACGCATAGTACGTGGATACACTACTAACCAACATGTAATCTATAACTTAACCTTTTAGGAAAGTTCAAATAGAAAATGTCACACATGATATACCTAACATTTATCATCAATCGATCCCATCAACATCAGAATTGCACATCAGAAACGAAGTAGACTTTATTACATCCTATAGTGTTTCAAACGAACAGCATAAAGGGTTTATTACATTGCATGTTCATACGTACAATGTCTATTAAGTTAAATATAAAATCCCAACATTTGGATAGATAACTAAAGGGTCTCCACCCTAAAGGAATTTGTTTATTTGGTTTGTTGAAACTTAAATAATAAATTCAAGTATTGAATAAATTTGAGAACGCTATTATTTGATTGGTTTGGGATTGTGAGTAAATTGGTAAGTTTAGAAATCTTTATGTGATGGAATATTTTATCTCTTTAAGTTATATGGAATGATGAATGGAAATATCAGGTTATTTAGCAGGTCGTGGATGTGAGGAATTCGATTGGCTTATGAATGTTTATATATTTGTTGAAAAGAAAAAACAATACAGCCATGGATTAATGATGTAAGACCTGTTTAAGTCAACATTTGATTTGAAATTATGCAGTTAGATCACGTCCGTTTAGATGTTGGAAGGCGGGGTGTGACAAGTAAAATCTCAATATTAAAGGAAAATGATATTTTTCAATATTATTACTGTAAAAATGAAAATACCGAAAGTATTTTGTTACTTGAGACGACTGATACATGTCAAGGTATTTCTTCATCGTTAGTCCCCCAAGGCCAAGTCAGGACAGGCTGAATTAAAAACCAAGACATTGGTGATACAAGCCCCAACTCCCACCTACTAGCCAGGGCTGGCTACACACAAATTGAGGTCTAAGACAAAAAATTTAAATAGAATTTTCTTAGTATTTAATATTATTATAAATAATATTTAATTAAAATATTAATTATATATAATAAAAAGAGTTTATCTAAAATCTATTTTCCTTGATTTTTGAGAATAATGATCTTTTCAAGTTGGAGCTTCCTAAATGAAGCTTTCTTAAAATAAAAAAAGTCATTTTCAAATTACCAATAATTTTAACCAAATAAAATAGTAAATAGATAACTAGAGTCAAAATTCAAAATATTAAATACTTTAACTAAATGAAATAATAACAATTAAAGAGATAGTTGAACGAATGGAATGAAAATTATAAGTGCTTTGTAAGAATAATTACCTAGGTTTAAAATCATGTCATTAAATCATATAAAAATAGAATACAATAATACTGATAATGATATAAAAATAATAATAATAATATTTTCACATTGTACTTTGTTTCCTTCTCTTAAAACAAGTGTAGATAAAAATACATGAAGGTTGTAATGTAGATGAACGTTGAAAAAGTAAACAACTGTAGCAAAAAGGTTTAAATTATTAAACTGAAATCATAAGTAATTAAAACTTGAATTATCAAATACTTTAAATCAGTTAACTACATAAATGAAAATCATAAGCAATAAAATCCAAGAGTAATGAAAACCATATAATATAACTTAAAGTGCGTGGTTTAATATATTTAAGATCAATAATTATTAGACTATTAGAACTATTTAACAATAACTAATAATAATATAAATATTAAATATTAATTTAGACATAAGATAGATTAATTAATAGTTATCCCGGGGAATGGATATAATAGATTAAATGGACCGTACTCAACAAATATTAATAAATTGGATATGAACAATTATAAAATAATAGATATTTTATGTGTTATATTAATTATTAGAAACTTAAGAACAGAATGACCCTAGACCTAACTTATTTAAGCCTCTGTTTCTCCTCCGTTGCTGGTACATAACTCAAATCTGCAGCAGCCACCGGCCCCTTGAAAAACCCTAGTTGGCTCAACCGCTCTCTCTTCTATTCTCTCTTTAAGAAACCCTAAACCCTAACCTGCCCACCTTCCCTCTTTGTCACCTCCTTTCCCTTCTCCTCCTTAATCCCTCTAATCTTGCCGCCGCCGCCTCCTATGCTGCGTTTTTCTCTGCTCTTCGTCCTCTCTCTGTTCTTCTCCTCTTCTCCTTGGGCCGCCGCTCTTCTCCTCCCTCTCTTGATGCTCGAATTCTCCATCCTCCCTCAACCCTCTTCAAATAAGCTTTTGCGGTAAATAAAGGGGTTCTGGGGCTTTTTCAAAACGGATGCCTAAAGCGACGGCCTAACTTGCCTAATGATTAGGCGGGTGCTAAAAGTTTTGATATTATTTCTCTCTTTTATCAGTTAACCTGGGTAGTCAAACAAATGCAGCATTGAATAATCAATTATCGTTTAAAATTATCTCACTAGATAATTTAAAAAATTAAAAAGGGAAGAAGAAGAAAACTCCTATCTGACAACATATCTATTATTGATGCCATCAACCCGTATTATAGAGGACATATACCAAAAATAAGTATTTTTCTTTTATCAAGGAATCTAGAGATCTCACCTATATTTGTATTTGGACAAAGGACATTTTAACTCGATCAGTCCTTTGGACATGTGTAAGCTTCCTAATTCTACATACATCGGATAAACAACTACGGAGAGTGGCCCAGAGGAATATTGAACGTGAATCGAACTCAAGACCAAAGAGGAGCTTCTTAACCATCAGACTAACTCCCTTAAAAAAAAATTCTCATTTACAATTTGCAAACATCAATTTTATAATGAGCATTAACCGGAGTTAGTGCAGAACACAAACAAATTAAAATGCTTTAATGGGGTGGAGGCAGTTTCCTTTTCCACCTGCACACTCAGACCAACCATGACTCTATTTCCCTTGCCAAGAATGCTTTACCACTCCTCATATTGAGAAATGCTTCCTTCACCTAGTATGCGTTAAAGATTTTAAGGGCATTCAAAGGTACATGAATTTTAAATATATGTTATTGCAAAGAGAATACCCAATCCCAAGTTGTAATCGAGCGATATGAACCTAAAACAATTTTAGATCACAAGAACCAACGGTGACCAGCACACAGCTTAGGTGCCTCCCATCACATGTCTGGTCTTTGATCAGATTCTTGCCCCATTGAATAATGTAATCTAAATTATCAACAACGAAAATGACAAGCCAAGCACTCAAATACTTATCTTCTCATCTAATAAACCCTTGAACTTAAATCTTCATGACTGATAAAACATATTTTCTAGTCTCGCTATAGGCCCCGTATTCTTTTCTAGATAGTTGAGAATGGGCAAAGATCAGTGTATGACAATCTGTAAAACTGTAGCTTTGTCCAAAATGCCAAGTATGCTCCTGTTGAAAACCTCCAATACACCCAAGTCAGCCAGTCCAAAAGCAAATCCATTCAACATAATCATGTAATTGCTGCTAAACCCACAACATCATCTCCTTCAGTACTGGATTCAAGAACTGAAACTGCCCCGCGGCTTCTCGCTGAAAATTTATGAGGAAATACAAAAATAAATAGCATTATGAGTTCAAAACCAATCCCAATATTCAGAAACAAGGAAGATACTCATCATATGAGTCAGCGTTCAGACTCCAGTACATACTTTGGCTCCACGCCAATGCTAGTCTGCCTAAATTGGTCGCTGGAATGTTTCAAGTCAGACTTGAAACTGTCCAAAAACAAATACTGGCTTGAAAAGAAAACTAAATATTTTTATTAAAGAAGAAAACTAAATATTGTATGCATATTCCATGGACACTGTGTGGAGAATATTAAGCATACGCATGGGTCAGGCATCATATGTTTTTTCTTCATCATTTATTACTTATTTCACTGGAATTTCAAGAAGATTAATGTAGACATATTTTGAAGAAAGATGTTACACTTACCTTAAGTTATACCCTTTTATATCCTCAAGCTCACATGATAAATCAAAATTAGTTGGCTTTTCAAGAGTAAATTAAAATACCAATTAAATGACATGTCACATCAACGAAGGGTATAACTTGACGTTAAGTTAAACATTTTCCTATTTTTAATTGATTTAGGTTTTGGATTTCCACAGGCATATACAGCATCAAATGAATAGAACGGCACTAACATATAAGGGGAAAATCAAATGACACAGGATGTCACTAAATATGGCATTTTTTTTTTTTTGGAAAGATTAAATATGACATGTTTTTAATTGATTTAGGTACATGTCATGGACTGCTTACTTGAGACATTTGTAATGACGTTAGTGGTTTTCTGAGCAGCAAGGGCTCTCAACTTGTTCCCTGTCGCTAGTAAAAGCAAGCTCCTCATATGCTGCTTTTGTTCCTTAGGGCTACTTGTTTTTGCAAGAGCATCTTCAAATGCCTGTAAGTCAGTGCTTGTAGCACATGGCAGAGACAGAAGGACCTGCCACAAAGGATACTTACATAGCCATAAACAAAATTTCATGCCACGTACATGCAAAATCCAGTTTAACTTTGAATTATCACAACATGTTTAGGCCTTTAGGGTGTTAAGGATGTACCCCAAATTCCAAATGACAAACAGTTTTTAGAGGATTGTAATCAGTTCAAGTGTGCAGATGAGGGCCACATGTAACCATAAATATCATGAATTGGTAAAATATTATCTGGACATTTTCCACTATCAAAGCTGATAATGTTTTAGGCAGACAAGGCAGAAAAACCAGTGCCTAAAATGGCTCCAATTTTACGTACCTCGAATGAATAGTATAACTCATTTTTTGGTAAGAGCAAATATACACCAATTTTGCCAAATTATACAAAACGCTACTGATTTGGGATGCATCCAAAAGAACTCAGAGAGAGACCTTATATTCCATTACCACTCAACCAAAACAAAGACTTATCAACTAACCTGTCTAGGAGCAGGATCCCTATCACATAGATACACAAATATTTCACGACAGAGAGCAACCAAATCTGCACTGATAATGGCATTTGACTCGAGGGCCAAACCTTGAATAATGGCATAAAACAAATCTTTAGCAACGAATCCCTTCAGTTCCACATTATTTGTTGAAATAGCAAGAAGAATAACAGCACCACAGAAGGAAGACACTTTAGTCACAGCTTCACCATCTGTCCATGTGAAAGCTTCTATACTTATTTGAAGAGCTGGAACGGCAAGACCCTTATGCTTCAACAGAAAACTGCAAATAACAACTATATCAAAACAACACTAGAGCTACAGAAAACACTAGGCCTTCAACAAATAGTTGAATAAAAAAGAGGATGGACGTTTCAAGATGAAGCCAGTTCCACTGTTCCATATTATTGGGTGTCAACATATCAGTGAACTGAGTCGCCAGGTAGCCTTACAATACCACACCCATTGGGCCAGATCATGTATAGAAAGTCAAGGCCTAAATCCAAATCAGATGACCTCAGGTCAAGATCACATCTGTTGATTCAACCAGGCCAGATAAGAATCATTATAAAAATGTGTCATGTAATAGTATGAGACACAGAAATTGCATATAGACTTGGCTCAAACCATATAAACATTTATGGTTGATTATTAATTCTAGAAAAAAGTTCTTGTTCCATTCTCCTACTTTGCCATACCCAGCTTGCTACATCCCTGACACCCTCCAATATGCAAATAGAAGACACATTTGTAATAGATAATGTATTCTAGAAATACCCTATTAAAGAGTTTGCAGCAAATGCATCCACGTCTTTGAGTAATGAGATCTCTGTACGGCTGACATTTCCAAGTTGTTCTAAGGAGGGGAGGCCACTATTTAGTCCCGGTGAAGCCATAACTGAGAGCAGAGAACATATCTCACGGGTCAAATTACGGAGCAACTTTTCCTCCATTACTTCCACTTTTAGGTCCAACCCAGAGAGGTCGCTGCAGATATCTGGAACTTTTGCTCTCCCATCATGGATTAGTCCTGACCAAGAACCACTAAGGGCTTGCTGACAATGGTGAAAGAGTGGAAGCAGGAGTTTCTCTAGCCATTCCTCCCATAAATCTGCAGGGCAGGATTTTACCAAAGGAATGAGAACCAGGTGAATCAGTTGGCGTATATGCCGGAAGTCCATTGATTGGATATTCTCCATAAGTGCAAAAGCAACAGAGGAGCTCTCCAAGCATCTGAAAAAGCTCTCTCCTATGGTTGTTGACAAGCCTAAAACATTATACCTGCAAGCATGCACGAGATCCCATTATAAAATATGAGAGACATAAAACAAAACTGAAAAAATTTACAATGACAAACTTGTTGGACCGGATATCAATGCAGTTATTTACACAGACGTTAGTGCACCATGGTGCCAGAGCATTGTACAAGATGCATCATTATTTTATGTGCAATATCTGCATAGATCTCCTCAGCTACGTCCCTTCTGTACGTGTGGCCAAGAAATAAAGCTAGAGCTGGAATATCAATTAAAAGATGGAGAAGATAGAAAAAGGCTTCAAATAACTACTACTCTTAAGAAACTTCAGAATTGATAACAGCTGAGTAGCATGAGTACGGGTGCGAGTGTCGGAGTCTGAAACAGGTGTATGGTGTCAGACTCGACAACCCAGCAAAAATAGAACACGGGAACAAGTCACCATATTTAAATAAATTTAAATCTAAACTTATTTTTAAGTGAATAAAGTGTGAAAATAACAATGCTAGAAGATAATGTACTAGTTTTACATAAACCATTTAGGTGATGAACATATTCACATTATAATTAGATTTGAAGAGGGGAACTGTATTGTAATTTTAGTATCTTAGATAACAATTTAAAAAGCAAAAGAAGAATCCATGAACAGATGCGAATATCCAACACAGGTGTGAGTGTCTATAAGCATCCAACACAGGTGTGTCATACATCTTTAAATGTCTGTGCAACATAGGATAAGAGTGTAGTAGTAACTGGACAAAGAGACCACAGCCAAGCCACAAAACAGAAGAAATGCATCCTTAAGAGAAGATTTGACCTCTTCTTTAAGAGAAGATTTGACCTCTTCTTTAGCCAACAAATTAGCATCTCTGTTAGTGCCTCTTAAACTTCTCTAGAAAACTTGGACTTCAGTGCCCCTACCACTACCAGTGTATAATAGACCAAGCCCATGTCTAGTAAAATATTATAAAAAATCAGAACCAATCAAGGGCCCAGCCTATTATTGGTAATTTCTTGATAAGTTCCTGTTAACCACCACTAGAAGATGAAACTATTAATTTTACCCATCTCTAATCAAGTCCAAGACAAAAGCATTAAAAGCAGCATTTTTTTTTGTCAATCTATTTCAATAAAAGTTGACAATTCCAAAAGGCGGGAAATAACAGTACTCTTCTAAATAATCTTCAAACTAAATTAATGACTCTGATATCCTTGAAAAAGCTATGCAAACATAATATGGATGTTCAACGTATTTGAATAAAAATGTTAACAGGAAATGACAGCTGTCTTCTAAATAATCTCATACTTACCCACTCTCCCTGATACCTTTCAACAAGTTGCGTATGTTGTTTTCATTTGGCTCCATGTGTCCATCCTTATTTACATCAATTTGAGATCCATCTGTAGAAGTTAGTACACTCTTTGCCAGTTTTGCGTTCCCTTCACCAAGGAGACTAGCTTGCTCAACATGGCTCATACTAATTGCTGCTTTGATCTCCCCAGGTAAAGCTTGAGAAATTGGCTGAGACCAGAGAGAATGAATAGAACAAAGTAGCTGCAGAATAAAAAAAGACATAAAGCAGATCATCACTCAAGCATTCAGTTGCCTCAAAAAAATTGAATGTGCTTCCACTGCATTAAAAACGATACATGCACCAATTTCTACAAGGAGGGTGCAAGAAGAAAACAGGAAAAAGGAAGAAAATAATGAAAGAGAAAGGAAGAAAAGAGAGATGAATTCTCTATGTTGCATTTCATGTGTTTAATCAAAAGACGATACGCATATATATAGAATACAGAGAGTCAATCAAGGCGAGCAAAAAAGAAAAGGAAGATCGGTTACAATCAATGGTATCCAAAGGTTTAATGCACATGTAAAATGTGAAATTACTACAACATTTACAATACTCCCCCTCAAACTGGTGTGAAGATATAGATTAAGCCCAAGAAAGACCCCAGTTGGTTGCAAATGGGTCTTTACTCTCAAGCACAATCCAGATGGTTCCATTGCCAGATATAAAGCCCGATTAGTTGCCAAAAGCTTCACACAGACCTACGGGATTGATTATCAGGAAACCTTCTCTTCTGTGGCCAAAATTACATCTGTTCAGATCTTGATTTCCATTGCTATCACTCGTTAGTGGCCTTTTCATCAATTGGATGTAAAAAATGTCTTTCTACATAGTGATTTACAAAAAGAGGTATACATGCTTTCACCTCTCGGGTTTGTGAAACAGGGGGAGCAACATTCTATCTGCAAACTCAAGAAGGCTACATATTGCCTTAAGCAATCTCCACAGGCATGGTCTGACAAATTCAGTAATACTTTATTGCAGTATGGGTTTTCTCAGTTTGAGGCAGATCACTCCATATTTGTCTATCGTGCCAACTCTATTGTGATGATTTTTGTTGTTTATATTGATGATATTGTTCTCAATGACAATAGTGATACAACTATTACTAAATTCAAAGCTTATTTACGAAGCTCCTTTGATATTAAAGATCTGGGGCCACGCCGCTATTTTCTAAGGATTGAAGTTGCTAGTTCCTTTAAAGGGTTTTCTTTCTCTCAAAGAAAATATGCTCTAGATATCTTACAGGATGCAGGATATTCTGGATTCAAGACCACTGACACTCCCCTCACTAAGTTATTAGCTTCAGATGGGACTCTACTTGATGATCCCACATTTTATGAGCGATCAGTTGGGAAACTTATTTATCTCACTATCACTGGGCCAGATTTATCATATGTGGTCAGTCAATTTATGTATGCCCCACGTGATGCCCATCTTCACTGTGTCTTTCGGATCCTACGTTATCTTAAGGCTCATCCTAGACCAGGATTATTCTATCCACAACAATCTCAATTGCTTGTGCGTGGTTATTCAAATGTTGATTGGGCTGAGTCTCTTGACGAGCGTTGCTCGACCACAAGCTATTGTGTTTTCTTGGGATCAAATCTAGTCTTTTGGTGGAGCAAGAAGTAGCATGTTGTTGCTCGGTCAAGTGCAGAGGCGGAATATCGTGCCATGGCCAATACTGCCTCTGAATTACTTTGGTTTCAGAAACTTCTCACTGAGTTAGGCTTTGTCTCTTCTGAACCAATACTGATGTTCTGTGATAATCAAGTTGCCATCAAAATTGCATCCAACCCTATGTTTCGTGAAAGGAAAAAGCATATTGAAATTGACTATCATTTTTTTCATCATCATATCTCCGCAAGACAGATCTTCACCCCTTATCTGCATTCCAAGGATCCACTTATTAATATGCTTACCAAGCCAGTTTCTTGGTCATAGCTCGATCGTATTTTACCCAAGCTAGGCTTAAATAGATATCTCTGCACCAGCTTGAGGGGGAGTGTTATGAAACCAATTCGAGAAAGTCGACCAAGATTATCTCATTAGTTGTAATTAGATTTGTGATTGATGTAAACTGATTATTCCTGTTTTTCTTTTCTTTATAGCTGCCATGAGTGGCTTCATGTGATCTATTTATACTGATATGTACTCTCCTTCTCATACACATAAATACAATACAGAGAAACAATTCTCTCCACTATCGTCTCTTTCCTTTTTCCTCTACCTCTTTCTTTCTCATTAGTTTCTACAATAGTCAAAAGGAATGCATGTAGCTCAATCCAATCAATATAAATATCAGGCCACTGACCCACACCACCCAATTTTTCACCATCAAATGGACACTTAAATGAAAAATGGATCTAATTCAAGAAATGTCCACTAATGGTAAGAGTATGATTGAGGGATCCAGGTTTAATTTATTAAAAAGTTGATTGTGTATGCCACATGTACAGTTACTAGGCAAGGGTGGAGGGTACCACTTTGCCAGATGACCAGCAATTTCCATGTCTAGAAAAGGTTAAACAATGCAGTCACTTCTCCTAAGACTTACTCGTAAGAGAGGAGGCAGCATCCATGATAAGTGAGAAGCCATTGGATGTGGAGGCATAGAATTCTGACTCGCCAATGACAAGTTTTGTGAATGAGAATTGCCTTTTTTACTTCCACTCCTTTTAAGAGCTTTTTCAAAGAAGGTTACGGTATGGTAAAGCGACCACATAAAAGGAATCTCTGAACACAGACGGACCAATCCAATTGGGTCAGATAAATAAGCATTTTGCCATTCCAACTCTGTCCAAAGTTTGCTCTGGGGTTCAAGTAACCAGGCCAAAACTTCCTGTTGCTGTTGAATGCTGCAGAAGAAACATAGTTGTGAAACAGGTTTCCAGATACAGTGAACAATCTGAGAGAAAAAAATTTCTTTCTTCTGAATTAACAGCAAACAAGATCAACCCCAGTTTAAAAAAGAAAAAAGAACAAGTATTTACCCAGCAGCAGAAGCCATAAGAAGGAATGCTTCACCTAGAAGATTGAACTCCCCACGATGTACCCGATCTTCTGCTTGCAGATAAGCCATGGTATCAGCAATGGCCTGTAATGCAAACACATGTCCTTGTAAGAAGAAGAAACAAATAATAGAACCAAGTGCAACTATTGGCTGCTCCACATGGATGAATCGGCAGGAATCAAGTAAATTGGATACAACTTATACAAGTTGTTTGATGGGTACTTACCTGGCAATATTAGGAAGATCTATAATTATCAAAATCTTATTAGCTGATGAAAGATCTAAAGGTAAAGAGAGAGATGGAAATCAACAGCAATAGAGAAGAAGTTCAGATGAGATTGGAACCAAGGTCATTAACTGCCTGACCATGAGATTACTAGAAGCCAAAACAAGTGCATGAGTAAAATGCATTTCTAAAGGACCAATCAAATCATTTAGAGATGTGATGGCCTCGAAAGCAGTTGTTATCTATAGAAATCCCAGAATGGAAGTGGGAGGCATTAGATATAAGGCAAGCACTTACCCTATTCCTAAAGCTTCACCAATTGTAAACACTGAACTATGAAAAATTAAATCAAAGCAGTAAATAATGGAAAATTGCCCCTATTGGAAATTTATTAGCAAAAGGTCCCTATGAGTACCATAGTCCCATTTCAGAGATTACCTACTTTGTGGAGAATTTGATATCACTGAATTACCAAATGATTTCTTCCAACAACACTTTTCAAAATTTGATGAAAAGTACAATGTAGGATTGGATCACCTTGGGTTGTTGGACAAGCTAAAAGCTATCGCTTTAGGAAATGTATGATGGAGCAACACCAACATTAGAACTGTTTGCCGAGAAACAGAGAAGTTCCTAGTTGGAGTGGGAATCCACCAAGGATTTGCAAAAAGCCCATACTCATTTGTGTTAATCATTGATAACTTAACATTCCAAGAACAAGTGCCATGGTGGACGCATTTTGTAGATCATATAGTATTGGTTAATGACACAAAACAACAACCTACTAGTATGTTGGACTCTTTGGGGAGACGTTTTGAGACAAATGGGCTAAAAATTAATAAAACTAAAATAAAATTCATGGAATGTAACTTATAGGGGAACAAAAGATAGAGACGGCAATTCAATTAAGATTAGTAATGACTTAGGAGCGCACTGCAAGAAGTTTAGATACATTGGATCTATGGTAGAATCTCTTGGAGGATAGGACTTAGATAATAGCTATTAGGATGGGAATATAGGTAAACAAAATGTAGATAAGCCAGTAGAGTTTTATGCAATAAAAGAGCCCCACATCGCTAAAAGGGATGATTTTATAAAACAATTATCAGAGCCACAATGCTCTATGAAGCAAAGTGTTAGGCAATGAAGAAAAAACAAATCCAAAAAATAGGGTGATGGACATGTGCATGTTACGTTAAATTAGTGGATTTAAGTCTAAGAGATTGGTCTTAAAAAAACTAAGTCTAAAAGATAGAGTTAGAAATGACCACATTATAAACAGTTTAAAATAGCTCAAATAAAAGGCAAATTATGAGAAACTCGATTGAGGTGGTTCGAGCATGTAAGTAGAAGACTAGAGACAGCTCCAATACATAGAGTTGAGGGGCTACAAATACAAGAGGGGTAGACCACTGGAAACGTGGAGGAAAGTGATAAGAAAAGACAAGACTTGAGTTAAAAATTTGGCC
The DNA here is from genome assembly GCA_013350335.1 of Chimonanthus salicifolius. Lineage (NCBI taxonomy): Eukaryota > Viridiplantae > Streptophyta > Magnoliopsida > Laurales > Calycanthaceae > Chimonanthus > Chimonanthus salicifolius. Next base: position 35,346,100 of record CM023533.1, on the reverse strand, counting down.
CAATAGTTCGGTTATTGGCACTCAACCGAAATTTGGGTAAAATCACTGAAATCTCTAAAATTTAGCCAAAACTTTTGAAATTTGACGTTCAACCGAAATTTAATAAATATCGGATGATACAGTTTTCCTAAAAAACAACAATATTTTTATATTTATATTTCAGCCCATACTAAAACTGAAAAATTTCGGTGAAATTTAAGATTTCGACAGAAATTTGTAACTGAGGACATGATAAATAGTGGAGTAACCACCTTTATGGATTAGGATAGGGTAGGAGTAGAACTCGAAAAGCCGATCCCAGATAGATGGGATTTTGGCTTTGATGATGATAACTATGATAATTACTAGGTCCCAAATTTTTATCAGATTAAATTTAGGCAGATTTATTAATCTATATCTTTTGGTTATTTCGATTGCCAATTCATCATAAAACAACATGTACATACTGTCAATCCAGTTTGATCAATCTTTAGATAGCATGAAATCATAGAATAACCTTCATATGAGGGAGGAGGCTTTTGTCAGCAGCTCTAGCAATCCGAATAAATGAAGAGCAGATCTGCAGCCTTGCATGACGAGCACTGATCGCAGAAGGGTCCTGTTAAATGATCAGGTCACAGACCAAATCAGATTATACTTGCATTAGCAAAAAACTGAAAGGAAACACAATAATAAGTTAGAGCAACCTCAAGAGCAAAAGGAAGTGATGTTAAAAGCTCAAAAAGCTTATTGATGACAGCACCAACTGCATCTGGGAAGTATTTCAGAAAGGGGCCAAGTGCATCCAAATATCGGCCAAGTAATTCTGCCAGTGAAGGCTCACTCCACTTCAAAGAAAGAAGTTGCTGAAGTAAACCTTAAGTTCACAGGCAACCGCAGGCTTAGAATAAATCATATGAAAGAAGCAGTTTCAAACTTGAAGGAAAAAATCATCAACTCACTAGACAACCTTCCAGTATACTGTGCAATGCAAAATGAATTTCCGAACTACCACCCCCGTAGTCAACTGATCCATCAAAAATTGCATTCACTATTGTTTCTAGAGCCAGTTGCATGCTTTCCATTACTGCCAAGTCCTGAAATATTATAACAACAAATGCATAAGCTTGAAACATGCTCTGAACAAGTTCATATCAACTCAAAACTTTCACATAAATTCCACAGTATAACCAAACCTGAGGCAGTATTGGAGTGGTGAAGTGGCTTCTAATAATAGAATTAATTCTCTGAGCAACTCTTGTTACTGCTATTATGGGTTTGTGGAAAGCAATGAGCCGGATGAGCTCCAACTGCATGAAAAGCATAAATGTCAAGAAAGCAACATAAGGCCCACAAAAAAAAAAAAACTAAGGGTCTTGAATTGTTGGAAATGGTTGACAAAACACAATCATGATAAACTACATGCAACACAACTCTCTCTCAAAAGGTACACTGTAACCATTGAATAATGAAAAAACAAGTACATGAATAGGTAGACTATGAAAAGGAGTGATCAAGGTGGCCACTAAAAACAAGGACCCAAACAGAAAGGTTCAAAAAGCAGAAAAATCTAAGTACATATCCAATCTTGAGACGCCATGCTTTGCCAAGAAGTTTGCTACTCTGTTCGCTTGATCTACAAGTATGCGCAAAAAAGATATACAATGAAGACTAACAGTGAATAGGTCACCAGCTCCCTATAATACGAATACATGAGAAGTATTTTTAAGGAACGATGAGTTGTTTAGGGCCACTTGGATCAACACAAATATACCAAAATGTATAGGACATGTAAAATACAACATGGCAAGTGCTAGATGAAGTTTTACCCTCATCCAACCAGCCTAGCCTTGTTAAATGGGCCATAAAAATCAGTGGTTTAGTAATGTTAAATTCTTATAGGCCAAATCAGAAGGCCATGAACATGGCATAGAGGTGAACCAAGACTCAATCCTCACACATATAGTTAACTATGCATCCCGCCATCCTTGTGTACACACATCTGCCCAAGCAGGTCATACAAAAGTCAGTGTTCCATTTTTCTGAAACATTACTTATGTAATGGCACAACAATGATTTTCAAACGCTACATGCAAAATTACAATATTTAAAATCCAGGGACTTATTTACATCACAGGGACCTATCTGCAAATTACCCTTAATCAAATGTTGCAGCAAGAAGCATCACGTACAAATAATATTCTTTTTTTATGAATGGTAAGTGCCGAGACAATTCTTACCGTTGGCTAAATGACAATGAGTTCCCATTAACATAGTTTCAAGGTAACTTAGTCTTTTAAGCACAAACCCACAAGGATCGAACTCTTTCTTTTTTAATTTTGAGAAGAAACCAACACTTGAAGTAAACAACACACATAGTATGAATCTTATATGACTAACGTTAAAAATGAAAACAAGTTGGATATTGCATTGCCATAACTTAAAAAATATTGAAAGTATGATTTCAATATACCAGCCTAGAACGATACTGGCCGAAGTCTCCCTTGCCATCAAACTCATCGCTCCACAATTCCAAAGTCCCTACTGATGGAATCACTCCATTCTGAACATCTCTCTTGAGCATGCGTTGGAAGGATACATCCAACAGAGCACCACAAATATCATCATTACCAGTGACTGAACTGCTAATGGAAGAATTAGCTCCAGCTGTTTGTGCAGCAGCAGCCTTCAACTTGGAGACTGGTTCTCTCATTTGCACCTGCAGGACAAAGGAGAAAAAAAATAGACAGACATGAACATTGGAGACATGCAACATTCAATCAAGCAGTGCCCGGTGCTCCAAAGTAGTAGGATTGTATGGCAAGTAGTAGCCCCAAAGTCTCCATTGAATAAGCTAAATCATTTATTTGAAAAAATCTCATGTGCATTGATTAAGTTCTATTTGTTTCCCCAGATATAGCACACAATCCATTCCACAGTGGACCCAACAGGCCAACAGCTTGCATTACCAGAATATAGGAGCTAACTTAAATATTGTTGAGTTAATCTTTGAAAAAAGAATCCATTTCTTTAGAGAATGACATTAACCCTTTTTATGTGACACTGTTGTCATTAACTAAAGAACATGTTAGATTAAACTCAAAACACTAAGTCTACAAATAAAAAGGCCTGGGCAGCATAGCATATTAATCTGGAATAAGTCTATACATACCAACCAAAAAAGTAGAGACTGGAAGTGGAGTGCAACCTTGTAATGTTGGAAATACCCCAGCATCTGAAGAGACAGTGTTTTAAAAATGTAAGTCAAACAAAGTATTCAATTTCAATTAAACCAAAGAGAGATTTACAGGGGGAAAGAAATAAAACAGGAAAATATTCGGAGGAAGGGGGAGAGAGAGAGAGAGAGAGAGAGAGAGAGAGAGAGAGAGAGAGCAATATTCAACATATTGTCATGGGTCGGGACTCCGTGACAAGACGAGCATCTACAAAGCCAGTCTTTGGTGCCAAAATTGTGCACGGGGTACAGCCGGACTTAAGAAATGGAAGTTTCGAACGCATCTAGACTTTCGGGACACTCGAGAATGACCCGAAACACGCAAGAAGAGTTCAGAATGTCACAGAAGGTTCTAGAATATTAAAGAAGACTTCCAAGGTGCTAAGATTATGGAATTCTCTAGAAGATAATAGAATAATCTAGAAGGGTTTAGAGTTTTGTAAAAGTGTAGAATTGTGTGGAGTCTTCTAGAAGTCTATGGAAATGTATAGTCTTATAGAAGTGTGGAATGTTGTAGAATATTGTGGAAATCTTGAAATGTAGGAGACTCTAGAAAGTTCATGCGTGGTAGGATTGTGACGAGTGGCACAATCCTAGCCAACCAGGGGACAAGCCCTCAAATATATAAAGGGGTGGGTGCCTCATTTGCAAACAACCTCATATGTTTGAGAGAGGAGTTGAGGTAGAGAGAGCTTGGGAAAGAGTTGAACTCCCCAAGTGTTAAAGCTTGTTGGATAGCTTCAAGGTCGTGTATGCTAGCCAAGAGTTCTAGCAAGTGTAGTGAGAGCTTGAGTGTCTCCCAGAACCCTCTGTAATCACTTTGTATTCAATTCAAGTTGAGTGCATTCTTGTTCTAGTCTTGGTGTTCCATCTCTTTCTCAACCTTATGTTCAAGTTTAAGTGTGGTATGGTGTAATCACTTTGATCCAAAAACAGTGATCAAGTTGGTGGAAAGGCTTACTTGCTTGACGACGAATATTTAAGTGAGTGCCAGTAAGTTTGAATCAAGGAAGGATTCACTCAAGTCTGTAACTTTTTTTTTAGCAGTAACAAGATAATGAATATATTAAAATGAAGTAAATGTTACATATACATAAAGGGGTCTAAGAGACTTAAAGCTGAGATAAGGAAGAGATGAGAAACATAAAAGTGAGTGTCCTAAAACTCCAAAACAAAAAACAACCAAACCAGCATGGTACTCTATACAACCCCTCCCCCTAAGGCTACAGAAAGAAGATTCCATCAAAAAAAAAAAAAATTGAAGACTGTAGGTGTCCAGGTGTCTTGCCCAACCAGTCCTTCCAGAAGATGCCATCAATTGTCAAGTCAATCCCAATCTTTGCCAAAAAGTCAGCAACTCCGTTGGCCAATCGCCTAATCTGCACAAAGGAGACCTTATGGCCCGAACATAATTTCTTAATCTCCCTTACCACTGTAATCAATTTCCAAGGAGGCTTTCTTCCCCTTAGCCCATTTGATCACATTCGTCAAATCCCCTTCTATGATTAATTTGTCTTGTCTGACGAAGGTCATAAAGTCAAATCTATCTTAATAGCAAAAATTTTGGCCTCGCTAGAATCTTTCAAGTCCATCTTTTCTAAGATCCGAAGACTATTGAGGTTTTGAGGCCTTCTCTCAAGCCTTTGCACCTCCTCTTCAGTCTTCAAGATCACAAGAAAACAAGTGTCCCCTATCAGGCAAGTCAGGGGATCATAGAAGCCCTCCCTAATCAAAAGTTAAGAGATCTCACCCTAAGAAAGGCACCCAACAGGTGAAATCACCATGGCTCTTGAGAGCCAGTCCTTGATCCCTGTTCTTCTTCATGAGCTACCATCAGCTCTATAACTTTCCTACCCAAATTAAGCAGTTCTGCTTCATATCTTTCCCCATTTCCCCTACAGTTGATGACTCCTCGACTAGGCCCAGCTTCTTCCTTCACATAATTTCTCCTTTCCTCTTGTTTTGGATGGGATTTTGGTATTTCCATTCTTCTCCATTGATTTGAGGGGGAGTTTTTTTTCCATTCTTCCAAAGTGGGCTAGATTAACTTGTAGACGCCTGCCTTCTAACAAGGTTATGTTGAGGCCATTAATGGCTCTCACTGCGTACGTTCTGTTAACCATTCTAACAAAACCGAAGACTCTTCCCGCCGAGTCCTTCTTCTTAGGGATGAAAACATCCGTCAATGTTCCCCATTCTCTGAAAAGCGCCTACAGCCAACTTCGAGTCGTCAACTCCGGCAGATTTGCTATGAATAGGGTGATCAAAGTGTTGCCCTCAATTGCACATTGCCGCCTACCAGTCACTTGTGTCCATCCACCCTAATTGCCATTGCCATGGGCTCTCATTGAACCCTTTGTTGGCCTCACCGATCGCCAGCATCTCTCTCCAAGTACGCTTTCTCCTTTCCTTCATCTCTCGCCATTCACAAACTTATCTATAATAAGTCCGTGACAATATGCTTACAATTTATTTTAATAAACCCATCACATTAGATATACCTACTGATTTATGAATTAAAAGAAAGCAATATCAACATCAGAACATAAAAATAGATTGCACCAAACAAACTAAATTGAGGGCCAGAACAAGGTATAAACACACATATAAAGACATATAGACTCAATAAAACACTTGCATTTGCTAATTCTTATCCTAACACCCACATATAAAGGCAAAAGATATTACCCACTTCCCAAGACAAGAACATTAAGTGAGAATCACCTGTTGAAGATAAAAAGGAAGCGTAGTGCTGTCTTCAGCAATACATTGCAAGTTCGAAGAACCCAATGACACCATACTCTCACATATACATTCCGCAAACTCAAACTCACTTTCATCAATACCACTAGAATTGGAGGTATATCCATATAGAATATCTCTAGATACATTCATCAAGATTTGAAATACGTTAGCAATTGCTGCATTAAACTCAGAAGCAGAATCATCGACGGGCCTTTTCCTGCAAGTTTGATATTAGAATATGATGAAAGTCATGAGAAGCCTGCATCGAACAACTTTAGCAAATTTTACTTGATTATTATAGAATAACTGATCATTTCTGAAAATTGTTTATCCACACCTTGGGGAAACAAGTTTGAAGAATTCACAAGCATGGAGGCGAAACTCAACGGAAGAGAGCAAGATCCCACATCTGTTAATGTAGTAGGAGAGTAAAAACAAGACAAATTCTTAAACCAACAACCATAACAACAAAGTTGCATGAAGGAAATCATACCCATGTATTAGACCATATTCTGAAAGTTGCGGTACAGGAGCCCATTCAGCATATGCATTTACAGCATTTAAAGTGGCTGTTACTGTGGCTGCATGCAGTTTTGCAAAATCCATCTGCTGCCTTCCCACTTCACTGAAAGCAGCTCCAAAGTGCTTCTCAAGCAACTGCATTATGAAAAGAACCTTAGGTAGATGACTTGAAAATACTAGTTTAAAGGCTTATAAAATCCATAAACTTTGTTTTTGCTTTAAATGAAATGAAAATCTTACAGAGTATAGTAAAGGCAAGATTTCTGGTAAAGATTGTGTAAGCCCACGCAATAATAGCCGGCGTCGGTCTCCTGAATAATGCATCAGATCATTTCGATAGCAATAAATGCAAGCAGACACAGGTAGAAAATGTGGATTGATTATTGAGTGCCTCAAAGCCTTATACACCCGAAATATTTAAAGAACAAGAAACAAAATTATAATTGAGAAAGTACAGCACATGGTGCATTTGTTAACCTTCTAAGTCCTCATTATGAACTGTAATATCTTCAGGGAGCCATCGCAACATCATGACAACCAACTCCGCCTGAAATAGCAGTCAAAAGGTTCAATATTAAGTACTAAATCTCTCACCTCAATGCGCCAGATGATGTCAAGAGTTTACATGATCACCAACCAGAGATATGTATGACCTTCATAAACTTGGATTTGTACATGCAAGGCATATGGCTCAGTGAAATCAAGGAGAAGGATCTGATAGGCCAAAAACCAACAGACCATACCCCAAGAATCGAAAAAAGATGCCAACTCAGTGAACATTTGCCCTTAAATAAATGGTTAGGAAGTGGAAGGTGGTGAACACATTCAACATAAAAGAAACCAAAAGTGGCAAATCTTACAGTAAGAATCATATTTGAGTGAAAAGATACCAACTCAAGGCCTGAGGATACTAGGCATATCCATAGAACCATGATCATATATTGACACAGGACAAAAGTGAAGTGTGCCCTAAAATGAGGTTATAGCATTCAAAACCTTAAATTTAAGAATATAATGAAAGAAAATAGGGAATATGAATAACAACTATTGTTGTATGCTCATAATATGTAATAAAAACGCTGATTTAAGAAGTTAGTATTGTGTAATCAATGATTAGAAACAAGATCCTAAGAAAATAACATCACAAATCAAAAGAACTAAAGAGATCAATAACGTGTAAGCATACTAAACCGTAGAAGTAATCACAAATTGAGATTAAGGCCTCCAAATATTATAAGATCATATTCAAGACGTCTAAAATTCACCACACAAGTGAAAAAGTACTGACTCCCAATGAAAAATCAAGTCCTATTTGAATCCAAGCTCAAAAGGGACACTCCCCATAGTGTTACCCAGTGTGTATGGATAAGGACGTTTGCACATACCCCATGGATTAGTCAAGTGCTCTAAGAGGCTTGGACACTTTGGTCTTCAAAAAAGGGGGAGTTGTTTAGGGGGTTTTCTGCACAAAAAAGTTGGCTGCAAGGTATGGAAACGGGTATGCAAAATAGGCCAAAAATGATCAAAATGACCATGTATGTAAGGTCGTACAGCCGGGTGGAGTCTAGGGTGGTGGCAGCCTGCAAAGCCCAGATTTGGCCTTGGTTGGGTTACATTTGTGTTTATTTGGGATTTTCCGCGCTGTTTAGGACTCCACAAATGCAGAAAATTTTGGGTAAAGTTGGAGAAGAAAGTATAGGAGAAGAATATAAGAGATTCGGAGGAGAAAGAATAGAAAGCACCTGATTTCCTTGGAATCGTACCAAAGGAGAGATGGAGTCACACCACCAGTATTCTCAAAAAAGTATTCAAAAAATTTCTCCACTTATATTATATTATGAAATAATGAGTGTTTACAAGTATTTATAAGAAAATCTAAGAAACCTTAGAGACACACAATGTGTGCCACATATGTAAACAATACAAGCCATTAAAAATAACTTATTACATCCCATAAAGTTGATACTCAAATAAAATAGAATAAACTTCTTAAGTCAACTACTATGACAACTCTCGATCTGTTTAACAGTTCGGATCAAGCCAACCATGATCCGACAAACAAAATAGCTCCCAAAACCCAATCTGATGAAATATACAGTCAGATCAGGCCTTCCAAGCAATCTACTCACAAAATTATACACAATTAGGGCTATCCATGGCTGAACATGCCTTCATCCATGGTCAGATATGTTGGGATTGTACATAAATTCATCATCCAACCATAATGGGATAAAATCTAGATTCTGATGCATCCTTCTTTGCCAGCATCGCATGATGTCCTCATCATATATACATTCCGTAATAGAACATAAAAACACCCATACGAAAAGGATGAAGTGTACCTCTATAGGACCCTTGTTAGAAAGGGAAACCAATGATGGTAGAAGTTCTTGCAACAGAGCTACTCCTTCTCTCCTAACTACCTGTCACAAAAACACAAAATTAGTGTTCTAAAAGCAAAAGGTTTTGCAGCAATTAAACAAAATCTAAAACACCTCAGCTACAAGAGCAGCTGTTTGACTCTTTAGTGGCCATTCTTCACTGGGGTTTGCCATATCAGAAATTAAATCTAATGCAGCACTGGCAAAGTTCCTTCGCTCTGTAGGGTTAAATTCTTCCCAGCGCAACCGAACCAAATGCTGCAATACAAAACACTGAGCAGTCAGGCTACCAAGAAAAACAAAATCAAACTTTGTAACCATAGCAAGCAATGATTATTAAAAGAACATTGATGTTTGGCAGGAATCATTGTTCAGAACCCATAGTATTATATACCAAAAAATGTGATATTCAAGTGGAGTAGTGGTTCACACATTGTGACATGATAATATTATCTGATTCAGAACTGACATAATAGATGTTTATACTTGAGGCTTGAAGCACAGACATAGCATATGACCATAAAATGCAGATAATAAATCAGTATCATGCTTGACTTGCACGTCAGTAAAAGTGGCACATAACCGCATTGATATAATAAAATAAAATAAAGCGGAGCACTTGAACTGATATGGCATCCAGATGAACAAAATCAAATACTATTTGTATTGTAGAGTGGAAGGACTAAAGAAAAATCAATTCATTGTGCAACTCATGCAAACAAAATTAAATGGCTTACTGAATTGGAGAGGTATTACACAGTTTTATTAAAAGGATCCCACTGAAAAGGGAAAGTAAAGAAGATAATCCCCCCACATAAATCCCATCTATCAACTTAATTTAGAAATGTTTGCACTTTTTGTTTGTTTCTTGAACAATGAATATCCACTCGTTGAACTGTTACAAACTAGCAATCATTTCTAGGGAGAAAATGCCCATGGGTTATTCATGAAGGAACAAACAATTTTAGGCGCAAGCAAAAATAGAAAGGATCATAATGATGAATCAGAAAAAAAAACTATATTGCCAAGAGCAAAAAATCCCCAACATAGAATGCCTAGTCGAAAATTGTAGGTTCAAAATTGCATATATTATGATCAGCAAACAACTTTTCACAAGAAAATTACTCAAATAGAAGAGAAGTACGAAAATATGGTTAAAACCCATCTACATCACCAGCAGCAAAGAAAACTAAGGTGAATGGCAAAGAGAGGAGGAGATAATTACAGAACATAGTCTTAAGTAGAACACATATTCTAAAATTTAGGTTAAAAAATGTGTATGTAACACCAGGCAAAAACTTTTGCAGTAATGGACAAAAAAGGAAAGCTCATGAATTGCCAACATTAAATAATTTAAGAATAACAAAGAGGAAGGGATAGTTAGAAACAAGCACAAGAACCTGAAGCATTTTGAACCCATGCAGCCGTATCTCAGAAGATTGATCTTTCCTGACCAAAAGAAAGGATGTGTTTGCCAAAACACGTACATCTCCTGCTTTTACCTGCAAAAGATATATATACGAAGGTAGGAAGTATAATAAGAAAATTAGAATAAAAAATAAAGACAAAAAGCCCATTAATGAATAGATGGAATACACATTTGTACAACTAAAAAGACACAAAATGAAGGAACAAGGATACTGCATTCATTTCTTCTTCTTATATAAAAAGGTGGGAAGTATCATAAGAAAATTAGAATTAAAAATAAAAACAAAAACTCCATGAATAAATACATAGAATGCACATTTGTATAACTAAAAGACACAAAATGAAGGAACAACGATACTGCATTCCCTTTGACACATAATGATCCTTTCGTCTAAAAGACACAAAATGATACTGCATTCCTTTTGATACAAAACAATCCTTTCATCTTAAAGATCCAGAATGAAGGAACAAGGATACTGTATTCCTTTGTGTGCACAAATGATACTGCATTCCTTTTAATACAAAACGATCCTTTCATCTAAAAGACACAGAATGAAGAAACAAGGATACTGCATTCCTTTGTGTGTTGGATGGGGCGACCTTGTGGTTGCAACTATCAGCACCTTCCAACTGTGATATGCCTCTTTTCTAATTCATTCCAAAATATCCAAAACATAGCACATAACATGCCATACGAGTAACGTTATTTTTAAATAAATACCTTGACATTTATCTACATTCTTCACTGTATAGCTTATTAAATGATCTAGATTTTTTCTAGCATAACAAGACAATCTATTTTACAAGGTTCTCTTTTAAAACCACATGATTTTAAAATTAACAAAGACAACAATAGAATACATGTAGGGCAAGTCTATGGCTTCAACAATATGGAAGAAGATATCATTCAATATATATATATATATGGAAGATGATTATGATCTGATCAACATTGGAAACAATCACTATGAGTAAATACCGGTGATCAAGATTTTGATTCGACGCCCCTACTCGTTTCTGGAAGAACGAGCAGGACTGAAAATAGGATCGTTTTTCCGGCAACACACAAAACAAAATGATAAGGAGAGACTAAGACTATTTTGTTAACGTGGTTAAATCCTATGAACAAGGGAAACATCCACGTGCAAAATCAAGGCAAAAAAATCCACTATAATCTGAGAATTTTACAAATACACCGGTGCAAAATATTGGACCCATTGAATCAATGAACCCCCTTCGAGTACAAAAACTCAGTAGAGACAATCTTTTAGTGACTCTGCTTCCTGTTGATGTCAAATGAATGCAGAAGTAACACTCTGACTGATTGTCTGCTAAAAACCAACGTCACAATGGAGATGGGTTGAGGCTCTAAAGAAACCCAAAAATGAACAGGACTAATTCAGTCGGCTGAATGACTTTGGGTCAGTTCGTGGAACTGCTTCAGTTCAGTCGGATGAATCATAGGATTGGTCAGTCCCGTTCTGTATGCAGGAATGTGTACTGCGTGGCCTCCCTCTGTTTGCTTGAATGCTGGGACTCCACCGTAGATAGAGTGGGTGTCCTCCAAATGTCAACTCTCCTCCTTTTAACATGCCACAAGTGGTTGGGAAGAGGTGTAACTTCCCAACATTTGAGATTTGAATTCTTTAACTTCCCGGCGGTTGAGATTTGAATTCAAAAATATAACCATTGGTGGTTACCCAACTGAATATGAATTGAAAAAAAAAAAACTGCTGAATACATGAAAAGGAAAGAGAAAAACTGCCCCGAACCACAGAAAACCGCCACAACTGTGCTGTTTTTTACGTTTCAGCATGTTGAACTGGACATTCAGCATGCTGAACTATAGACAGATGTTGCACAGAAATTTGCTGTGACATTTTCAGTCGGCTGAACTGCAAGGTTCAGTCGACTGAATTAGGGGCAGATGTGCACAGACCTTTTTTTCAGTCCTCCATTTGTGACTCGTTCCGTTTACGGATCAACCGGAGCAAAAGAGGATACTTCAAACAAGATTTGAGCAGGATCAGCCATGTAGAAGCCAGTTGGTGAGCATTGTCCAATCTTTAAGTGTTTGCTTTGGTTGAAGGATAATTTTCATAAGGTGGCAGCTAGTGCTAGATGTAGTAATTAGTGAGCTCAGAGTTATTTAAACAATAAACTACAAATAGCCACCAAAAGAAAACAATAAAATATAATTGTACGGGGAAACTTCAGACAAAAAGGTTAAAGATTAGTAACACAAGTACAAATCCAAGGAGTATAGTATTAGCAGTTGAGAGTAAAGTGGATGAACCAGTCAAAATTGAAACAGACTTATTACGACATTGTCATAAATTTATATACTTGGGTACAATTGTAGAACCCCAAAAAAAAAGGTCTGATTTTGATATAGCCAATAGGACATACAACTAAAAGTTGGAAAAAAGTGGACTTTCATGTGCTAGAAGGCATGACGTCAATTAAGAGGGAATTCATAAGAAAAAAGGAGACCAGTCATGTTGTATGGAGTTTAATATTGAGCAATTTAGAGAGAGAGAGAGAGAGAGAAGGACAAAATAATGGTAACTAGAATTGTTTATGCTGAGATGGATATAGAAAGCAACATTAAAGAATAGAATAAAAATAATTACACCAAAGGAACCTCAAAGGTAGCCCCATAGATGAGAATAAGAGGGAATGTTGTTTAAGATGGTTTGAGCAAGCATGTAGAAATGACAAGAGAAAGCACGTTTTACTGAGATGAAAACTCTAAGAAAGATGTATGGAGGAGAAGAAGAAATAGTGATAGGAACAAGAAGAATAAGAATGAAAAATAGCAATAGACGGACAAGTTACTACGATTGAGAATGAGAACATAAGAGAAGCTTTATGATGCAGAGCATAATACATAACAGTAGCTTATTGGTTTTTTAATTTAGTTTTTTCTATTTTATGTAATTGCTTTATTTGATTAGGGTAGTTTAGTAATAGTTTCTTTTATTATATTTTTAGTAATGAAAACATCATAGAAGTTGTAGCCTTCCTTCAGGCAATACAAGATTGATGAATAAGAATTTAAAAAAGTTTTCGCAAATACCAGTGAGTGGTGCGACTGATCTTTGGGAGTGATTCCTTGGCGTGAGACATACCTTCTTCTTCAAGTACTTCTTCCATCTTCCTCTTTCTCTCTTCTCTTCCTACTTCTTCTTCTTCTCTTCCCTTTTGTTTTCTTTGGCTTTCTGAAACCCCAAATACCTTCCCCTTGGCCCAAAACCCTTTGTGGAATCCCTACAGTTTCTGCCCCTCCCTGTTCTAGCTTTTGTACCTTCCCAACCCCTTTTCTTAGCCTTCAGTGACCCCAAGATCAACCCAAATCTGTACTACAACCAGCCGAACCCATCCCATGTCCATTCACTTCCGCCACCCTCTAGAATCCCATCTGCCATTGTCGTCCCTACCTGTTGCTTTCTTCTCTCTGTCATTCCCTGCAAAGACCACCTCTTTGTTGCCGTAAACCCCCATCTTCCATTCCCATCTTTCCGCCACCCTCTTTGAATACCCTCCGTGTTTTCGTCCCTCCTTTCCCTATTTTTCGCCCCTTTCTTATTTCCAGCCAGCCCTTACTTATCCTTTTTATTTTATTATCTCAAACCATATCCCATTAAACACCTATATATCAAACCTTTGACCATTCACCCATTTAATACATTATCTTGTGAACCCCCTTATTCTCATTAATCACATTAGTTTCTTTGATATTTGCATGATTATGTGTGGTAAATTCATATTAATTAATTGTGAATATTAATTAAAGTTTAATTTCAGCCCATATTAGTTTTAGAGTGCATTATTTTCATCTCTTTTGATCTTTAGAGAACCACATTTAGGCATTTAGGGTTACCCTATACTTTGTCCTGCATCACTCTAGGAATGTCATTGAAAGTTTTTTGAAATAGGTATTCAGTATGAGTGAGAGAGAGAGAGTGCATAGAACTGAAATTTCACAAGAAGAAGAAACAAGTATTTGAATAAGTACCTAAAATGACATACTAAATGTGGAACAGTAGAAAACATAGCCGGAATAGGAATAAGTAAAAGATGGAACTTACAAATACTACCTACATGAATGGATTGCATGGATGGATCAAGACTTTGATTATGATAGGGATGACAATGTGCACCATCATCATCACAACATCACCACATAAGCATTTATCCAATATTCAGTTTATAGGCTTTCTAAATTATACTTCTCAATTCAACTCCCATTAAGAATCATTTTTTTCCTATCACAAGAAATCTGTCAAAGCCCTTTTTGCTGCATCAATCAAATTTGTATCACTGGCCCCCCATTCTCCTAGTACCTTTTACATGTAATCCTTCAACTTTTTGTAACACGATATTTCCAACTTCTTTGCAAGTGTCCAACCCATCTTCAAAAGATACCAGTTGCCATTACCAAACATAGGTTCCATTAATGCATTCCAAAAAAAATCATGATAATGATGGTGAACAATAATGACATGATGGTAAGGCTGACCTAGGAACGTAGTGCAAAGAAACTCCCTAGAAATCTCACACGATAATGCATTCCACTATTATCCCAACATATCAGCATGGATGGACAAAAAAGGACAAGACACTAAAGCCTGTATTTTGACATCCCTCGCAGGGTGGGAATATGTGAGGCACACTTTGGTGAAATGTCACAACTTGCAAACACGTATTCATGTTGCACATCTGCACAAAACAGAACATTGTATATAATTCATACTTGAGAAAACTTGACCAAACAACATGACTCAGGTGGATTGCAAGTCAAGTATAGGGTCTTTAAACCTTACCCCAGATAAGTGGCTCAGAAAAAAAAGGTTTAAAAGCATAGAAGTTCACTTAGTGGTCACGACCATAAAACTCAATTGAATTTTAGGCCACAAAAAGCAACATTGTGCATTTCTGATGAATACTGTAGAATACTTGGTGGAAAACCATGGAGAATAACTCCCACGTATCAACACCCATTAGAACATTGGAAGGTACACAGTCCCACCAATGGACAAAACGAAGATCATAGGACCAAATGGAGCGAAAATCAGTTCCATCCACATTGCTAGCAATCCATGATAATTGTGGGGACCTCGTTAATGTTCTCCACGGCACTCCACCAAATATTCTGCACGGGACGGAGACTATTTCCTATCCAGCCATCAAAATTTAAATGGGTGCCACATGATGGCTGGACTGCTATTGTAGTGCAACCGGCAGGACTTCATAGCTCCTCTGCTTGAAATCCATAAGAGCTATAAAAACTAAAGAAAATAAACCCATTTCTACATTGAAGAATTTGAAAAAAATGGTGGGAGTTGAAAGCAGGAAAAGGTGAGACAGAGATAAATAAACAGATAGATAGATAGAGAGAGAGAGAGAGAGAGAGAGAGAGAGAGAGAGAGAGAGAGAGAGAGAGAGAGGAACTCACGGATTCTAAGTAGGAGACGGCGGCTTTTCTAGAATCAGGAGGGGAGGTCCAGTCTAGGGCTGCTGCTATGGCTCGGACCACATTGCTTGCTACAGCAGCACTGCTCTCTTCCATTTTTTGCGCCTCTATCTGACTCTTTGGATTTGACAAGATTCACAATTCAACCCAATATGGCTTCTTCCTTGCTTCTTACTTCCTCCTATGGAAAAGAGAGAGAGAGAGAGAGATTCTTTGCTTGGTGAGAAAGGGAAAGAGAAGCAGAGGTCGTGGAAGCCGAAGGATGAAGGTTCATTGGACATTACAAGCAATGGGGACTGGGGAAGAGATCATTTTATATCAAAGCCAGATTTCCTGCCGTCTTAAACCCTTTTCTTCCTTGAACGTTGATTCGTTGGCAAGAAACATGACCAGAGGAACAGCAGGTGATCTTGATTTCGTGATTATCTGAATGGAGTTGCAAATTAGATTATTGTATATGTTGATTTTCACATAAAATGAATATTTATAATTTTACTGGTGAATATTTGGATTAGTAGTAGAAGGGTCGCCATCATCCAAATTTTATATGGTAGCATTGGATTTTGAAAATTATTTCTATTTTCTTTTTTATTTTAACATTTTATAGAATCTCAAATTCTTAATGGGATATTGAATTTCAATGTAATATGTATTTGTGATTGATAAGCTTTAATTTTGACTAAGGATCACGCCTTTTATTTTAAGGTGGCATAGGAGCAGTGATGAATGAAAATTTTCTAATCCTCCCTTTATATATATATATATATATATTCGGAATTTAGCCATTAGAATGATGTTTAGTATAAATAGGGCTGCAATTCGGGTCGGTTTTTAGCCTGACCGACATGATCCAACCCGAAAAATCATGCGGATCGGATTGAGAATGTCGGATCAGTAGGTAGAATCGGGTTGAGAAGATAAAAACCCGCATGAAATTCGGGTCGGGTCGGGTCAGGATGAGGATTTTACAAGTTAACCTGACCCGACCTGACACAACCCGACCCGACTTGGCTAAATTAGACTAAAATGGGTTCAGAATATGGGTCGGGTCAGAATTCAGGTTGATTCGAATTAGAATTCGGGTTTGGTCGGGTTGTGAAATTCGAATTGAGAATTCGATTCGAGTCGGATGGGATTCTATGTATATCAACTCGAGTCGAGATTTAAGGATAAATATTCTTATTTTGACCTCCTTAATAACTAGGAAAGTAAAGGTATCGGTTGATAGTTGATGGAGAAATGACTCTAACGGATAGATCGAGTCAAACATGGAGGGAAAATCAACTTACTTTTATTACACCTCTATTGAATAATCTATGAAATATTATGATCTACTATCAAGGCCATCATCTTAAAGCTTAGAAATAAATTTTCATCCTCTAAATTTGCTTTGTGAATAAACCTGTGAAATAAATCTTTAAAAACTTTAGGCACAATATCAAATTTGACTCCAAAATATGTCTACAAACCAAACCACCATTGACGGAGATCATAAAACTTTTAAGACATGAAAATTGTGAGTTTTTTAATGCCCCTCTCTCTCCCATTAAGTCCAGATTAATAAATTATGAATATTTCAGTGGAGAGGAATGGACGTCACGATATGAGTTGAGTCCGAAAACTTGACTCTCAATTGGTTCAACCTGACGTATGTGTATATTGAAATCCACAATAACCTTTGCACATGCTAGAAATAACCAACGAAAATTAAAACATTTATATATTGCATGAATGATGAACATGTCTCAAAGCAAAAATAAGGAATACCTCAATATTAATATAAGTCAAATACAAAACCACAATTCAAGTCTAAGAGTTAAAGTTATCACATTTCTAAAACGAACACTCCAACAAATTACATTATTCCCAAAGTCTGAAACAAACTATCTTAATCACAATTCCTTCTCGCGCTCATCTCGTTCATGCTTGGTTGCCAGTTGGTCCAGCCTCGTCTCCATTTTATGAAAATACCTACTACTTTCCATTATTTCTTTATTACACTCTATTTCTTAGATTCTCTTCATATTTTATTTGATAAAAAAACTTAGATTAAGAGATGAAACATTTTAACATCTAAATCAAATAACCAAAAAGACTAGAGAATCTACTTGTTAAAGCTCTAATCAAGTTTTCAAGTCCTTCCTTCATTTTTTCAAGGTCGAAGCTTTCAAAAAAGATTGCACCAAATAGATGAAGAGGAAGAGCAATTTCCATCTCTCTCTCTTGCTTCATACTTTTAGAGAGAAAGAAGGAGGAGGAGGATAGAAAAAGAGAATTGAGGAAAAGAGGTGAGGTGGAAAGCACTTATTGATCCAAACTAAATATGGGGTGGTGATGTTGCTTTCATCCTTATCTTGCCATGTGGCATTTTCACTACCTCATCGACTTATCCCAATTAATTAAATTATGCCTCATCAGATGGTTTTGAAATTAAATTCTAATTTGATTTAATCACCATTAATTTCACTTAATTTATTAATCACTTCTCTAATCTTGTTAATTAATCTCCAATTTTCTCATCAATTTCCAATTTGAATTCAAAACTCCAAATTTTATTCAAAATATTCTGAAAACATTACATTAAGTTACCAAGGTTGAAACTTCGGATCATTACAGTTTTGTTATCTCTGTCTTAAAATCTAATGAACCATGAAAAGTCATCATCCTTATTTTGGAAAAAAATACTATTATTCCAAACATGGATATAATCTCAATAATTAAATATGTTTGGCTTTCCCGTCCGTATAGATTTGGTTTTGAACCAAGGTTGACACCAATTTTTGTCATTAATTAATTGTAAAATTGTCAATTTGGAGTAACAAATGTAATCGTTGGTTGTGTATATAAAATGTAGGGTCGAAACTCGAGTCTAGTTGGGTTAAGTTTTAATAAATCCAACTTAACTTATGTCAAAATTTATTGAACCCGACTCGCATTGCCAACCCGAGTTACTAAACTCAACCCAATCCGAATTTCTGACCAGACTCAATCCAAGTGTTGTTTTATGACTTGGTGCTCTCGGGTCAGATCGAGTTGCTTTTAAATTTCTCAACCCGACTCGACCCAAATTTCATAGGAATTTTATTTTTCCCAACCTAACTCGACCTGAGATGTACAAATACATAACCTAAACCCATTGATTTCTTGGGTCGGATTTTAAGTTTCATCCCTAATAGCATGGGGTTTCATGATGCATTTTTGGACAAAAAATCTTCTCAAGGATTTCTTTGAGGGATTTATCAAGATCGTCGGGCTCTATTTCTTGTACAATTTGTTCCAGGGGTGCAAAATTCGGCTAAACCGATAAATTTCTCTCTCTCTCTTTTTTTTGTAATATCAATATTTTATTATTATTTTATTTTTTCTGAATTAAAAATAAATAAAAAACCAAAAAGGAAGCTGTTTTTTTTAAAAAAAAAAATTGAAAACGAAAATATCGGCCGATATCTGGGCCGATATTGGTCTAAGATCGGCTGAAATATCAACTCGGACCCACCACTGTTTTGAATTTTTTTTTTTTTTAAAAGACCTATTATGAATATCAGCCGATATCGGACAATATATATCGTTAATATATCGGCCGAGAAATACTGTGTACAACTGATACGTTTCGTATCGACCGATATCTTTACCTCTAATTTTTTCCATAGTTAGATATTTTGATCCTTCAAATATTTTGTGGAGGCTAGGATCTTCTAAAAACAAAGATGACCGACTATCTGCAGGAATCTTCTTTTTTCCTTTTAAATCTTATTGAGGATGCTACTACTCCATGGCCATTATTTATCCTTCTTTGAAGAAATTCTATGCAGGAATCTTCTTTTTTCCTTTTAAATCCTATTGTGGATGCTACTACTCCATGGCCATTATTTATCCTTCTTTGAAGAAATTCTCCAGATAAGAAATCATGAAGGTAGTCAGTTTCACCTTGGATATATTTAATATCGAAAACAAATATTGATAGGATTGCTTGCATGAATATTTGTTTAGAAGCTAGATTTTCACATCATTTTCTACTACATCTTTTACTAACCTACAATCAATTCTACGCAATTTTTTTTATTAATCATGTCTGCTAGTCCTCGAGCAAAACAAAAACTAAAAACTAGACATTCAAATTCTAATTTATACCACTTTTCGCTGGCACTCTCGATTGCATTTAGCGTATGCAACAAGCCTTTAAACCCCTAGGTTACCCCTAGTGGACGAGTTATAGTCTCGTGAAGGTTTTCAGTGATGACACCCACAAACATCAATTTTGTATAGTCTTAGTTTCAGATTCGGCAAAAACAAGTTCATAAAGATTTAGACATCATACGATTCCAAAATTTATTTTATAAGACTTATATTCGAAGTGTAGTGTGTGCTTAGCCAATATTAAATTTAGTTTTCTTTTCCAAATAGACACAAGTTTCGTACCCAACATCAGAAAATACGCTTTGACTTCAAACATCATTAGATATCTCTCAGAAAGATTAACGCTCAGAGGTTGGGTTATTTTCTCTCAAACGTATATGTGAGCAGAGTTTGTGTATTCAAATTCAAAATTTCTCACATATGTATTAGAAAGACAGTACATGACAAAGAAAATAATTGTTGGATCTCATGAATAGACGCCACTTTCCTGAGAACGTTGAGTTATACATTATCATTTTTCTTCCTCTATTCTCCACATGAAATACCATATTTCAACTTAAGATCAAGAGGACTTTTAATAGGACGAAACTTGGCTTGAGATCGGGTCAAATCAAAGAAGAATAATAAAACTCTAAGAATAAATATTTTAAAAAGGTTAGAGGTCTTTAAGATATATAACGGGATATTTCTTCCGCTATTTTTTTTTTTTTCAGCACTTTTCAAAATATTCATTTTTTTTTCTTTCTTTTTCATATCCTTCTTTTGACGTCAGGATGTTCCCTTTCTGTTTGTACTGTTTTCTTCTTTTACTTTCTTGTGCTCTTTTTTTTTTTTTTGTATCATCCCAATATTTGTCATCGCTAACCTTTTTTATGAATAGGTCAAGATATATTTTTAATGAGGCTCAAACTCTAAAATCGGAGTTGGGCTTGGTAAATATGGCTGATCAAGAAAACATGTTAACTTAAAGGCTCAACTGGGAACTATCAGGATAAATTTTGACCAAAGATAGGTAGGCATGAAGGCTCAAACGATCAAAAAATGGCCTGTATTTAAAAGGGTTCACTCATAATGGACCTAAAACAAGAATTCTAAACTAGACTGACTCTAGACTGACGGACACAACAATTGACCTAAGATGGTGATTATGGTGATTTAGGTAACTTGGGTGGCTCTGTGTAGGGAAGAAATTGTATAATGGTCAGACTCTCCTCACCATAGTTACAACGATTGGGTTCTAATGTAGGTTCTAACGTTGAAATTGCCATGACCTCACAAACCCTACTGTCGCCAATAATGGTTTGATGACTGACTGGATGTTACACAATTTGGAGACTCAATTCTAACCAATCGCGTCTCCAAACACTCATTTTCACCAACAAGGACAAAAAAAGACAAAAACAAATTCAAACAAAATAAATGACCTAAAACTAAAAATAAAAACCTAAATTAACCTAGGTCTCTAAACTGCCTCCTACTTTTCTCTCCAAATAATCTAAGTCTCCGATGAGAGTTTAACCACAATCATGGCCAGGTAAGTTCCCAGGTAAGTGGAGGAGCACACGGCATCTTCCTTAAGTTTCCACTTATCCTTAGGCTCTTTACACCTTGGTGACAGAACTAATCCTAGACACCATAATTGAAGAAAAAATATTCACCGGTTACAAAATTAATTTAGATTGAAAAGGTTCCTATTGAGCATGAAACCCTGAAATCTAGCCTGATGGTTCCTTAATTGATTTTTTTAGGAAAATGCATGAACCAAATTTACTAATCTTATTTTTCTAAATATTGTGAAAATGCAGTCTTAAATTACCATACAACATTCATACAAATATGCAAACATTAATAAAACATTCTAAACTAATGTCTAATACCCCATCCCAATTTAAGAATTAATTATGATTAATTATGATTAATTAATAATTTTTATTTTTTTTCCGTTAATTATGAATTATTTTCCTCTAATCGTAAAGAGTATCAAATAAGTTCTTCAACGGATCTGAGTTTGACTCGATCCGAATCCGATAACTCTTTTAATTAAATTCCAAAGGTATATGGGTGAGTTATGAATATAATAATAATATTATTTCAAGCTTAAACCTTAGATGCTGTATAAACTCAGTCATTTGACTTAGTTTGAACTTCAAATTTTATATTATGCATTATTTTTAAATTCCAGACCTAATGACATGCCAATCTCGCTATAATTTCGCTAATTTATTTTACCCCTAAGTTTTAAAGTGGTAAAATCCCAATTTGACAAGGTAGAAGAAGTCCTAAAAATATACAGAGAGAGTCAGTACTCAATCTGTATTATAAATAAGATATTTATTTCTTTACACTCTAAAATAGTTACTTTTTGATATTTATTTTAAGCCATGAAATATGGGCCATTGAATATTCTTTCACTTGAAAAATGTGGTTTTTTATTTTAAAACACTTTGAAACTTTAGGATGTTTTTATCAGACAAATTTACTTTATCAAACTATAATGTTGGATACTTTCAAAAAGAATCTTGAAGATTAGGAGATTTTGTTAAAACGGTGATTTTTAGCGAAAACACTGGGTTTTTGAGATAGATTTCACCCCAAATTTAATACCATGCTCAGTTTTTAATACCTGACCTACTGAAACAATTGTATCAATTTAGTGAGACCCTGAAATACCCCGATAAAAGAAAGGAAATAGATGTAAATAGTAAAAAGAATAAACTAATATTATATTATAAAATAATATCAGAAACCAAACGAAAGATAGGTTTCAAAGCTACGGATGTAGCTTTTAGTTGTGCTGGAAGAATACAACACCGCCAATTGCCTATGTCACTGTGCGGTAGTTGTAATAATAATATTAATATATATAATAATAAATGCATAAGTTATCAAAATCCTAAAGCTAATGAATAGCTTAGGCAACTTGTATGATTAAAAAATTCATACGGTTGCCTATAAATAGGTGTAATCGACGAGGAAGCCAGAACGTAAAAAGAAAAAAAAAACTCCTATGCTGTTTTGCTCTCACTCCCTCTTTCAAAAACAGTAAGCCCTCTCTCTCCTATTTTTCTTTTCTTTCTTGTTCTTTCTCTTGCTTTGGCCATACCAGCAGCAGCCGAACTGTTCGGGTTTCCTGAATTGGTTTAAGGGTTTTCAAATTTAGTCAATCTTACACAGAATTTTGCACCCAATGTATCGAAATAATTCTATTTTTATTTTTATTAACTCCATAGCAAGTTAGGAGTAAAATAGCTTAGTATTGGGATTCAAAAAAATGAGATTTTTTTTAAATGAAGGAAAAATAGATTTCCTCTTAAAATTTAAATTTTACCCTCAAGATTCGTATTATTTTACGTTCAAAATATAATTTTTGACCCTAAGTAAAATCGGGGAAAAGATTAACCCCAGCTGACTATTGTGTGTTTATTTTTCCGCCTTGTGTGTTTAAATTCCTGTACTGTACCCTCTGGGCCACATTCTCAATACGTCTCCAAGGTCCTTCTTCCAGAAGACAATACGAGGATAGGGCACTGAGTACTTTTATTTACTTTACTGTCTCTATACCCTCTGGGCCACATTCTCAATACGTCTCCATAGTCCTTCTTCTAGAAGACAATACGAGGATAGGGCACTGAGTACTTTTATTTACTTTACTGTCTCTATACCCTCTGGGCCTCTCACAATACGTCTCCATGGTCCTTTCTCCAGAAGACAATACGAGAGAAGGCACTGAGTACTTTACATTTTTCATTTTATTGTAATATTTTGAATGGCTGACAACTAACTTTCTAACATAATTTAAAGGAGTAGAAAGAGGCTAGGTGACTCACTACACATATCATGTTTTCTAGAAAAATAGCACGGGGTTTGGGAAATTATTATGTGTATATACTGATAAATAGAAAATTTATACATTTTACTCTATCTTACAGATTTTCTGTGAAAAATTCAACCGGAGAAGGTGAGGAGACTCGAACCAACACTTGTATTGTGTTATATGTTAAACCCGCTAACACCAGATTGAAATGGGACCAATGGTCAATTAAAGATGGAAAAGACTATATAGGTCCAGAATACGAGACCTGACACTGCCTACATGTAAGGGATGTAAATGTTCTAACTATTTAGAATGTAGGCGTTAAAATGGTGTCGGGGAGTCAAAGACTTGTAGTCTCTAACGCAGTATGGACCCATGGAGTGTCTGGGAATTGTCGGATAAAAAACTGGGTGAAGGCATTCGTGTTATTAAATCCAGTTTTATATGTTGTGTGATATTGATTATTTTATTGATTTCTTGTATTGGTATTGGATACACCAAATGGATAAGGCTGAAATATGATGGTTCTCTCAGAATAAGTCCCTGTGTAAGGAGGGCATTGGAAATCATGCATTATCATCCATTTGACATTTCCATGTGATAATTATGTTCATAAGTTAAATCTGTGGAAGATAATAACTTTGTAAAGTTTGATATTTGTCGTTTCGCTATAATTGCTGAGATTAGCCGAACACCGTTGGGTTGGACGTGTTAGTAGGTTGTGGTCGACCGCCATCAACCGTTGGTGTTAGATGGGCTAGTAGACCGCGTCGTGGAGACCGTATGCACTTGTAAGTTGCGATATTATTTCCGTGGAGGAATTAATATTAGTTCTGGTTGGAACTTTAAATGGAGGCTGACTCCGGTGTTGTAACATGGCTGGGGACCGACCCCAGTGTTAACAATACAATCTGAGTAAAAACCTTAGAAGATGATCCTAGGGTGAAAATGGGATATAACATGTTTTTCTATGACATGCATTGCTTATGCATTGTTGTATTACAATCATTGGATTTTATGGTGAGTTCTCCCCACTGGGCTGTTGCTCACGTCCCTTACAATGTAGGATCTGAACCAGAGGAAGTATTGGAGGGACCAGTGGTGCCTCGTTGAAAGTCGAACTTAGAAGTTCCTAAGGTTTTCCGCACGTGAAAACCATTTGCTTGCTTAAATATGTTTGAGTATTTGTAATAAATATGCCTCATGTGGCATAAGAAACTTATATCTGTAAGTTTTAATGTCGTATACATTATATCCACTATGTTTTCGTGCGTAACACTGATGAGACAAATGAAAATATTCGTTGTGTGATATGGGTTGTATATGGGGACATATGGTATATGTTTGAGTCCATGTGTGAAAAGCACGTGTGACATTTTCTACGATTGGGTTTTGGTAATCTTGAAGATCCAGCCCAGTTATGATGTTGGGTAATTAGAGTTTATTGTTTAAAAAAAAAAAATTTAGTCGCGTTCCGGGCCGACATCTGGGTTCAGGACGTGACATAATGCATGAATACTAACAACCTAAATACATGGACAGATTAAATGCAAACAATAATAAAGAATACCCTAAATAAATCTATATGAATGCATGAGATATATAAAATAAAAAGAAAAATTAAAAACTCACCTTAGCCTTTTATGCGTATTTTCAGCATTTTTTTTTAAGCGCGCAATTTAAAGCTTTGGTGAAGATTTAGCCCGTTATGCATATCTCCATTGATTTTTAAGCGCAGCGTAAATAAAATTCCTACAAAACAGACAATAAAAGCTTTGGTAAAGATTCTGATTCAAATAAATAAATAATATAAATAAATAAAATGCATAATACTAATCTAAGTGCACTCGTCCTAAAATTACAACTAATAGAAGAAATAAATAAAAAAAAAAATAATTAAATCAAGTCAAATTTTCTTTCAATTTTTTTTTTAATTTTTTTTTTAATTTTTTATTTAATTAAAAAAATCCTAAGTTAGATGAAATTCTAAATTAAGACATATCTTCAATATTAGATTTATTTTCAAAAATCACATAATTTAATAGCACATAATTTTATTTCGAGATTTCCCCGGCAACGGCGCCAAAAACTTGATGTGAAATTTTAAATTACTCGCAAGCGTACGAACCAATTTATAGTATAGAGTATGAGTGCGAGGTTGTACCCAAGGGAAATCTACAAAATATATGTACGAAATAAAAAAATAACACTATTTAAAAATGATGTGATTTAAGGAAATAATTTTCTAAAACAATTAGTTATAATCTTAATTTAGAACAATGAATAGTTTTGATGAATTTTTGAGAAAAAGAAAAATAATTAAGAATAAATAATTTTTTTACATAATCTACAATGGAATCGGGTCAAACATCGAAGTGCCATGTTATCCGATTTAAAAAAAAAAAAAATGGCCTAAACTATGAAATACTCTGGAATTATTAAATATAATTCAAGTTTTTTATTTACTAAAATTCTAATTAAAATAATTATTAACTCAGAATTTTCTCAAATCAAGCCTTAGGCTTGAGCGGGTTTTAAGCTTGTGTTTCCCCAAATCTAAAACAACCGTTCTTAATAAGAACCTTAGACTGGAGAGACGGCAAGTCCCACTGATCCTAAAAGGGGTTCCACTTTTCCTCGAAAAAATCCTAAAATTAATTTGCTCCCTAAAGTTCTTAAAAAGAATTAAAATAAAATTGGAAACTATCATTATTAAATATTTAATAATTGGGAATATCATATATCTAAACAAACCGCCATGAATTTTATTTAAAAATTCGAAAATGAATTACAATTCTTTTGGACTTTACATAAAAATAAAAATAAAATAACTTACAAGAAATTATTTATTTTTCTCTGTCTTTCGTCGTCCAACTTCAGCGTTCAATGTCTTGCCCGGTTCAATCTTCAATGGACCCAAAGCCATCAATTTATAGGACTGAGAAGAGATGAGATAAGGCACCCTTCAAATTCAACCGAGATAAGGGATCAATTCAAATTCAAAATTTCTCTCTGTGGAGATCGGCTAACTCCTTTATCTCCTTATCTCTGTTCCTCCTTATCCCTCTCTTTCTTATCTCTCCTTCGGTTCAAACTCTTTTATCTTTATCCCTGTCTTTTATTCAAATCCACTATCTTTTATCCAAATCCACTGTCTTTTTCAAACACCGAATTTTGCCGATAAGACACCATCATTCAAACGAAATTCACTGGTCCCACTTGATCTTTTGGACTTGGATCCCATACTTGGACTTTCATCTGGCCCGGAATATTGGTGGACTTTGGCTCATTAACTTCCAATTGCAGACTTTGTCTTCAGACTTCAGATTTGAACAGTGGGTCCATTTGTGTGTTTATAAATTTCTACCACCTTTACAATGTAACATAGTCTAAAAAATATTATTAGAATTCAAACTCTCATATCCAGATTTGAATTATAATAATTTACAATAATTCCAAATCAAATTAGGTGGTAAAAATTATAAACTTTCCAAAAATAGGACTATGACCCACTTTTCTCCATTTTAATTCATTTTTCTTTTATTCTCACAAATACACTGCAAAACTTAAAAACTCTATTAAACGCATCTAATATTCACAAATCAAAGGCTAACTAATCCAAAATTAAAGGGTAAAATGGTAATTTCAGTGCTCAACAATATCATTCTGAAATTTGCTAATGCATAAGACATTCAACAACATTTCTTTTTTGATTGTGGAATAATTAGATTGAATTTTATTCCAATACATAATCAATTGTTCAATGCCTTTTTCATCATTATGGATAAGAATACCTTCATAGTCAATTAATTGTTCAATGCCTTTTTCATCATTATGGATAAGAATACCTTCATAGTCAATTTCACGTGGAATAGTTAGATTGAATTTTATTCCACAATCTTGTATTAGACATAATCAATTGGTCAATGCCTTTTTCATCAATATGGATAAGAATACCTTCATAGTCAATGTCACTAGCATCTGTAATGTTTTTGACCCTTTGCTTTTGAGCTGAAATTGGGCTGAGTTGGGTTCGATTTTTTAAAACCCAACTCAACCCGAATTACTAAACTATGGAACTTGACCCGACCTGTAATAACCCGATCTTTAAATTAGAAAAATAACAAATTTTTAGAATTTTTAACTCGGCTTTGTGACTGGTTAATATGATAGAGTATGGAAAGAGCTTCCCGAAACGGATTATGTGATCCGATCAGAGCTCGTTTGCTTAGTGATCGAGCCCGACGAAGTTCGGAGAACATTTTAGACATTACTTAAATGTTTTTTGTTTTACATATAAAATCATGAATAGTATCTTATAAACCTCTTGAGTGTGAAAGACCACTCTTCTGATATATTCAGACCTTGAAATTCACACACATATTAAATTTTTGAGTATGCTACTCAGTGGTATTTTCAGAATTTCACGAGTATTCCTCGAGTCGTGTATTTTACATATGCTTTTATCTAAAAGCCCCGATTTTTTAGATACCCTGTATTTCAAAAATTAGCAAACTCAGATCACGGTCGATCTGTATTTTATTAAACTCTTTGACATTTTTAGAATGTCGAAATGAGTATTTTAAACACTTGTTTTGAAGTGTTATCATGGTGATTATAAGCTGTCTATTTTATTAAAACGTTGACTTTGTGAAAATACCCTATTTTCGGTGTTAAAATAAAAAATGAACGTTCCACCGTAGGTAAACCCCATGTTCTCAAGACACCTGTAGTGTCGGATTTTCACGAGTTAATGTCTAATGTAGACGAACAGAAAAATGGGTAAAGTAATAGTATTTTTCACTATTACAGAAGATAACTTTTATCTTCTTATCTTCTTCTACCGACACTATTGAACAGTTGAGATTTTTTCAACTCTCTGCCGACAGATCAAACCGCCAGGGTCATTCCAGCAGTTTTCAATAGCGTTTTTCAAAACACTATAAATAGGTGCATTCGGTTTCATTTAAAATCACAAATTCAAACAGTTTTTTCAGTTTTTTTTCTCTCTGCTGGTGTTTACTGGTGCCCTAAAGCAGTTGTCTTAATTTTTCAGAAGATTTCTGTAACTATTTATTTTGAACTGATATTTTTATTTTGTAGAGCTCATTAAGAGGAAGTTAGATATTTAATTTTAATTATAAAATGCCTTACGGTTTGTTTTATAAAAATCATAGAAGAAAATACAGAAAATTGGAAAATCTACTCACTGAAAGTGATTTGCAGTGCACTGTGGCCCTAAATTGTCTGAAGGGCATTTTGGGAATCTGGATGAACAATACCTGATGGTATTTCCCTAATTTTTTTGAAGAGTGCCAGTGGCATTTTCGTAAATTTTATAGTACTCGAAGGACATTTCCGTAATTTTTGTGAATAATGCCAGGGGCATTTTTGTAATTTTCGATATTTTTTTGTGCAAAAATATAATTTTTAGAAAGGTTTCAAAAATGAATTTTATGTTGTTTTAGCTTAAAAATATTTATGTAGACCACTTGGAGGTTTATTTTTAACCCGTATTAAACTCACGGGCAAAATCGTAATTTTTACAAAATTGCAAGAAAACTCTATAAATGTATTGTCATGATATTCTAAACTCTTAGGAGTATATATAATGGCTATATAGTGTTATTATACGCTGTATTTACACTGTTTTCCATTTTTAACAGATTATTAAAAAAAACACTCGCCAACCGAAGGTGAGGAGATTCAATCACACTATGTGTTTACGAAAATGCATCTCATTTTGCATTTAATACATTGTTTCTTTTACCATTAGCCCTACGACAATAAGTGGATATCCGTGGTCATTTTTATTGATGGAAATGATGTGATGGGATTAGAATGCAATACCGATACTGTTCACACGTTAGGAGGTGGTTTTGAGTTTCTACATATGAAACATGAACACGAGGGTGTTTCGGGATGTCGAGATCTAGCCATCCTAAATTGGAGTACGGAACTCACTTATTCGTAGAGACTACTTGGTATTGTGATGTTGGTGATCTGAGGATAGATCAGGTATCCAACCGTGATTCTGATATGAATATGCATTTTGTGTATAAATGTGTGTATTGCAGGATAATTAATCCATACAATAAATGATGAGTATAGGATAGACGTACCCGATTGGAGAGAACGGTAACACTTATTTGTATTATAATATAAACCGTTTGTGGGCTTTTAATCTGTGTTTAGTTTTCTCAGCATAATGTAGTTAAATACTGATTGCTGATATTTGTACTATAATTCCATGCGGGAGGACTTAGAAATCTATGTTATCTGAGTGAGGTTATTATTATCATATGTGTGAGAGACATTATGTGAGTTGAAAATTATGTTTAAATCCATGTGTTGATGTACATATTGATTGGTGTACTGTGCATATCAAATTACCTCACACCAATGTATGAAGTACCTAGCTCGTGGAGGGCACTGGTACGAGGTGTATTTAAAATACGGGTTGTGTGAAGCATTGAGCATGAATTTGTCGGCGGTGTAGGAAACATATTACTCGTGGCTAGGGAAGAGCCGTAGACGTCGTCTGGCGGGGGTATCTTTTTGAGAAATGAAGGACATTTCATGGTAGATAAATGTGTTGGCATTATTATACATGATTTCTGAGTATATAAACTGTTGTTTGATAACATATTTATTGTGTTGATAATGTGCTTTATTATCTAGAATTGTTTTCTCTTCACTGAATTTGTAAAGCTCACACCCTTTACGTAACAGGAAACCCGAGGGACAAAGGACAGGAGGATCTTCAGCTATAGTGTAGGGTGGAAACCCTCTAACCATCTATCCAATGTTGGGATCTTATGTTTAACTTAGTAGACATTGTACATATGAACATGCAATGTAATAAACCCTTTATAGTGTTCGTTTGAAACACTGTAGGATGTAATAAAGTTTACTTCGTTTCTGATGTGCAATTCTGATGTTGATGGGATTGCTTGATGATAAATGTTAGGTAGATCATGTGTGACATTTTCTATTTGAATTTTCTTAAGAGGTTAAGTTATAGATTACATGTTGGTTAGTAGTGTATCCACATGCTATGCGTCGAGGTGGAATCTGTCGAGGTTTTAGGTCTTAAGCGGGCCCATAATGGCCCCTCCATCTGCTTGGAATTTTTACCGGCTAGGTATGGTTGGGTCTAAGGCTGTCAAACTGTTAGATCCAAACTTGGTCATAAGAAATGTTAAAGTCCATAAGATGATTTTCGCAAAGGCTCAGTATTGTGTTAGAAAAAAAAAATCTCACATTAGTGGACCCGGAGGGTCGGGGCGTGACACGACCCGACAAAACTTTTGACCCGGACGTCTAAACCCGGCCCGAATTATAACTCGACTCAACTTGAATTCTGACCCGACCCGCATTTTGAACCCATTTTAGCCTAGATTTAATCAGGTCGGGTCGGGTCGGATTTGGTCGAGTAGGGTCGAATTAACTTGAAAATCCCTCAACCAGACCCGACCCGACCCGAATCCAATGCGGATTTTTATCTTCTCAACCCAATCTGACCCACTGACCCGACTTTCATGACCCGACCCAGTAGATTTCTCGAGTCGGGTCATGCGGGTCGGATTTCACCCCTACTTGGCTTGATACTTTTAACTGTTTACGTGTGTTATGTTGTCCACAAAGGAGATTTGTCATTAATCTTTGTTGTAACAATCTTCTATCTTTGGCTAAGATCTAAAAAAAAATTACCACACAATTTAAACAACCAAGAAATCTCTATAACATCATTTTATCTTTAATTTTGTCTAAAAAATTATATGCAGAATTGATTGTTCTTTGGGTAGGAATAATCCTCTCACTATCAATTTCAAAACCTAAGAATCTAAACTCATTTGAAACAAACTCATTTTCTTTTGGGAAAGAACTAACCTATTTTGAAATTTTGAAGGGTCATTTTTAAGACCAGCTATGATGGTGCCATCACCGAGGACTCGGTAGGGGATGAAATGGTGTCATTTGCAGTGAATTACTATGATAAGTTCTAATGGTGGCAAGTGCAAAGGGAAAGTAGCTAATGAGAACTACATGTTAAATGAGCCCCACAAGTGATAATGGGCTCACATTGGTGAAACAATGAGACCACAAGGTGTTGCACACGGTCGAACCTGTAACACCCCGCCCTTCTCGCATCGAATTCAACGTCTGTTTTTTTTTTTTTAACATCAGAGTAAGAGCCAGAGCAGAATGTCACAACGCGAGTTATTACATTATTACGGAATTATAATAGAACCAAATTCCATTCCATTGATAGCAAAGTACTCAGTCAAATAATCCACTAATCATTATCCAAATAAAATATCCAACCATAGCAATTCATCTAAGTTATTACATTCCGAAATCTGGATACTCTAAATACAAATCTCTGAGTATCTTAAACAAAATATAAAACTAAAAGCTTTCTAAGATCCTATGCTTGTCCATTTCCCCGTTCTGCGTTTTCCTCGTTTCCTGCATCATCTACTAAAGGGTAGAAGTAGGGCGTTAGTACAACGCGCCCAGTAGGAATTCCAATTAGGGTTAACACATGGGTTAGTACCAAAAATCTGGATATAATATATATATCAAAACCAGATATAATAAATCATTCCATACTTTCAAAACATTGTATACTCATGATGAAACTCTCCTCATCAAGGTATCTTCTTGGTGGGATTCTCGTCACCAAGGTCGTAGAATATATGGTATACTCTTGATGGAACTCTCATCATCAAGGTATTCCTCCCGGTGGGATTCTCATCACCAAAGGAGGCCCCACAATTGCATCACGGACATTCCGACGGAGTGTGGACTCCAGTTGCACAGTATGCTCTTGATGGAATTTTCTTCATCAAGGTAATCCTCCTGGTGGGACTCTCATCACCAAAGGAGGCCCCACAGTTGCCTCACGGATATTCCGACGGAGTGTGGGCTCCGGGTACCTGTCTTCCCTCCAATGCCATGCATGAGATGCAAATGCCAACATGCTATGCAAAAACACAAATCATAGCATTTAAAAATCACAGTTTAAAACATATACCGCACATGCTATTTTATTATATAAACATAGCATTTCAAATCACAATTTGAAACATATGCTTTGCAACATAAATTCATCAAAATAATATAAAACAATTGTACATAAACCCATGGTTTCAATGAGGTGGAATCCTACCAAAGATCGTAAACGCGTGCTTGCGTCTTTCGTCCAAGAATCGATCACTGATCGAGCACTGCTTGCGAGATCCTGTTACCTTATAATATAATAATAAGTCAACACCAAGTCCCACTTGATTTTGCAATATTTAAATCCATAAATCATACTTGTGGGGTTCGACCATACCTATGGCCGAACCTCACCCTTTTTGTTCATTTATTCCATTAATTACAAAAATGCCATTGGTCTAACCTTAATTAATATTCTTTTCATTTTAATCCAACATACGTAACCCTTAGGTTCATCAAAACAATCCCCATGGGATTTGGCCACACACCATGGCCAAACCCATGGTCCCTTATTTTCACTTAATTATCAAAATGCCATCCACGGATATCATTCCATAATCCAATTTTTTCAATCATTAAAATTTGCCTAGGTTCATGTTTGATCCACAAACTATCTCATGGCTAATATAACCCATTTTAGCAAGTATTTACAACTTTGCAATTGCCTCCAACAACTTAGGCTTAGGTTCCAAACTTAACAAGTCCATAATTAGAAGGTCCATATTTAGAAAGTCCCTAAAATGGAAACTTTCTAAATTTATCATTTCCTATTCTTGGATCCATAATTCCGAGTTCTTTCCATAAACAATTAGTTTCCAAGACTAGCATGCATCTTTCCATAAATAAATGGTTTCCAAGATTAGCATGCTTCCTTTCTTAATTGAAATGCTTTCTAATTTTAGCAATTCCTTCCATAATTGGAAAGGTTTCATAAATAATCCCCACCTTCCAAAATTAGATACTTACTAATTTAAACTCCTCATTCCAAAAATAATTATCATACATTAAAATTACCAAAACAACTCCATGGGGTTCGGCCATACACCATGGCCGAATCCTATGGTTTTCATCATTCTTAACTCCATAATAGATTCATCAAAGTCGTTCCATGGTTTCCAACCATAAACATATAATCAACAACCTTCCATTAAAACCATACAATGACCATGATCCTTCCCAATTTTTCTTCCATACAATAACCAACAATCTTTCATGGGGTTCGGCCCTTCACCATGGCCGAACCCTATGGTTTATCAACATCTTCTTAAACCATTTTAAATCCCTTTTAAAACATGCATAATCAGTCCATGATTTTCATCAATAAAATTCCATAATTAAACCATGCTTTTCCATGGGGTTCGGCCATACACCATGGCGGAACCCTATGGTCCATTCTTTCCATTATTATCATCAAATTCATCCCTTAATCTTCTTCCATAAAAATTCACCAAAGTCCTTACATTAATTTTCTTCCATGGGGTTCGGCCATACACCTTGGCCGAACCCTATGATTCTTTATCTTAAAAACAAATTATCACAAAACATAAAATCACTTACTGGTTCCGCGACTCCTTCGGTTTTCCGTCGGTGAATCTTGTTCTTCTAATCCTTCTCCTTTCATTGGCCTTTTTCCTCTTAGATCTTCCCCTCTTGCTGGCTGCTTTTCCTTCTCTTTGATGTAGTCGAGAACCATGTCACAAATATCGGCGGTATTTTCAAATTTACCGCGTTTTTATTGGCAAAATACCATTACCGCGTTAAAAATGAATTTTTATTGCCACGACGATAAATTTCCGGTAAATTCCCGATAAAATCGAGTTAAAATGCGATAAACATTAATAACGCGATAATATCCCGGTAAATTGCCGGTAAATTCCATATACCATTTTTATTTCATTATTTTTTTTAATTCTTTTTTTTTTAAATATTATAATTTTCGCAAGATTTTCCCGGTAAAAATCTGAGAATTCAAAAATATCCCGTTATTACCAATTGCTGTTAATATCTCGAGAACGGTATTTGTCACAATGGTCGAGAATAAGAACTTGTGTGAGAGAGAGAGAAATCGGCCTAAGGGGTTATCTCCTTATATAAGCTCTAATTAATCCAAATGGGGAAGGTGCCATGCGCCCCTCCCTTGCCTTAAATGGTAATGCCGACCTCCCTTGCTTAGATTAGCAATTGCCGACCTCCCTTGCTTAATCTAGTAACCTCCCAATCGGCCAATGTTAAAAATAAATATAGTAATGCCGTGAGCCCTTGTGTTCTCCCTTTTTTTACACATATACCATATTGTAGCTTAGTTTTGGCCTTATTAACTTCCGAATCAGGAAAAGTGGTAAACTACAAGTTGTAGCCCTTGAAGTCTTCTTTCCAACGCAAAAAAAAATCAAAGCAATCAGACATTGGAGTGAAACTTTATAACCAAAATACTGAATATATGTCAAACCTTCCTTATTTTTCTCCCTTCTCTTATTGACTCATGAATGCCGTGTGCCTTTTGTTAAAAATACTCCCAATCGGTCTCTTTCTTGCTAAGATAGCAAATCATAATTTTATGAAAGCCGTGTGCTCCTTTCCCTTGCCTTAATCACCATTGTCGTGTGCACTTGTTGTGATTCTTTCTTTTATGAAAAGCTCCACTTAATCCCATATTTAGAAGGTGATAAGACCCTCTACATTAGCCATTGTCTAAACCCAAACCCATCTACACGTTTTTAATCAAGAAGCCCCTTTTAAAAAGATCTCTTGCGCATAAACATAGATATCTTCTTTATTTAATCTTAGATATTTTCTCAAGGTACTCTAACATATCAATGTGGAGATGAAAATCCCACATACACGGCCAAGCCATTAATCCAAAATTTTCTCATGCGCATATTCATAATCCATTTAAATTCAACCCCATTTAATTTTATTAAAATCCTTTCCATAATCCGTTGGGTCATAATTGGGCAAAGACCCAACATTTTTACCCATCTAAGATCCCTATCCAATAATTCACAAATATAAATAGGTAATAATAATAACTTGAAAATCCGGGGTATTACAGAATCCTAATTCCAGGGAGAGTTGTGACTCACTTGGATTGGACTCCCAATCTAAATAGGATACTTCACATTGGATCAGAGGTATAAATCTCGAACGATACGTGATATCTCAAGTTTTTTTAGCACCGAGCCGAACTAGAGAATATCGGTCGATATGACTATCTTGCCGATATCAGCCGATTCACACCGAGATTTAAAAAAAAAAAAATTAAGAGAGAGAGATATCGGCCCAGACACCGATATTTCGGTAAATCTGAATTTTTTACCCCTACAGTAGGTGCAACTTCAATTGGGCTGATTATGGACTATTTGAAAGGCTTGGATGAAATCTGACCACTTCAAAGCTGCCTCCCATTCTTCTCTCCAACAAGGACAAACAAGCTTGGTCGAGTGTGTCATTGAGTCCACGTGTAATTTCTCAATTGGTTGGTTGTATTTTTCTTAATTTTGAGGCACTCTTTGTTGTCTAATCGTCGAATTCCAAAATATACACTAAGAGTGGTGCACTAACAGTGATATAAATAAATTTATTAAAAGTGTATCGACTACAATAAAATATTATTTTGATTGGATTAATCAAGACACATTAAATAAGATTTTTTAAAGTTAATTTTTAATAATAATTTTTGTGTATAATTTGATTAATTTAATAAAATGATTACATATTCGAACATAAACCTTATCAATGTACACCCGCGATAAATTTTGCATTTAAGTGTATGTGGGTTCTAAGTATCAAATATCAGCCAATACATTATTGTATTTGGTTGTTACGTCCGATATTGGTCGACATCTATTACCCATTGAGCATATCAACATGTGAGGATATTTTATAATAATTTTGACATTTTTTTTTCAATTTTAAGTTAGACAAAGCATTTGAGGCTTTTATAATTTAATAGAGGAGTGGCTTAATTGTTTGGCACATTTATTTCAATTTCTTTATTTTTCTTCATTTATATATTTTTCTACTTTCTCAATTTTGAGGTTGATGGATGGAATGATAAAGAACAACATTGAAATACAATGAAATACATATAAAATATTGCTCATGTAATTTTTTTATTTTTTGAATTCGTTTAATTTTTTTTTCACAAAAATTCAATATACTTTGGACATGTGAAATTTGTTGGTAGTTCAGAAACCATTGACATTTTAATTTAAATTATGTGAATATAGTGCTTCATTTTCTTATTTTAGAATGATCTTTTAGATTTTTTTAAGAAAAAAATTCAATGGTAAGACTGACATTTCAAACTTTGCATGAGATATTGTCTCAAGCCTGCAATTAGAACCTAATATTATCTGTGCCCATGTTTGAAATTCTAAGAAATCATTACTCTGGAGATATTCACATACATAGTATTATATGGTAAACATAGGCATGGGACCCTCAAATGTGCTGTGATAAGTTATTTATTTTTATTTATTTTTTAGACTGAGGAAACTTCGAGCCCACTTTGACGATCCGTAGTCAAATTATGAAAGTGTGCTTATGCCTCACACTCTTAAAATCCTGAGGGGACACCTCACACCCACATAGTGTTCTCAATTAACGCCACCAGGGATTGAACTTACTACCTCTTACTGAAAGTAGTGGAATGCAACCAGTTAGGATACTCAGTGTTGGATTGCTGTGATAAGTTATTGTCCAATAAAAATCACTTTAATTGAATTCATCAAACTACGATTTTAAAATATGGTTATGATTTTCTTCAATTGGATTGAGATTTTTTTTTTAAAAGAAGTTAAAAGTTAAAAAGAGATTTAAGATGGGATTTATTGAGTTATATGGATTTAATCAAATTTTACCATATTATTATTTAAAATAGTAAAAATTGATATAAAATTAATTAAAATATAAAATTGATTTTTTTTATTAAATTTGATGAGTTTGAAGGAAATGGCTGAGGTTTTTTACATAGTATATAAAAAGTAAAATTTTTATAAAATGCCCGCTCTCAACAAATTCTTTCTCAATTTATAAAATTTTGATACAAAATTTTTACTTTTAGATACTAATATAAATATCTCAATCATATTTTAAAATTACTAAATTTAATTATAAAATATTTTTTTCTTCACAAATTTTATTTATTTTTGGAAATCAATATGATAAAATCTTAGCAAATTTTTGAACTCTTAAATCTCCTCTTAATTTTTTTAATATCTTTAATAAATTCTTTCTTGCTAATAAAAATAAATCATAATGTTTAACGTTCCATTAGTATTTATGAGATTAGTCTCGTCATTGTCTCACTGATATCGGACGGAGTTATCTATATTAATAAATAAAATAAAATAAAATAAAATTATACACTTTAAATAATAAATAAAATATTTTTAATAAGAAGTGCTACCCTTCCTCTTTTTCCGTTACTGTCTCGTTGATGCCCGACCCTTTT
The DNA here is from genome assembly GCA_013350335.1 of Chimonanthus salicifolius. Classification (NCBI taxonomy): domain Eukaryota; kingdom Viridiplantae; phylum Streptophyta; class Magnoliopsida; order Laurales; family Calycanthaceae; genus Chimonanthus; species Chimonanthus salicifolius. Next base: position 35,307,922 of record CM023533.1, on the reverse strand, counting down.
TCTAGCGCGCGCGACTCTTTTCTTCTGCCTACTTCCAATTGACGTTTTGCGGATCTTTCCGCAGAGACCTCAGATTTTGAAGATCGACCGATTGTTTATAACCACAGATAATTCGGCACTCCTCTGCTTCTCTTCCTCTTCAAGGAGACAGGTCCTCTTTCCCTCTCTTTTTCGTATTTTCTTTTGATTCCAAAAAATCGGTGCAAGAGATGTGGCGATTATTTCTCAATTCCGTCATACGGTCTGTCGTAATTTCACCGTACCTTTTGACAACTTTACTCGGATTTTAGGGTTGTTTAATTCTCTGTTCTCTGAATAATTTTAGGGCTCTTGAATTGTAAATTTGTTTCTGGCTATATATTTTCCTCAGATTTTTTTCGACTTGTGCATGCTGTATTCTTTTATTTTGTAACAAATTTTCACTCTGATGTTCATAATAAAGCCCCAGTATCCGATCCATGCATTGATTTTTTTTGTTTTCGACTGTGATTGTGACGTTTGGGTTAGGTGTCGTGTGAAAAAGCATGTCCTTTTTCGGTTGTTCCTGAAAAGAGAAAAGATATATTGCATAGAATTGCGATTTCAATATCACGTTCTCAATCTTGATCACTTCTTTCTGTTTTATATTGTAACATTATTTAGCTGCGTTCTTAATCTTTACAACCCTTGTATTTACAGATTTTCTGTGGGAAATCTATAATAAGCTCGGAGGGGATCCCATCTGGGTGTAGGGCCTATAGATCAGACTGTTTAATTTTGGCTCTAAACTCTCCATCTCTCTCTGGATTTTATTTTGTTGAAAAATTCGCAATTGCCCGCTCTGGATTCAAATCCAACACCACCTAAATCATCTTCACCAAGTGAAGGCTTTGCACTTCTTCATGGAGTTAAATTCCACATTGTTTATGATGACAAATGAGAACCCCAAGATCCCCACCACTCCTTGAGTAGTAGGGTGTTGAGTAAAACTCCGAATGCACGCATCCCCCGCAAGCCACGGGCATCGGGTTACTACGGGATCCGAACTTGGGACCTTTGGTTCTTGAGCCAAATTGACTACCAGTTGAGCTACCCTGTGTGGTTTTGGTGCTTCATTATTTGAACAAGAAATGGGAAAAAATGAAAATAAACAATGATTTTTGAGGAAAAGGGAAATAATGTTGAGTGAATAGAAGATGTGTTTCACTTGTGTATCTAAAAGATTATAGAGAAAGCAAATTTATAGACAAAAAATATAATATAGGAGGAAAGTCAAACCTAGAGCCTAAGGTGATCCATTGGACTATATACATTTGTACACAATCTTTTCATATTTACAAAATATTTTAATTTCTATAATAATCTTATAATTCTCCCTCCCATGCTAGTGTGAGGATATCTCCCTCCCATGCTAGTGTGAGGATATCAATTAAGCCTACCTTGCTTAAAACCTCATCAAGTTGAGAGTGAGAGATGTCCAGTATCAACATGTTTAATAAATGATCTTTGGACTTTAGATATGAAGTGAAATATTTCCAAAGGATACATGATGTCGAATAAAGTGACAATCAATGTCTACATGCTTTGTGCGCTCACGAAAATTGAATTAGAGGCAATGTTGATAACTTGATTGTTAAAAAATACAATAAGGGCCTCTGGGAGAGGAAAGCCCAATTGAAGAAGAAACTTGTTGAACCATAGTTATTTACATGCTGTGTTAGCCATGGTTCGTAATTTTCCTTTGCATCGGAACAAGCAGAAACGTTTTTGTTTTTTGTTTCACTAAGAGACCAAATGAGACCCCAAAAGAATTCAATAGCATGTAGTAGATCAACTATCATTAGAAGAGCCGGCCCAGTCAGCATTACCCACGAACATAAAGTGTAGATTTATTCTTATAGAAGAGTCCACAACTAGGATTGGCCTTGAGATAGTGTAAAATTCAAAAAATCCCTTGAAGATAGGAGCATGCATGAATTGACTGCGCATATTGACAACATAGAACACAACATGTTGGGTGATGGTAAGATAAATGAGCTTGCCTACTAGCTTTTGATAAAAATGAGGATTGGAAAAAAGAATCCCATCAGAGCTAGGAATTTATGAATTAACATCAAATGGTGTCTGTGCAGGCTTGCACCCATAATATCTAGCACCATGAGATGATCCGAAGCATATTTTCATTGGGAAAGAAGGAGTCCTTTAGAGGATTGAGAAATTTCAATTCCTAGGAAATAATGAAGCAAGCCAAGATTCTTAATATCAAAAAGTTGCTATAGATAGGCTATTAAGGTAGTGATAAAAGGCTCAATATTCTTTATTAAGATTATATCATCCATGTAAATCACAAGTATAATATCATCTTCAACATGATATACAAAAACAAAATGCCAAAATGGTTAGATTGATGGCGTAGAAAACCATAATTTTAACAAGGTTGTGTTGAATTTATCAAACCCTGCTTGTGGAGACTGTTTGAGACCATATAATGTTTTCTTAAGCCAACATACCATCTTTTGCTCTTCCTAAATAAATTTAGGAGGTGGTAACGTATAAATTTCTTCTTTTAAATTACCGTGGAAAAATACATTCTTGACATCTAATTGATGAAGTGTCCATTTTTTTTTGAAAAGTGATGAAGTATAATAACCCGCAGAGCGGTGATTTTGGCAAAAAGGAGAGAGTTTCTTGGTAGTCAATTCCATAGGTTTTAATGAAGCCTTTAGCTACTATATGAGCTTTAAATGGAGCAGTTGATCCATTTAGAATGTGTTTGAGGGCGAAGACCCACTTTGCACCCTACGCGAGTTTTACCCTATGGTAAAGGCACCATCTCCCAAATATGAATTTTTTTTTCGAGTGCAACTAATTCTTATTAGGAAGGGTCTCGAAGAGCCCTATCAATCCTCTTAGGAATGAAAAGAGTATTTATTTTGGAGAGAAAGCTGAGGTATTAGGGAGAAATAGAATTATAGGAAACAAAGTGGTTTATGGGATGTTCAACACAAGCACACTTACCTTTCTTTAAAGCAATGGGAAGATCACAACTCACAAGTGATGGATCTGGATAGTCCAAAGGCAATCGAGTGGTGGAGCATGGAACTTGTCTCTTTTTCCTATGATAGACAATGAGAGGCTTGGAAGTAGATGGGTCAGAAGAAGTGTCATCAATGTCCACAATATTTGTAAAAATAGGAACAACAACGAGAGGAGAAGGCCTAGGACTGGTTGTTGAAAGTAAGGAATACACTCAAAAAAGGTACCAACCATGGAAACAAGTCTTTTACCAGTGACGGGATCAAAACATATATTTACTTCTTGATTGGAAGAGTAACCTAGGAATATATATATATATATTTTGTAGAATTTTTTTGAAAGTTTGTTAGTTGAAAAATCATGAACAAAGCATACACATCCAAATAAATGCAATGGGAGCATAGAAACAAACTTACAGGTAAAATAACACCAATAGGTGCTTTGTACAATAATCCTATAACACATTATCCATTATCGTAGGTAATCTTTCCCTCACGTGTATTTTTCTTTGCAAATAAAATTGTTGTATCCTAGCAAAAAGGGTGAATGCTATGTTGGCTAATATTGTTAATTATGGATATATGATAGGAGGAGATTCATATAGTGAATTCATTTGACGCTGGAATGGTTTTTATATGGTTCTAGACCATTATGCGTTTGAAATTTGACTTTAAGAAGGTTCACTCATAGTGTTACCTGGTGTGTGTGGATAGGGAGATTTGTACATGCTCAAAGGATTAGTCAGGTGCTCTAAGATGCCTGGACACCTTGGTCTTCAAAAACAAAGAAAGGAAGGTTCGGTCATGGTTTAATAGATTATCATCATCCTCATCATCATCATAAGTCAGAAACTCATCCATTTGGTGTCAGCTATGGGTTTAATGGATGTTGATCATTAACTTAGGAGGATTTGTCTACATCTGTTTTATATCTACTACTTGGAGAAGAACTTTAGGAATGACATTCTATCAATCTTTTGCCTTTAGCAATAGATCATATATGTTGGTTTTGTGCGCACATGTTTCAGTCTTATTGCTTGCTCATAAACAATAGATCATATATGTTGGTTTTGTGCGCACATGTTTCAGTCTTATTGCTTGCTCATAAACAATAGATTATATATGTTGGTAAAAGGAAGGATTTGACCTTTTACTCGTAAAAAATGCCCAAAGAAAAAGAATTTGGGTGGTTGTATTCTTATGGTCCAGAGATTGTAGTAGTCCATTTGATTTAGAAATATTTGTACTGAAAAGAGAGAGAGAGAGGCCTCCCAAACTGATAAAGTTTATCCTTACTAAGGGAATAAGGTATTTCAATGCTTAAAAACCCTTGTGCAATTAACTTGTTGGAAACAAGGGAACGGGATAGAAAACGAAGATGGAAGGAAAAAAAAAAAAAAACGGTAGCTTAATGTCGAGGACAGAGAGTACTAGCTGTACTTCTTTTTATAGAAGACTTAGCATAGGGAAATGATCACCACACTGGTGTGCAACTATTACACTGAGCATCTGGACCTATGGCTCACTAAATAGAATGGTGATGGATGCGTTTAAAAGGTTTTTGATTATGTGGTCTACCAAAAATCACCTTAATTGAATCAATAAAGACATGTCTTGAAAGGTTGAAAGATTAAAAAAAATAATTTAAACAAATTAAAATTTAGAAAGCGTAAAAAATGTGGCTTGATTGATTCAATTAAGGTGATTTTTGGTTAGCCACATATTCAAGGAATAACCTTTCGAATACCTATCACCACTCTATGTGATGGGTCCTATACTTAGGTGCTCGGCGTAATATGCCGCACATCAGTGCGCAGGTGATCATCTCTTCTTAGCATAATGTTATACAATAGGACAGTGATAACCAGCAGCCTGAGATTTGACTCCTTAAAAGCTAGTTCAAACATAAACTTTAACCTCAATAATCTGTCTCCAATGTTCTCCTTCACTTGCCTTGAGCACCTTGTTTAGAGGTTTGGATATTGGTGAATGTGTAAATTTTTCATGAGTCGACATACTTTGTCATGCTGTCTAGAAGGAATGAAGCTGGGGGGAGGAAGCATATAAGCTTCATCAACTTGATGTCAAGAATGTTTTTTTGCATGGTGACTTGCATGAGGAAGTTTATATGCTTCCTCCACTCGACTTCGTTCTTTTTGGGCAGCATGACAAAGTATGTCATCTCAAGAAAAAAATATACATTCGCCAATATTGGAAACCCCCAATCACACACAAACATGCAAAATTTTCCCTGAAAAGTTCTTCTATTTCATTCATTGGACGCCTCACAAATATGTGTAGAAGGTGGTTATCAAACCATGTCTTTCTGAGTAAAGACCAGCTTTGTTGAATACTGAAAATGGATTTGTGCATTACATAGAAGTTCAATGAGGAACATAATGCACCTTCATATGCTAGATCCTATCCTGTAATGGAGGGGAAGATGATCTGTGTATTCTTCTTCAAGGACACCAGAAAGGCATGGTTGATATGTAAAATTTACACCTTTTAGATGGTTAAGGTCTTGGTGATGTTTTCTGTCCAGTAAGAATCTTCTCGACTAGGTTTTGCACCATGATCTGTCGCATGCTCAAGGATTCGTCACTACATGATACAAGGAGCTTGGAGGGAGACTGCCACAAATTCACCTCTTGGAGATCTATTTACTTCCATACTATCTGAGATGTGAACTTGTAAGCTGTGACCATATTGAACCTCTTATGATTTGGAGAGTGAATACCAGGAACCTTTGGTGATCAATGAAGTTTGGTTTTCACAACTTGAAAAAGAAAGAACAGGTTCTTGCCTTTATCCCATCTTAAATGTACATTTATTCAAACCTTTCAAAAAAAATGTACATTTATTCAACTCAATGCTGTAAAAGGGGACACTTCTTGTTTCATTTTTTCCATTTCCAAAATTGAATGGAGACTAGGAACAGAAGTTACTCCATTCTTGGATGCAATAAAGAAAGGAAAGTGAGCCCTCTTGACACCAACCTCTACATTTAACTATTCCAAATTTTTTACTTTATCCATCTATATATATAGAAGAGATAGTTCAGGGTGACCGTCAGATGAATCTTGACCATTCATTTATTGAACGGTTGTGATTTGCTTCTATGATGGCAAGAAAAAAAATGGAAAAATTTGTCCAAAAAAGGTAAAAATTAGAAACAAGATTTTTAAGACTTGATTTGGAGAATGTTAAAGATTTGATATGCCCTTTTTTTTTGGTGATATGTCCTTATCATAATAATAGTATCAAAATTAGGGAAATTCATGTAAAAAAAGATTGACAAATAGGAAAAGAGATTTTAAGATTAAATTTGGCGAGCTGTGAGGATTTGGTCCAACCTTATTATCTTAATATCTAAAAATAGAGAAATTCATCTAATTTGGTGAGTTTGAAGGATTTCGCACACATTTTTTATCGTAATACCTAAAACTAGAAAATTTTGTTCCAAATTTGTAAAGTGTAGAAAGAATTATCTACTATTAATTTTTTGACCAATGTCACCAGCACGAAGCACGTTGGTTTCTCTAGTTTAAGAATGTAGGCAGTCTTAAATCCCTTTGGTTCCTTGTTTGGTAGCTAAATGCTGATGCAAACTGATGTAGATTTGCTAACTATTTTAGCTTCTTGAATGTAGTGATTTTTCTATCCTCTTTTTCTTCTCCGTCCAAATGACTTGTTTAACCACATAATAGTCTCTACTCAATCTATGTTTCTAGATTCTGCCTCATAGGCCAAATTGCCTTCTTTTTTACTTTTGCTTATCTTATCTTATAATTGATATATGGTTCTTCTATTCGGATTAAGGTTGATGGATGATAAGTTTATCTTTGGACTTTGATTGACTTTTGCCATGGCCATTATTTTGTGCTAAGAACATGAAACTTACTTCCCTTTTCTGGACGCAGGACTGATATAGGATCAGCTTCTGTCAACTTTTCTGTTGTTCGAAAGCTTTCATAGAAAAGATGGTGAAGCTGACAATGATAGCTCGTGTTACTGATGGCCTTCCATTAGCAGAGGGATTGGATGATGGTCGTGATCAAAAAGATGTTGAGTTCTACAAGCAACAAGCCAAGGCTTTGTTCAAGAACTTGTCAAAGGGCCAGAATGAGCCTTCAAGAATGTCGATTGAAACTGGTCCTTATGTTTTCCAGTATCCTTTGAGACAGATAACCTTTTGAACTGATTCTGTGATACAAATCACAAGCCTTCAGCTTGTTGCATTCTGTATATGCTGCTCGAGAATATTTGCATTTTTCCTTATTTTTTTATCATCCCTCTGAATGGATCACCGACCAAGCATATAATTATGAATTTTGGGAACTATAAAAATCTAGCTCAGTAAAACTATGTAGCAACCCAACATGTCATTACCCCAACATTTAGAGTTACTGAAATGTTACTCCATCATCCACTCTATATTAGTTAATTTACCTTACCATGTCACGCAATTGTGCCTGGGCAGATTTCTGTTGCATTTTCAAGATGCTGATGTAAATGATGTCTCTGTTGAGGAACTTTGTTCTAATCTTGCAGATAATTTCTCCCAGCATTATGATATACGAAATTTGATGGCAGGGAATCCTTTATGTTTGATGTTTCTGTCCATTGTACCTGAAAAAGGAACTACACAGCGAATCACACAATTTTGATAAAGCTAAAGTCTTGTCCACTCTATTCAAATAGAAAATAGGAGATAAAGCTGACTGCTATTGGAGGATTGAACATTAGCTGACTGCATGTTTATAGGTAAACTTCCAATTATTGGCTCAATTGAGACACCACCAATCATGGGGATGGGTGGGATGGACATGTCTTATCGTTGATTAGGATGGACCTCAATTGAGAGACCATCAATAACAGGGTTGGGCGAAATAGATGGGCATGAAAATATCCTGTTGGGTGTTGATAACCATTTGATTAAAGAACAATATGGATCTCTTGGTGATTGGCACAGCTGTGAATATCAGTATGATAAGGACCTCTGGCACAACTGGTAAGTTCTCAGTGTTGCAATACATTGGAGGTTTGAGTCCTGTCGATGTTAGAATGGCAGTCGGCCCATAGAAAAGAAATAGTCATGTTCAATTTCGAGTGCCAACCCCATAGATGGGATAAATGGTTCTAATGATGATGGTTGATGTGAAAACTCACTTCAACTGGGATGAAATTTGGATGCATACTAATTCAATATGGGAGACATTGATTGATGGATGTTAATTCACTAGAGGTGGTCCACATTCATATATTGTTAGATCCAACTATGATGTCAAATAAAGCGGTAACCTTTCAAAATTGTGATAATAATAACAACAGTAGTAATAATAGAGTGGAAAAAGGAGGACCAAATAGCCAATTCTTGATAGATGGGGTAATCTATTCCCTTTGTGGGTTGAAGGTTTCAACTGTAGAACATGTTCTTGTTTATCACTTGAATTAATTTTAAGCTTGAAAACTGTAACTGTACTGATTTATTGAGGAGAAACTAGTATTTAAAAGTGGATCACATTCTTGTTAATCATGTGCATTGAGTTTAAGCTTGAGAAAATATGGAACTAATTTGTTGAGGTAGAACCTAGATTTTCTCCTCCTTTCCTTTAATTTATGGGTAGCCATCTTTGTTAATTTTTCTGCATTGGTTTCATACTTCTACAAAATTTTTCCTCACGTCCACCTTTTTTCCAATTTTGTTGTTACCTTGACCCAAGTTTGCAGCTACATTATAGAAGGCCGTGTATGTTATTTAACCATGTGTGATCGTTCTTATCCGAAGAAACTTGCATTTCAGTATTTGGAAGATCTCAAAAATGAATTTCAGAGGGTAAACGATAGTCAGATTGAAACTGCTGCAAGGCCCTATGCTTTTATCAAATTTGGTACTTCATCTACCTTGATATTACACAATATTGATTTCTTGTTTCTCATCACTTCCCTCTCTTTCTCTCTCTCTCTCACTCTCAATCTGCTTTCATTATAAAGATACATTTATACAGAAGACCAAGAAATTATACTTGGATACCCGTACTCAGAGGAACCTTGCAAAGCTAAATGATGAACTATATGAAGTCCATCAAATCATGACTCGCAATGTGCAGGAAGTTCTTGGTGTTGGTGAAAAATTGGACCGTAAGTCTCCTGTAACTATTCCTTTCAAGCATATATTTTGGAAATGAATTGCATAGATTTGTTTTTAGTTATTTCTTTCTTTATTTTTTGAAATGTCAGTTTGTTTTAATCTAAAAACGGAATCATAGAAGGAGACTGCTGCTAGGCAGCAAGGTTGCTGAACAGCTGAACCTTAAAATTTTGAGCTGCATTCATGTGCTAGTGTTGGACAGAAGTGACATGACACACCGGCAAAGTGATGCATTATATGTTATTTACAGAATTCATTTATAAACATGTATGGTTATGTTAAAGGTACTTCATTGCAGCTTTAGGATATCAAAATTGAAATTTAACCATGTTGCATATGTTAACCTAAGTTGAACAAATTTTCTCTCTCTATCTCTAACATTTTGTGCAAATGTGAAGTTGGCCTTAAGTGAGAAGCAGAGTATTAGGATTTGGTGGTATCTGATAGAAGTTTGGACCATATTGGGTGGCATTGGGTTAGCTGGTTCACTAGGTTGTTTAAAAAATCTTACTTGAAATTACTACTAGCAGGATATCGTAGAAGTATGGTGGTCCCCTTTTATAAGGATAAAATAGTTATTTGAAATTGTGCCAATTATCAAGGTATAAAACCTGTTAGTCATGCTATGAAACTTTTGGAGAGAATAATAGATCAACATCTATGTTGCATGGACACTTCAAGATGTGTGATACTATGATGCATCTGTGTCAGTTATTTGCAAACACACACCCCCAATTCAAACACTCACCTATTCTTCATGAACTTTTAACATTGTTTTCCAAGATGATCAAAATATTACAACACCTTTCTCCTCATAAAACCTAATTAAAATATCAATATATTTGTCACTTAGTTGTTTAGAATAAAACAAATACTTTATTTTCATTTAAAATAAATTTAGATTTATATTTATTTAAATAAGATGCCATCCCAGTGTGTCTCATTTTTTTGGTTTGTTGAGTCTAAGACCTTGCACCCATGTTGGACTCCATGCAACTTAGATCAACATTTAGGAAAAATCAAATATTTTAGAGAACTAATTTAGATTTGTGCCAAATAGATCAACAGTACAAGCTATTTTCTTCTATATGATTTAATTTTATCTTTTTCTAGAAAAAAATTATGATAAAGGAAGAAATTTGCATGTGATTTTTATCAATTTAGAAAAGGACTATAATTATGTTCAAAGTGATGTAGGACACGCAGCAAGACCCACCTATTTTAGTAGTCCCTATTTTTCATATTTTCGTAATTTTATTTTTGGAGTCCTTGTAAGGAAGCTAGGTCGGTGGCTTTTCTAGTTGGTTTAAGAGTCCAAATAAGAGTAGAAGTGTGCTAGAGTTGGAAACCACTTCGTGGCCTTCCAAACTTGGAGTCCTAGTTTATTTTTAGTTGTTTGTTTCCTATATAATGCTATGAATGGAAGAGAGGGAGACACCTCTCGAAATTATGAATTAAAATCAGAACTATTGCAAGGTATTTACCTTTTCTTCTCTATTTTCACTTTCTGCCATTGTTGCAGACAACTATCCTCCTTGGCCGAGTTCCAAATACTATATCATCGTTGATTCTAGGCAATGTTATCAAACCTGGACCAGCCCGCGGTTGACCCGGCTGAAATATAGGGTCGGGTGCTTCAGAAGCCCGTCTGCGTTAAAAACCCTTAAAAATTCGGTGTGACCCGTGGTTCAACCCGGTTTCAATAATCAAACCGTGACCCGGCAAATCTTAAAACCGTTAAAAAAAAAAAACTCCAAGTCTGCATTCTTGTCTATTGCTTTCCTGAACTTCATACTGCAGATGGGTGGAAGAAAAATAAAATAGAGAGGGCGACAGATAGGCTGAAGAAAAGAAAAAAAAAAAAATAGAGAGGGGTGACTTGATTATGCAGATGGGCCGAAGAAAAGAAGAAAAAAATAGAGAGGGGTGGCTGCTTTCTCTTCTTTTTCTTGTTCGTTGATGGGAAAAATACAGAGAGCGTCGGCGGCGGCTAGGGTTTAATAGAGAGAGTGAAAGAGAAGAAGGGTATTAAAAGATGAACATTAGGGTTTCTAAGGTAAAACCCATCTTTATGAAAAGGAACTCACGTGAGCTTCCTAAAGAGCTCAAGTGTAAGCCCACGTGTGTACTCTAATATTTTATCAGAAATTACTTTTAATGTGAAAGTAATAATTTCTTTATTTCAAATACAATATTTACTTATGTTGAAAGTAAAAATTATAATGTTTTCTTTTATTTATCTTACTGTAATAATTTAATATTATATTTACCATCTAATATTTTTACCATTGTCATTATTATTAAAATGTATTCTTTATTTTTATTATATCAATGTAACATAATTAACTATAGCTCATGATTTTATTTATTCTTATGAGCAAGGTGTTTTTAAAAAATATTTTAAAGGGTTTAATATTTTTTCATAATTTCTTTATTCTATTATAAATATAAATAAATACATAAATGGAATACATGAGAGTCAAAAAATTCAACCAAATAAAATGTAGTTATCAAGATTAGTTAAATGGGAAAATTCAATTCATTTTAAAGGTTTTTTATTTTATGTAAATTTATAAATTAGGTGATTCAAAAAAAAAGTATTTATATTTCTATTTGATATTTATTTATAATTTCATAATAATATTATGAGATTGTAATAAATTATATAATGTAGAATTGTGATATTTGAGTAGGCTTATTTTTCAATTGAAACTCGACTTGAGACTCGTCGAACTCGTTATAAATAAATGAATATAATATTCTATCTGAGCAGTCTCTGATTTAAATATTTGATATAACAGCCTATTGAAGCGACCCATGCTAAATTTTAGAGTATGATATTTAAAAAGAACACAAAAATCAATTGACTTTCAATCTATTTAGCTATTATATATATTACTACATTTGGTGTATCCTCTTTTTTAATTGTTTTAAGATGTTTCATAAAAAATAATGTTGGATTAAAATTAGGTATAATAAACTATGAGTAGATCAAAATTTGAATTTAAAATTATATTTTTAGTCACTTGATTATTTGTAAAAGTCACATTTTTTTTAAATAGTTTTTACTTAAAATTTTATTTCAACTTATCAATGAAACTAAAATTAATAAGTTAATATTATTTATAATATTATATTAATAGCATGGGTTTGACTGGGTTTGACTATGGGTCAACCCGGCTAAACCTTATTTAACCCACTCTCCCTCAAATACGGGTCGCTTCATGGGTCGGGTTTTAAAACATTGATTCTAGGCTTAATCCCAAAAGAGATTCCATTGTTGCACTGCTGCCTACTGCTTGGGCTTCATCCCAAGTCACCAGTGTTGTCACTTCTGCCACTGCTGCACGATTCCCTTCTGTTCGCTGTGAACAGATTTGGTTCCCCTTCTTCACAAACACAGGTACAGCTGATCCCAAGCTTTCTCCCTCCTTCCCTCAGCCTCCTTCTTCCTTCCCTTCTTCTCCTTTCCTTCGATTCCTTCTCCCTCTCAGTCGTAGCTTCTGCCGTCGGCCCATCCACCTTCCGCTCCCTGTTTTTCCTTTTCTTTCTTTCCACGATCGTATTTACCCTAGGTCAGCCTTAAGTCATTACCCACACGTGCCACACGTGCCAGTCTTTCAAGTTAGTTCTCGCACGTGTGACACACTCACGTGTGTGACCCGATATTTGTCGAGACTGACTTGACTTGACTTGATTTTTATCCTCGCTTCCGCTACATTACAAAGGCAATGAATCTATTAAATGTTGAAAAAGAAATGCATTCCTAATGACTGTTGAGGTTGTGTAGGCTATGTGCTAATAGGGCAACCAATGTTAAAACTATGTATTGTGAGATTATGAAGTTTTGAGCTGGAGTTTGACTTCATTAATGTTCAACTTTTTATTTTTTTGAAAGGTAACTTCATTAATCATAAAAAAGATACAAAGAAAGTAGGCAACCAAAACCTACCAAGAGCACAAACAAAAAAAATGACTTAAAGGTAACTTTAAGTATGTTTTTTATTTATGGACTACTTAATGCTAGACTAAACATGATGAAGTTTCATGGCTTTTGTTATTTGCAGATGATAAAGTACTAATTGATAAAACGAAGAATCAATTAAATAAAAAAATGGGAACATTGGAGAAAAACTATTGTTGTTTTATTGCCATGGAGAATAGATTGGAGGAATCAATTAAAATTGCAAATGAATGGGGATCTCATTATAATAATTTAAGATAGACAGGTGCAATTGTCAAACATAACAGAGGATTAAGGTGTAGGTTAGCTGGTGAGTGCTATATGATAAAAGGTGCCACGACAATTGTAGGGCAATTTCATGAAATGGCTATCAAGTTGCAATGTTGTATGGAGCCAAGTGTCGGGCAATGAAGAAAAGGCTAACAAACGAGGTAACAGTAACAGAGATGGGTATTTTTGGTGGGTTAGCATTATACGAAACAGAAGTGTCCACATTAAGGAGACACTAGAAACAACCCATGTATGAAAAATTAAAGGTTACAAGGAGAAGGAACAAGGAGGAGAGGTGGCCATTAAAAAACCTGGATAAATGGGATAAAATAGGATATGATGGATTGTGTGGTAATGGAGGATATGGGTTTTGATAGTATAAAATGTAAAAGTAAAATCCAAAAATATGACGGCCAGTAGATGGGGCTTGTTATGATGATAATGATGATGTTTAATCCCAATGAGAGATCTCATTGTAAATATTGATTTTTATTTATTTTATTTTTGATGACTGAAGGTGTCCAGGTGTCTTGCCCGACTAGTCCTTTGGGGCATGTGTACGCCTCCCTACACACACATGCCGGGTTAAAGCGGTGGAACCTTACTCTGTACATATCCCACAGAGAATACCCTAGAGGGCTTGGCCAGGAATTGACCCAAACGCCTTGCTGCCACATGCAAGAGCCTTGACTGTCAGGCCAACACCCTTGGGGTATTTTTTTTTTAATTGAAAGAGGACAAAAGATTGCATTTTTGAATCAACATTTCATAAGTGTTTCTACCAAGTATTAGTATGTTATGTTTCTTATTTAGAATCTCTTTTCCTTTAGTTTACATAGATTGAAGAATGTAGAGTAAATCTAGTAAGGAATAAAAGTGTGAATCAGGATATTCTCATCATCCACATGTAGCTTGTAGATGATATTATTATTGGGGTCATGATATTTGATGGGTCAGGTAGTTGTTGGTTGTGCCAGGTTTCTCAGCTGGGTTTAAGCTTGGATTAAGGCCTGGGTTGTCCTGATGTATACTGGCTTACATCATGTATGCATACCTACATTCCATGGTCTTCAGTTTTGGGCATTGTTGTTTCACCTGACATTGACCAAAATGGACCCAACATCACTAGCCCAAATTTATCGTTCGTTGTTATTCTGAACTAGAGGTATGGCCTAATAAATTCAACCGAATTTAAATTCATGGTGAATTCAAGTTGGGAGTTGGCGTGGCCCTCAACTCCCTGACCTGTCTAAGTTGTACATTTATGTCCGAACTAACCCAATTGGCTACATTAGTGATCTATGGATCGACATTAGAGACCACAAAAAAAGAGAAGGAAAGTAAATTGATGCAAAAACATAGATCCAGGGATGGGAACAACATGGTTCAAGTCAATTCAAGCCTACAATTTGCCCAGCCTGACCTTGATATTGCATAACAAGGCCTGAACCCAAGCTTGAGGCCAAAATGGGCCCAATACACCTGATCAAGCTCAACTCTTTGAGTCTCGTAAACTCGAATGAAACCTGAGCGTGATCAAAAGTCTTGGGGAATGTTGCCCTTTTGAGGGAAAGAGTGAGAGCCTGATACTCTCTTGTTGGAATGTTGCTCTTGTGACAGAGGGATGGAGGTAGGTAGAATGGAGAAAGATAGTATGCTCTTGAAATTAGTTAAATTGAGTTTATATAAAACTAATTTATTTAATCCAAGACCGAATGGCCACGCTATTGCTTTCTTTAAGATTTTCTGGGAGATAGTCAAGAAGGATGTCATCGCTTTCATCAAGGAGTTTCACCAAAGAGGCTATCTTTCTAAGGAGTTAGGCTCCACTTTCCTTGTCCTAGTGCCTTGAAGGACGGTGCCTCTTCTCTCTTCGAGTTCATGTCTTTCATTTTCCTTGGGGGCCCCTATAAGATACTCTCCAATGTCTTAGCAAACAGGCTGAAGTCTCTCCTCCCCAAGCTAATCTCTCCGTTCCAGTCTGTTAGCGTAGATAGGCATCAAATTATGGATATGGTCATTATTACTCTTAAAGAGTGTATTGATTCCTAGCACAAGTCTCGTCGGAAATTAGTTGTTTGTAAACTTGAGTTAGAAAAAGCTTACAATATGGTGGATTGGAACTTCCTTCACTTTGTTCTATCCAGCATGGGTTTGAATTGGAGATGGTGTTTTTGGATATTAGAGTGCATTTCTTCAACTCACTTCTAACGACTCCTCTGGAGGTTTCTTCAAGAGTTCTAGGGGTATTCGCCAAGGCGATCCACTTTCTCCAACACTCTTCATCATGGTTATGGAGACTTGGCCTTCTTCTGTCCAAGGCTGCTGATTTTTCCCTTATTCACAGTTTCAAATTTTGTGATTCTTCTTAGTAGTTCCATCATTTACAGTTTGTATATGACACCATTATCTTTTGTGAGCCTAATAAGGATTCCGTCATGAATCTTTGCTCTCTTCCCAAATGGTTCGAGCTGTCCTCTTCCCTCCATATTAACTATCTCAAAAGTGAAATTTTCGTCATCAACTTAGATGACAACGAGCTTCTTTCTTTCTTAGGGTTTTTGGATCGTGTGTCATCTTCTCTTCCTTCTACTTTTATGGATCTTCCTCTTTACATTAGCTCTCCTGGATACTCTCAGTGGAAGCTCATCATTCACAAGTTCAACAAGCATCTGGCCACGTGGAGAGGAAAGTATTTGTCCTTTGGTGGCATAATCACACTCTTGAAGTTAGTTCTCTTAGCACTTCCTGTCTACTTCTTTTCAACATTTAGATGCCCCAATAAAGTTGGCCACTTCTTGGAGAAAATTATGAGGAATTTTCTTTAGGGGATTAGGAGGACAAGAGAAAAGACCACCTCGTGAGTTGGGTGCAAGTTTGTTTCTTGATTGATTTTGGTGGTGTCGGGGTCCGCCCTATTAAGGTTGTTACTATTGCTATTCTTTCCAAGTGGCTGTGGAGGATATGTACTGAGGATGTGTCCCCATGGAAGGCTATTCTCATTTACCAACACAGGTTGGGAATTTTGGCTAGGACATCAATCCTTCCCCTCGCAAAGCATCAATCATGTGGAGAGCCATATCAGCTTGTGTTGACAAATTTAAAGATGGGTTTAGGTTTAAAGAGGGGTGTAGAAACAAATTTAAGTTTTGGACAGATCCCTGGTGTGATAGTTTCACTTTGCCTTCTTGGTTTTCCTCACTTGACTGCCTTTCTCAGTTGTTGTTAGGTGTCATCTTAAATTTCTATTCTGTCAGCAGTGATTTGAGATCTCCTCCTTGGGCGTAACCTAACAAATTTAGAAACATATGAGTTTTTTGACCTCCTCCAGACCTCCTATTGGATTTGAGTCTCCGAAGAGGACTACTATGTGTGGTGGCCAGACCTTGCCGGTTGTTTCTCTGTGAAGTCTTTTTACACCTAGAATAATCAGATTACTTCCTTTGCTCTTGTTAACCCGTATATCTGGATCTCCAAAGCTCCGTCTTGGCCATTAGCTTCCTCTGGACTTTGGATTGAGGAAAATCCTCAAGACAATTTGCACAAATGAGGAAGAGTTGTGGTTAATGTTTGCCCTTTTTGTCTCCAAGCCTCGGAAGAAACAAATCATCTCCTTATTCATTGTCCTTTCTCTTCTGATGTTTGGAGTTCAGTGGGTTATGCCTTCTACGCTTGCTTAGTTATCTTATGCTTGGGAATTGCCTCAATTTCTCCAAAGTGTTCCACTTTGTGGCGCTTTGCTTTTTTGCCACTTGTTGGAGTTTTTGGTGGGAACGTAATAATAGGGTATTCAAGGATTTGGCTGAGCCTTATTAGTCTGTTTCTAGACGCATCTTTGCCAAGTGCACCTCATGGCCTTCTTCTCTTGAATTAAGGAATATTCATATGACCGACATCCTGCGAGTCTAGAAAGAATGCATTGATCTTGCATAAGTATTTGTATTAGTGATGCTTTCTCCTTGTTTTTTCTTGTTTTGGGTTCTCTTTGAGGGTGTATTGGGGTGCCAGGCAATTTTTTCTTTGTTTGTGCTTTTATTGAATTTGCACCTCTGGTGCTTCCTTTTCTTTTAATATAGTAACCATTTCAACAAAAAATAAAAATAAATCCAAGACTAAAAATTGCATTACTCTTGTATTGTTATACCGATCATTTTACAACTTCGAATCAAATAGTGACAAATATTATGTATATTTCTTTTTGGTATAGAACTAATTTAACAAGTATGCTCTTATATTTGATAAAATATTATAGTCACCAAATATCTCATTTGCAAGAAACGATTCTCACTTCATTCTGTCACACTTGACTAGATTATTGATAGGTCATGGTACATATACATGGTATTATTACAACTTTTAAAATATAATATGTTACCATCTCAATATGGTTATTATCATTTTAGTCAAATAAAAGGATAGTTTTAAATTGATCTTAAAAAAATTAATCATATTTAAATTTTTTAGTCACTAGATCTCATAGCATAGAACTGAAGTTAAATGAAAAGAGTAATTTCAAATTTGCCCACTCAATTTATAATTTTGGATTGAATAGTTTAAAATTTTAGATTGACAATTTCTTAACTTTACTGAAAATTCTTTTTCATTTTATTAGGTTATTATGCTTTGTAAAGAAAATAGTTGCTTAATTCCAGAAGTGCTAAAAAGATTTTTGTGCATGTGCTATGTATAATCTCTGTCCAGATTTTAAAATTCCCAGGGAGTCCCTCGTGTGGCTTGCATGTTAACTTTTGTCAAGGAGTTTCCTTTTTTTATTGTTAAAAAATCACATCTAGTTACCAAAATATCCTTGGTGACTTGGTGAGATACTCAGATATCATGTTGGGCTTTCGGGCTTGAACATGTATATGTTTGATCTCAGCCCAATTAGTAATCAGGCTTGACTATGATGTCCAAGCCTGAGTTGTTTATGAATCAGCTTGTGGACCATGATTGTGGGGCCCAAGTGGAACCAGAGGATCCATTTCCCCCTTCACACCCACGTACCCCATGTGAATAACACTTATACCCAATTTGACACCAATTTAATGTTTAAAGCCCATTGATTTAACTCAAATGAATTTACACCGTTAAATAACTTTGAAATTTGAAATTTTGAGGGCCTTAAAAGACATGGTTTCTCTTATCCAATCAAGATGAAATCTTATAGCCACTATATACAAGGCAAGGTCTTTCAAATCCACCCATCCATGTGGGCCAAAGTGGGGCCATTGAAGAGTATTCACCAATATCTATATATATAACTACCTAATCTAAACTATCTAAATTAGTGTGCCCAACAAAATTAGTTTTGTGCGTAGGCGTGAGCCCTCCACCCAAGGCTCTAGGACCCTTGTTGCAATAACTACACCTTTCACGTTAGCTACTATGATCTCATCAGATAAATTATTCTGAACTTGGAGATCCATATAATTTTGTTGCCAAGCCTTTAAAGATGCCCTTCACAATAAACAATCTGTAGTGATACAAAACAGAGGAGTTGGCTTTTAAAGGGAGGAACCACATTATATAGTGGAACGAAAGTAAGATCCCATTGCCCATCTGAATGATCTTACTGACACCCAGTTAGAGCCTTTCTATGTAAAACATATGGCTTTATTTACTAAGGACATGCCGTAGATTGAAGGAGCACAGTTATGTTCATTTTCATCTTTTGAGACAATGGTCTGAAGTGGACTATCAATCAGGATATTTGAGGATCATTTTCCAGTTTCTGTTTTTATGGAATCAAGATATGTTGACAAGGTAGAAGAGAATCAATTTCCTAAAGTCATTGAGATAGGATGGAAATTTTTGAAAACTAATTTGTTACCATGCTTACAGATTATTCTTCTAGTTCCTATGAATATTTACATATTTTCATGAGAGGAAGTGTGAACCTGTAAAGAGACATGTCCAGTCAAATAACCTTGTGGGAATGCCTTAATATGCCTATTGAGAGAGAGAGAGAGCCAGTAAATAATCTGAAGCAGTGGTCGATGCAAGCTTGTAGCACAATTCTGCAATACTTGGTTTGCATGAATGTTGCTTTGCTTTTCAGTTTTGCACTTAATTCTAGCATGCTGTACTTAATTGACAATAATGCTCCATTGCTAGGTTTTCTGCTTTACCAAGAGTCTTCATGAGAGCATGAGCCTGTAAATGACCTGACAGAGTCCCATGCAAGCTGGTAGTGCAAATATTAGTTCTCATGAATGTCGCTTTTTTTTGGAAAAAAACTTTTACTTGACTATCTTGCATTGTGTTGCTCAATTTACAAAAATGCTTTATTATATGGCTTTTGTTTTACCCTAGAGCTCTCAGCTTCCCAGGGGCATTAGTTCTCAATGTGCTCCATGGTATGTTAAGAGCATGAGCCATAAATATTTTCACAGTGCCCCATGCAAGCTTAATGCGGCGCTCACATGAATGTTGCACTCTTTCAATCTCTACCTGTCTTGCCTGTTTGACTTAAATGACAGGTCCTTGCATGCTTTACCAAACAGTAATTCTTCGTTGATTTATTTATTATTATTTACCTGAGATACCTGAGGGTGCTCATGAACCCCATGGACCATGGCCTTCAGTCTTCTTTTTCTTTGCTTTTTAATATTTAAAGATCACAACTTTTGAGACTACTGCCATGATTGTGCTTCTTGTTTAATGTTTGTTTACCTTGCATACATTCATATTTTAACCTTTTGGTTTTCAATTTGTAGAGGTTAGTCAAATGTCAAGCCGGTTGACGTCTGAATCCCGTATCTATGCTGATAAGGCAAAAGATTTAAATCGACAGGTATGCATTATTTGATGGTTATGTTTCAAAGACATGTTCTTTAAATTGGTAAACTAAATTCTTTCTAGTTTCAGATATGTTATATAGTGGCCTTATTATTGAAAACATGTTAGAATTTTTTTTGTTAACACCACCTGTAAAGAATAAAGTGTGTGTGTGCGTGTGTGATGTGCATCTGTCTAATAATATACTTGTGCATGCATACAATACATAATTATATCATGTGCTTGGTAGCTAAGTTGCCAATATGTTGCAGTGCTTTGGATGATGCAATGAAGACATAGATCGATGGATCTAAAAATATATTTTGAAGTATCTAAATAAGTGCGCTTTGTAAAATTAAGTTTGCACCTAGACATTTATCTTGTGCCTTAGGTTTCAAGACCGCTTGGTGCCTTGGTTGCGCTTATGTTTTCTGCATAGAGTCATTGTCTTGTGATGGAGCTCAAGATTCCTTCACTTGTTTGATGCAATATGTAATATCAATTAATGTCCATGCTCTATCCTCCAAGAGAATTTTAAATTACAGCCAAGCTTTTGTTATTGGTTCTTATTTTTATCAAGATCATTAATAGGTCTCTTTGATCGATCAACTTCTATTGTAGGTAAATGGTAGTATCCATGCCTCTCTCTCTCTCTCTCAAAAATAAGGTGTACATATTAATTTGTACCATGCAAAGTAAAAAAGTTCTTGACTGAGGTCGATTGGATTTTAAATTCAACTTTTGATTATTTTATATTGATGCTATTTTTGTGATATTCTCTTTTTTGCTCATGTATCTTTTGATCCAATACATATCTTGTTCCTTTTTTATTTTGGATCAATTTTACTTTTTAATTTTTATGAGATTCATCTTTTGTTACTTTTATTATTTCTAGCCCATGCTTATAGAGATGTGATTTTGCTAATGAACATTGATTGGGTTATGTTTAAAAAAGAAAAGAAATGAAAAAAAAATTGCTTAGGTTGGAGTTGGAAAGTTGTTCATAGAACCAAAGTTGTGATGAAAAGATATTTGGAAAGAGATGTCTTAAGTCTCATATCTTGAATTCCAAAGGCACTTATGAGCAATGTAACAAATACCGCCGGTATTTTCATTTATACTGCGATAATACCGGCAAAATACCGTTCTCGCGTAAAAAACGCGTTTTTAACGCCGATGCCATTATTATCGGGAATTTAACGGTAAAAACGCGGTAATAACGCGAGAAACGAAAAAAACGCGTTAAAAACGCGTTAAAAAACGTTGAGTTAAATCCCGGCCGCACGCCCGCACGCGCACCTTCCCGCGCGTGCGAGACACGATTACAAGTTTACAATTTAAAAGTTAAAATCCCTCTGTTTTAGGGTTTCACTCTGTTTCCCGAAAATCCCCAATCTGCTTCGGTGCTTCCTCTTCTTCTTCCGAGTTCCGATTCCGAAAATCCTGAATCCTCTGCTCCGGTGCTTCCTCTTCTTCCGAGTTCCGATTCTGAAAATCCCGAATCCTCTGCTCTCTCTCTTGCCGGCGGCTGCGCTCTCGCCTGTCGCCTGTCACTGCTCTCTCTCTTGCCGGCGGCTGCTCTTTCTCTCTTCCCGGCGGTGGCTCTTTCTCTCGAGTTGCATAGGTAACCCAATCCTAGCATAGAGATCTCTTCTCTTCTTGTCAAGAGTCTCTGTTTCAAACTCTTCACAAAGAAGAGAAGGAAGAAAGGGGAAAAAACAGAGAAACGCAGAGAGTAAACGAAAAACCAAGGAGAAATGTTATTTCTGATCTGTAATGGAAGGGAAAAGGGGCATTATTGTTGAAAAATGTTAGACTTGGTAAAAATAATTTTTTAATGCTCATTTTGTTGGATAAATTTTTAGTGTCGATTTTATTAGATCTAACGTAAAGAAGACCGTAGAAATAGTTTTTATACGAAAAAAAATAGTTCTTATATAAAGTTTTATTTTCATTTGACAGGGGCACCGGTGTCATGTATATCAGCTATTTAGAATTTTAGATGCCAAAATATTGTCTGATACACGATATATTTTATTTGAGTGAGTTATCCATGATCCTCAATACTATCCTGAGCAAGTACAATGGATGTCCAATCAAGTTGAGTTTTAGAAATAATTGTATTTCGTTCAAATTTTTGCATATTTCAATTATATTTTAGAAATTTCAGCCATATTTTGAAAATTTCGGTTAAATTTTGGAGATTTTGCTCGTTTAAAAATTTTGTCTGAGATGGACAAAACATTGATTTCATTAAAAAATTGTACTTCAGGTCAGACACCAAGGATTAGTACTCCTAATCTGAGTTCATCGAGTCTTCTTTTAGATGATGGCATAAACAAATTAAAGACTAAGATTTTATGCTAGATTTGATTAGAATAAGAATTAGTGTGAATAAGATAGTATTTTGAGTAGACCTGAAAAAATTTGATTTGACCCGATTGCCCAACTTATCTCAAATCGACCCATTTTTGATAAATGATCCAAACAGAAGCGAACCCATATATAAATGGGTTGACCCGATTTGAAACAAAAATCAATGGATAGACCCGACAAATCATTATTACCTTGCCTATGAGGTGTACACTCATTTAAGGAACAATCTTGCTACGTGAATCACTAGAAAGTCGTACTCTAGTTGTAAATCATATGATTTGTATTCCTATGTGTTACCTTTTTTTCGTTGGTATGATTTGTAATGTAATCGATGGGTATGTATATTACTTGTATATAATTTGTAATGTAATCGGTGGATCTATATGCTAAATGATTTAAATCGATGGGTCTGTATGTTACCTTTTTTTCTTGTGTTATCAATTGTTTGTTTATTATTTTCTAAACTTTATGTTCATATTTTTTCTAGATCTTTGTGTCCATTTTTCATCGAAAATCGACAAAAAGATCCATTATGGCAATATGGAGAGGAATTAGGTGAAAATAAGTTAAAAGTGTAAATTTTGTGAAGAAGTTTTTGGCGGTGGTATCACACGTTTTAGAAACCATCTAGCAAAAAGGACATTGCATGATGTAAAAATGTGTGATAAAGTTTCGGAGAATGTTTGTGAAATGGCGAGGGATGCAATATCAGTTTAAAGAGAGAACAAAAAGGCATAGAGGAAGTGTGTTGTTTGTTGGATCTGCTTGCACAGGAGAAAGTTTGAAATCATCGGTTGCTTTTCCGTCTTCCTCGGGACAACAATTGGTTGATACCATGATTAAAAGACATGACAAGGATCATGTTGACAACTTGATATGTAGAAGCATGGTGATGAACAACCTCTCCTTTAATTTGTTAAGGTCTGAAGAATATTGAGAAGCAATCCATGCCGCTATAGCATATGGGCCCACTTATGTCCTTCCTAGTAGTGAAACTTTAAGGACTAAGTTATTGAAAAATGTGAAAGATGTAGCAATATCATATGTAAATGATATTAGCAAGAATTGGAAGACAAGTGGATGCACACTTATGTCCGACACATGGACAGATATGAAGAATCGACCCTATATTAATTGTTTAGTTGCTTGTCCATAAGGCACAGTTTTCTTCAAGTCTATATGTGCACAAGGGAATATTAAAAATGGAGCTTTCATTGCCGATTTTATATCTTCTGTGATTGATGAGATTGAACCAAGAAATGTGGTGCAATTTGTTACAGATAATGGGTCAAATTATATATCTGCAGGAGATATACTTGAAAATAAGTATCCAAATATTTTCAAGACACAATGTGCTGCCCATTGTATTGATTTAATGTTGGAAGACATTGACAAGTTGCCATTTGTGAAGCCCTATATGGACAGTGCTCGAAGAATTGTTAAATTTTTGTATCGGTATCAACATGTCCTTGATTTGCTAAGGGTCCACACCCAAGGAAGAGAGTTGCAAAGGCTAGCCACTACAAGGTTTGCAACTCAATTCATTTGTTTACAATCTGTCCTGAGTCAAGAAGATGCATTGAGATTAATGGTTGCTTCCGTTGAATGGAGAAACATGCCACAATGTAAAAAAAGTGAAGGAAAAGACGTGGCAGACGTTTTACGTGGTGATGAATTTTGGGAGGGTGGAAAGAAGGTAATCCAAATTGTTGAACCTCTTGTTAAAATATTGAGAATGGTAGATGGTGATGGGTCCACAATGGGTTACTTGTATGAAGGACTTAATCGCGCAATAGCAGCCATTAGAAGTCTCTATCTAAATCATGATGATCAAGATAAATGCATGGAAATTTTGAGCATCATAGCTCAGCGTTGGAAGAAAAATTTGCGTAGTCCTTTACATGCAGTTGCTGCATTTTTACATCCCAAGTTTTTTTATAAGAACATTATAAGTACAGATTCAGAAATCAGAGATGGCCTTGATAAAGTTATCATAAAAATGGCACTAAGAGGAGAGTTGAGAGAAACATTTAGAGAGTTGTCTCTTTATCATTCTAGAGATTCAAAAATTTTTGGAGGAACGATGTCACATAAAATGATGCAAACATCTCATCCTAGTAAGTTTCTTTTCATTTGTTTTCCTAATTTAATTTTGATTTAGTATTTTTATAATTTATATTAATTGTACATTGTAATGTGTATCTAATTCTTTTAATTATTTAGGACTTTGGTGGGACTTATGTGGAACTTCAATTCCAAATTTGAAGTCCATTGCTATAAAAATCCTGAGTCAACTATGCAGTGCATCAGCATGTGAGCACACTTGGAGCGTTTTTGAAGCAACTTATTCAAAAAGGAGGAATAGACTTCATCCAGAAAAGCTTCAAGATTTGGTCTATGTGAAAGTAAATTTGCTAATGAAAAAGAATGCAGAGTTGAAATTATCTAAGGACTCAAAGGCCATTTCACTTGATGATATTAATCCATTTGATGGTTTGAACGAAGAAAATGAAGAAAATCAATGTTCTAGTGAGGATGATGAAGATGATACTCCACTTGAGGAGCTTGAGGGCGTACATAATTTGGATTTCTTAGTATAATGATGACTTTATTGACTTTGGATGTTATTTATTATGTTTGTTGAGTTTAATGACACTATTAAGCTTTTGATAGTTTGTTAATTGAATGTTTGTATTACTGTTGCTTCTTTGATCAATGGGAATCGAGTAAATTGTCTATGTTATTATAGCTTTATATGCTATTTTTTTTTCCTCAAGAAGTCTAAGATGAGAATTAATTAATTATTATATTTTTTTTTTTATTTTTTAAATATTTATATTTTCCGCGAGATTTTCCCGTTAAAAACCCGAGAAATTGAAAATATCCCGTTATTAACAGTTGCCGTTATTATCCCGAGAGCGGTATTTGTTACTATGCTTATGAGTAATTTTCTTTAAAAGTGTTTTGTAATTTGTATTTATAAGTGAGAAAATAAGGAGGAGTTTTACGTTTTGTGGTTATTATTAAAAAAAGTAACTAGTATTTTGGATTCAAATGCTTTATGGTTGAAGGATGGTTGTGATCTTTATTTATGTTACGATTTTATTTATTTTGTACTGATTTTACTTGTTTGCTTCTAAACTAGGGGAAAGTGAGCAAGGAAGAGCAAAATGGTTGTTTATGATTCTATGCATGACATTAATGTTCTTCCTCTTCATCCAAAACCTTCTACCACTATGGCAGTGTGGTGTGAATTTTTGTTGTTTCTTTAGCTTCTTGCTTGAGGTTTTACTCAAGCTTCCCTCAAGGTGTGATTTTGTTTGCACTCTGTATTTGTCAACCACAATTCTCCTTACATTAGTTTGTTTGGAGCAAATTGGCTATTGGGGAGGGATTGATTGGAGCAATGCTTTAAAAGCCAGACCATTCATTAAACACTGTCAAGGTAAAGGTTAGTCAAATAGGGCCCTTCAAACCAGGTTGAACCGTGACATCATAATCACATTAAAAAAATTTGAACTATGAAATTAAGATGACATGTGAGGGAGAGAGCCAGTGCCCCCAGATTAGGTTAGACACTTGCAGGTTGTGATTTTGGTAGTTTGGATTGTGGAAGCCACATATTAGGCTAGGCACTTTTTTTTGAGCAGTAACAAATAAAATTATATTAAAAAGAGAAGAGTACAAAAGGGAATCGAAAGAAAGAAAGGGTCTAACAAACAAGATGAAGCAAAGCAAGAACAAAAAGAAAAACTGAGAATACAATAAAAGTAAAAACAAAAAATCCTCCAAGCTCATAGGAGGAAAACTCAAAGTAAAGGTCGGTGACACCAAGCTTGGCAAAATAGTCTGCCACTCCATTTGCTGATTGGCGATATTGATGAAGGATACATCCCTCCCCCTAGCCAACTCCCTAATCTCCCTCACTATGGTAATCAGTTTACATAGTGAACGTTTTTGACCCTTTGCCCACTTAATTGCATTAGCTGAATCCCCTTCAATAATAAGTTTACCTTGCCCATACATATTCCAGATGTTTAGGCTAGACACTTGTGGTTGTGATTGGTAGTTTGGATGGTGAAAGAAGGCCTTTTTTTTTTGAGGGTTCTTTAGGCTGATCATACACCCCAAATTGTTGGCCTTTGTGTTAGACATTAGTTTTTTCCATGGATCAGACTGTAGAATTGAACTTTTCCTAGTCGAACCATGTGGTCTACTTGGTTTAAATAGTTGGGTTGGAGATTTTGTTGATTATAAAATGAAGGGTTTGAATGCTAGGAATGTGAAGAAACAGAAGATTTATGTTCCCTTTTATGTGCTTGTTTTGGTGCTCTTTGGTTATTCTTGCAAGAGGTTCTAGTCGTATTTCTCCAAGAAATCCTCCCACAAAAGATTGCTCCAAAAAATCTAGGCACCAGAGTTGTCAGTGTTATCATCTGTTTCTTTTGTTATCAATTATTATTGTTGCATCACTTTTGTATCATTGTATCAGAGTAAGTTTTCTTCTTAGGGAGAAGTGGTTGGAGGATCTTAAAAGAATAGTTATAGAATGCTAAGATGGAATAAAATATAAAATATCTATAATTGTTCACCTATATCTCTCTCCTTGGGTTTTTTTTATTCATTTATTTATTTTTAGTGTTGTTCCATTCTTTCCTAGATGGATGGGGTGAGATTTCAATGATGATGATAATGGTTATCTTCTATGGAACAATAAATCATATTTTAGGACTGGCTGATTTCAATTATCCTAAATTATGTTTGCATGAGACTTGCCACAAATTTTGTATGATTAAATCTATGCATGGTTGTATTGACTTGCGTGGTTTCCATCATCTGCACTGCCCTATAATCAAGTGCTTGCAATGTCCCATGGTCATTTAGAATCTTGTGATGAGAACCCAGTGCGTGGACTCACCTGAAATTCACCGTGGTTAACTCAGAACACTCACTAGGGGCACACGCAAGTATGCAACTGCTGCTTGGCTGGCATGGCACTTGGCTGAGATTTGGCATTCCTTGTGATAAAAATAAAGAAAATTATAAGTCAAATGAGCCAAGTGTTGCTAGATTTCAGGAACCATTTTATTGTTTTGTAGGAGTAAAATTAATGGAGCATGTAATTTTGTTTTCCGATGAATGGAGAATTAGAGAAGAATTTCCAGAATTAAGAGGTTGAACCACCTCAAATTGGTTCTCATTCATTTCCAATTTCTATTTTTTCGTTCTTTTGAAACTCAAGTCTTCTGCTTCCTTATCAGTTGGTAGAAGAATCTACCAAATTGTATGAGAGTAGGGGATGCCCATCATCTGTTCAGCTCTCTTGGAGTAACAAATGTCTAAATTTGAAGGAGACATGCAGGAGATGAGAGAGCTGATGGTAGCACTGGCTATGAAGTATGACAAGGTTGTGTCATCTGTCCTTCGAGGCCGTTGCATCAACAAGTTGTTGAATGCCTTGAATGGGGATTCGACTGCACGACGCGAGATTCTAGCCCGATTTGTCGGAGAGGATCCTATGGGCTGGATTTAAAGAGTCAAGCAGTTCTTTTGGTGTCAAGGGACCACAGAATATGAGAAGGTAATTTTGGCATCCTTCCATTTGGAGGGGGAAGCTTTATAGTTGTTCCAGTGGTATGAAAATTAAGATGGGGCAATCTACATAGGCTCTATGTATAAGGTTTGGTCCCTCCGACTATGAGGAATTTGATGAAACCTTAGTCAAACTCAAGTAGACCGGCTCTGTTAGGGAATAAAAGATTCATTTTGAAAGATTAGCTACCTGGGTACGAGATTGACCTGAGAAGGCTCTCGTCTGTAGTTTCATCTAAGGACTGAAAGATGAGATCAGATCTGTAAGTTATTCCAACCCACCACGATACTGACAGCCTGGGACTCACCCGGTTGCAAGAAGATAAACTGTTCAGGTTGCAACTAGCGGGCGTCCAGGTGGATCACCTTCGAGTCGAGCGACACAACAATCGCCTGGACCTATGAATGCTGCAAATGACATTCCCTTTAAAAAGCTCCCTTGGTTTGAGATGCAAGCTCGACGAGAGAAGGGACTATGCTACAACTGTGATGAGATGTTTGCCTCGGGGCATCGGTGCAAGATGCAACAAATCTATTTGTTGGAAGATGGTGAGCACTTGGATGGAGAGGATCATCACTTGGATGATTGTGTGGAGGAAACTGAAACTATTGGACCATTCGATTCACCCGAGATTTCGTTACATGTACTCGCCCATCTCGTCTCGCCTTGGATGATGCGTGTGCAAAGGCTTATTAGCGCTGACCATTGCCTATGTTGATTGACAACAGCAGCGCCCATAGCTGTATTAACCTTGGCCGGGTCCAATGACTTGGATGGCCAATATAGCCTTCTCAGTCCTTTCAATTGATGGTGGTCGACGGCAATAAATTAGAATCTGGAGGAGCCTGTCGGCATGTTGCAGTGGACGTCCAAGGATATCAGTTTACAATCGATATGTACCCCATTAGTCTCAGGGGATTAGATATGGGCATCCAGTGGTTGCAGAGCCTTTGGCTGGTACTATAAATTTCACCGTGGATGGAAAGACGTATCACCTGCCTGGAATCGCTGCAAGGGAAGTGCAACCAGCGAGTGTCAGTACTCGGTATATGGAGAAAAATGTTGCGGACTAATCGTCCAGCAGTGTTCATGCATTTAGTTGGGAACTTTCATCAATGCAACCCTGAGACTGAAGCACTCGGTGAAGGAGCAGACGGAACAATGGAAATAGAGCAACTATTGTCTGAATTTCTATAGTATTCCAAGAGCCAGTGGGGTTACCGTCTTACTGAACTTGATCATGAAATTGAAATACAGCTAGTTGCTTCACCAGTATATGTGCAGCCTTACATTCACACTTTCGGAAGAATGAAATCAAGAAAATTGTGTGGGAAATACTGGAATCATATGCAATAGCACAAGTCCAGTCTTTTCTCCTGTTTTTTTGGTAAAGAAAACATGGCATTTTGTGTCGACTATAGAGCCTTGAATAACATCAGCGTCAAGGATTGCTTTCCGATTCCTGTTATTGATGAATGATTGGATGAGTTGCATGCAGCTTGCTACTTTTCCAAACTGGATCTCAAATCTGGTTACCATCAAATTTGTGTTTGGCTGGAGGATGTACATAAGACAACTTTCCGAACTCATGAAGGTTACTATGAGTTCTTTGTAATGCCCTTTGGTCTCACTAATGCACTTTCGACCTTCCAACACTGATAAATGAGATTGTCAGGTCTATTCCCTACGTATCTATAGCAAATCGTGGCTTGAACATATACATCATCTACAGACAGTGCTACATTATTTTTGAAATTAAATCAATTATTTGTGAATTGATGGAAGTGTGTGTCTGGGACACATAGAGGAGTATTTGAGCCACATTATCTCCATCTCCCCACGAGGGATGGCAGCTGACCTGGAAAAGATCCGTTGCTTGCTTTTGTGCCAAAACTGAGCAATCTTAGGAGCTTGAGTGGCTTTTTGGGGCTCGTAGTATACTATAGATGATTTGTTCAAAACCATGGAAAGATAGCTGCACCCTTGATGCTGTTGTTGAAAAAAGAAGGGTTCAAGTGGAATGATTCAGCTCAACATACCTTCAATAAAAAAACAAAAAAAAAAAACATACCTTCAACACACTCAGAAAGTCCATGACTCACACCAGTATTAGCATTGCCTGACTTCATAAAAAATTTAGTCTAAGCCAATGCGTCCGTTAGTGGGCTGGGAGCTGTGTTATCTCAAGAAGGCTGCCTAGTCACTTCTTTGGCAAGGTTTTATCAGGTAGAGCATTGGGCCGATTCACATATGAAACGGAGATGATGGCGATAGTGGAAGCTGTTCAGAAGTGGCGACCTATCTGTTGGGGTGGCGGTTGAAATCAGGACGGACAATCACAGCTTAAAATATTTCTTACAGCATTGGTTTTCGATAATGGAGCAACAGAAATGGGTTCTTAAATTGCCCAGGTTTGACTGTGACATTGTTTACCATGCTATTGGTGAATTATTGGATGAGTTGCATGCAGCTTGCTACTTTTCCAAACTGGATCTCAAATCTGGTTACCATCAAATTCGTGTTTGGCTGGAGGATGTACATAAGACAACTTTCCGAACTCATGAGGGTTCCTATGAGTTCTTTGTAATGCCCTTTGGTCTCCCTAATGCACTTTCGACCTTCCAACACTGATAAATGAGATTGTCAGGCCTATTCCCTACGTATCTGGCCTATTCCCTACGTATCTATAGCAAATCGTGGCTCGAACATATACATCATCTACAGACAGTGCTACATTATTTTTGAAATTAAATCACTTATTTGTGAATTGATGGAAGTGTGTCTGGGGCACATAGAGGAGTATTTGAGCCACATTATCTCCATCTCCCCACAAGGGGCGGCAGCTGACCTGGAAAAGATCCGTTGCTTGCTTGTGTGCCAAAACTGAGCAATCTTAAAGGCTTGAGTGGCTTTTTGGGGCTCGTAGGATACTACTAGACGATTTGTTCAAAACCATGGAAAGATAGCTGCACCCTTGATGCTGTTGTTGAAAAAAGAAGGGTTCAAGTGGAATGATTCAGCTCAACATACCTTCAATAAAAAAACAAAAAAAAAAAAACATACCTTCAACACACTCAGAAAGTCCATGACTCATACACCAGTATTGGCATTGCCTGACTTCATAAAAAATTTAGTCTAAGCCAATGCGTCCATTAGTGGGCTGGGAGCTGTGATATCTCAAGAAGGCTGCCTAGTCACTTCTTTGGCAAGGTTTTATCAGGTAGAGCATTGGGCCGATTCACATATGAAACGGAGATGATGGCGATAGTGGAAGCTGTTCAGAAGTGGCGCCCTATCTGTTGGGGTGGTGGTTGAAATCAGGACGGACAATCACAGCTTAAAATATTTCTTACAGCATTGGTTTTCGATAATTGCCCAGGTTTGACTGTGACATTGTTTACCATGCTATTGGTGAATTATTGGATGAGTTGCATGCAGCTTGCTACTTTTCCAAACTGGATCTCAAATCTGGTTACCATCAAATTCGTGTTTGACTATGACATTGCTTACCATGCTGGTTGAGACAATAGTGTCACTAGTTCCCTATCTAGGCAGCATGATTTGGGCTCATTGTGTGCAATTTCTTGCCCTTACGAGCCTTGTCACAAATATCGGCGGTATTTTCAAATTTACCGCATTTTTATCGGCAAAATACCATTACCGCGTTAAAAATGCGTTTTTATCGTGATAACGATAAATTTCCGGTAAATTCCCCATAAAATCGCGTTAAAAACGCGATAAACGTTAATAACGCGATAATATCCCGGTAAATTCCCGGTACCATTTTTATTTCATTAATTTTTTTATTTATTCTATTTTTTTTTAAATATTATAATTTCTGCGAGATTTTCCCTTTAAATTCCCGGTAAAAATTCGAGAATTTAAAAATATCCCGTTATTACCAATTGCCGTTAATACTCCGAGAACGGTATTTGTCACAATGCTTACGAGTCATGGCTCACAGATATGCTAGCGGAAGCATGAGGAAGTGCAGAACTTGAGGCAATTCAAGCCTGCCTTCAAACTCGTCCATCAGCCATCAAGGGGTACGACCTGCAGAATGACATTCTTTATTACAAAGGGTGATTAGTGGTACCCTCAGACTCTTCTTTTAAAGCTCAGATATTGCAAGAATTCCATGCCACACCCATGGTGGGCCATTCGAGTTCGTCACAAACCTATAAATGGATAATGCACCATTTTTTGGAAGGCCTTACAGTCTTCTTTTAAAGCTCAGATATTGCAAGAATTTCATGCCACACCCATGGTGGGCCATTCGAGTTCCTCACAAACCTATAAATGGATAATGCGCCCTTTTTTTTGGAAGGGCATCAAAGCTGATGCTACGGGATTGCATGTGACACTAGTCAAAGGAATAATATGATTTGATGCGCTCAGCTGGTCTATTGCAATCCTTGCCCATTCCTGAATAGTGCGGGATGACATACCAATGTATTTTATTGACAATTTGCCAAATTCTGATGGGAAGACAACCATTATGATAGTCGTCGACAGGTTAAATCTGTGGTTGGTACCTTTGTGTGTGACATTGCTAAGTTACATGGAATGCCAAAGTCAATTATAAATGATTGAGACCCGATTTTAATAAGCAACTTTTGGCATGATTTTTTCAAGTGGCAGGGAAGACAGTTACGGATGAGTACGACTCATTATCCATAAACAGATGTTCAATCCAAAGTGCTAAATCGCTGCCTCAAAACATAGCTTCGATGTTTTACGAGACAACAGCCAAAGCAATTGGTGCACTGGTTGCCTTGGGCAGAGTTTTGGCACAATACGGCCTTTCATTCATCATCTAAAATGCCATCGTCCCCCTACAATTCATCGGCGGCACCACCATCTCAATGGCCAATGTATGAACGACAGCTCATACACAGAGATATCATATTTGGAGATCTCCGACAATCTGTATTTGGCCCAAGATCAAATGAAGTTGCAGCATGATCGGCATTGGCGTGACCAAGTTTTTGAAGTCGGAGATTAGTAGCAGTCCTCCATTACCCGTTGACCGAATTTGGTGTCTCCTTGATTTTACGGGCCTTCCAAAGTACTGCAACAAATTGGGCCTGTTGTTTATAAGCTGGATTTACCCCCAATCTGCAAAATCCACCCGGTTTTCCATGCATTACAGTGCCCTTTCACTTTTCGTAATGGCACACTTGCCACCGTTTTCAGACGAAGGGGCTGTTATTGTAGAACCTGAAATCATTTTGGACTTCTGGTGTACAAAGATGGGTTCTGTTCTTATTCAAGAGGCATTGGTAAATGGGCATCGCTGGCAACTGAAGAAATGACGTGGGAAAATTACGGACAGCTGAGGCTCCTTTTTTCTCACATGAACTTTGAGGACAAGGTTCATCTTGAAGGGTGTGAGGGAATGATGAGAACCCCAGTTTATGACTTGGATTCATGGTTAACTCAGGATACTCACTAGGGGACATGCAGTAGCTGAGTGGCGTGACAGTTGGATGGGATTTGGAGATTCCTTGAGATAAGAATAAATTAAGAAACTAAGAAGTCAAATGAGTGAAGTGTTGCTAGATTTGAGGAACCATTTTACTGTTTTGGTTTTAGGAATAAAATTAGTGGAGCAAGTATATTAAGTCTGTTTTCCGATGAATGGAGAATCAGAGAAGAATTTCCAGAATTAGGAGGTGGAACCACCTCGAATTGTTTCACTCATTTCCAATTTTCTGTAGTTTCGTTCATTTGAAATTCAGATATTCTGCTTCCATTATCAGCTTGTAGTAAAATCTACCATCTTGTGCTTTTGGGCATATCCAGATGACCTAACAAACTTGTGATGTTACTATGATACCAATTAAATGCTAGCATTGATATAAAACGCTTGCATTGTTCGTTTGATGCTCTCAATATATTAACCCCAATTAGGTTTTCTTGGTAAGCAGAATGCCCTTTGTTGGGTGTTCTAGTTTTTCTTCAAGTATGATAACCTGATTCCACTGACTTCATAATATCCATCTTAATTGGTACATTTGCACTGACCCGTGGGAATGAAAAAGGTAAGGACAACATGATGGAGAAATTATTACATTTTTAGTTATTGCACGGAATCAGGAGATCTGTTGACCTTTGACTCGCCTTTCTTTTATGACCTTTAGTTCTGCGGCTGAGATTTTTTTAAAGGTAGGATACTTGAATGTACAAAAGCTATTTATGTGGCTAATGCTTTTCTAGTCATGATTTCTTTACAGGCTTTCATTCGGAAGTGGGCTCCTGTTGCTATTGTGCTTGGGGTGGTTTTCCTTGTCTTTTGGGTCAAAAAGAAGATTTGGTGATTCCTTTACTGTGTAACCTTTATATGGATGATATCTGCCTGCTGTCATTCACAATGCTCGACAATGTTTTTTGTATGGGTTGGCCAACTTCAGTGATGGGTCACATCCACATTGGTCGCTTTAATGAGAGGATTCCAGGCAGCATATATTTTTTTGTAAGAGAGTGATTCTGTGGATATGACGAAAGTGTTTCTTTTTATGATTAAGGTGAATGAACTTCAGAATCTCTAGAAGATTATCAATTCTTTACATTTACTCTAAAGTGTATGAACATGACAAGGAATATGGATTTTTAGAACCTGGATCTTTAGGAGTTGGAAAAATAGCCAATCTACTCATTGGTGTAGGTATATCAAGATTGTGTTTGATGAATAATAAGAGTGGTTGGTTTATTGACTGTCAATTAGAACTGTCTTAAGATCCTGCTTTTCTTCTTTTTCCAAAGATACCATAATATCCAGTTCTCATACCCTGACATATTCGACTACTTTTCTGGTTCGTTGAATGTCCATACCATAATTTACATTAGACTAGTTGATACAATAAGTGTTTTACAAAATTTCTTTCTGCATGGTGATACTGCACGAGTGGTGGGATCCCCCGTCGGGGGCCTAGAAGACATACTTTCCCTCTCCCAACTCTTATGAGTTGGAACCCTATCCAATTTTAGTTATTTCAAGTTGATATCACTGTCTGATTAGAAGCCATCTAAAACAGACTATATTTTGATCATTAATTTTTTGACCTTCGAAAATTATGACTTTTCAAAACTAATGGATTTGATTTCTTTATAAGGAGCATCATCTTGCATTTACCTTTCAGATGCCCTCATTTTTGTCCCCCATGTAGACTCCACAGGGCCTAGACATGGACACTGCTCATGGACAACATTGCCCAGGTGATACAGGATCTTGATCAATAATGTTATTTTAGATCTTAATTGACCAGTTTGAGGTTTTTTTTAACTTCTTCACAATTAGCACTATTGTAATAACCAACCTAGTTTGCAAGCCCTGAACGTATTACTAATGTCAGGTCATGCGCTGGCTAGCCTCTCTTAGTCCTGGGCTTAGTTAAAAATAATAGGCAGGCTTGATTGCTGTGTTGGACCATGCTTTGGGGTCAGATGTGATTCATTCATATAATGATGTTTACAATTTTAAGCTTTATGGTTGCAACGGTTTGTGGTTGTGCTGCCGAGTATTGTCAAATTATGGATAATCTCATCAATGTCGTCAACATCATCATGGATACTGGTTTATTCTATTGGACTTTTATTTTGATCCTATCAAACTTATATCTTTCTGTCCTAAACCGCAAAATTCTTGATTGGCCTGGGATTTGACTTCAGGAAGCTATGCACTTTTTGGGCTGTCTCAGACCTTGTGTTATTGAACTCAGGGGGTGTAAATATCAGATTTTAATGCATTAGCTGAAAAAACCGATACCGCTGATATCTGATATTTTTACCACTGATTGAAATTGTAAGAAAACATGCATTTGCCAATCCCTGTTGAGAACTATGAAGGGTTTTCTCTTGCAGTAACACTGGCAGAGTCTTAACGTGAATGAAGAATTATGGATGTTCCAAGGCACGAGAAAAAAGGGCTGTAACAGACATGCTGTATAAATGGCAGTGGTTGTAGATTATCATCCAAATTCAACAGTCAGGATTTTCTCATCCCACTACTTGGTCAATTAACAAAATTTTAGAAACATCTCTATGCACAAAAATGCAATCTATATTGAAGCCAAATAAAAAGACAAAATATTTTATTCAACGTAGGAAGAAATACAACAATGTTGGCAGGAAAACTTATCTATTGAGAGCTTGAGAATTATGTCCGCACATTTTGTGGAGTCCATATTTACATCCCCCACACCAATCAAACCCCTCTTTTTTGGCCCCATTTTGAACTAGACCCATTGGGTGGGGCAGATGGATGTCCCCTTATGCAATCTTGATTGGTCAGTACAGATGAAACGCCAATAAACACATGGATTCAAGTGGCCATGCTATGTGGCCAATGAAGTTCCAATCCTAAGATAAAAACTCATTTGACCTTGCCTAGAAAAACTTTGTCCTGACTCGTTTGTCAGGCTGACTGACCCTGTGATTGGTGTTGTACACTGCGGGCGGCATAGCCCATGGTGTAAGGCACAACTTATTGTTAACAAAAGTAACCACTTTTAACATTTTTTGTCGAAAATTCTTTCCCAGATAAGTAGTTTCCTTTCCTTTCACCCAAACAGAGCCTCAGCATTTGGAATTTGAAGGGGGTCTCTGAGCAACAAATGAAGTAAAGCTAAATCTGCCCCCCTCGCATTTTACATTAAAAATTCGGCCAACAATGATGAGAAACCCACAATGTAAAAATAGAGAAAAACGGAAGTTGGATGAAAATGAAAGTACTTTCCTGGAGACATCCTTTTATGGTTAAACCCATGTTTATTTAAGCTCTAAAAAATAGTAGTTTTCAAGAAAATGCCATTCATAGCATGCATTTCAAAGCTATATGCATGGAAAGGTAAGTGCTTTCTTGAAATATAGCCATTTTTGGCTAAAAAATACAAAAGCCTAACCCCTTACTTCTGTAAAAATGGGTGTCATCTTTCAAAGAATACAAGGAAAAAAGTAACTTGCTTTGCATCTAAGTCCGTGCTGCCGATTTCCGTTACAGGATTCTCTTCCTTCTATCAAATGACGACCTGCTGAGGTTGTCCAGCAGATTTGGGGCCCTCTGGGATCTTCCTCCACATGTTCGGACTTCCACTATGCCGCCCCGTCCACTTGTTTCATCGACTGTTCAGAGTCCTAATGCCTTTAATTGTCTTTTGATTCACTGCTTATCATTTGGTAATCACAATTAGCTGGCTGCTATTTTTTTGGACAGTAATGGTGTTACTGCTGGGACTCTTTTACTCCATCTTGAGGACTTGCATGCTACTAGTTTCCTCATGAATACCCAATGGTGTCTACAAACTCTCATTTGTAACAGTGCAATGCTATTGAGGGTGTTAACTAGTAGCTTTAATCACTTGAGAATTCTCTCTCGTGGTATGGAAAATTGGTATACTTGCATCCACATTTCTGCCATTAACAACCTCTTCGATCACTTACATTGCCCCTGGGGTTCGTTTGCTATTTGGCCTGCAAGCCTCTTACCCCGTTTCTCTACTCTTCAGGGTGACATGTCCTTATCTTTTGGTGGGGCTGGTGTGTTGCTACTACTGCTATGGATTTCAGGCGTTAGTCCATCATTTTCGTCGTTCTGACATCCTTTTCATCATTCTGGGTGTCAGGTTTTTCCTGTGCTTGGGTTGTTTCTGTCTAGGTCTTTTGTTTTGAGTTTGTTTGTTGTTTGGTTTGGCCTTCCTTACTCTTATCTTGTCTGAGCTGAACTTTTGCTTTTCATGTTGCTTATCTGTTTGGACTTTTGTTTCTCTTTTTGCGTAAATAAATAGAACCTTTATTCAAAAGAAGAAGATCAAAATGGAGAACACGAATTCGACCAACAAAACAAGTCGGTTATCAAGAACAAATAAAATAAAAATAATAATAATAATAAAATCAAGAGAACTCTGAGGAAGTCCCTGACGAGCGACGAGGATTCAGGATTTTTGGCCTAGGGAAGGAATCTCCCAATATCAACCATCGCAAAGTCAGATTAGTTCTAATAATGTATTAATTTATTATAAAAACTTTATCAATGTAAATTTGAGACCACCTTCATGCCATGCATAACGGGCGGACATCCTATCGATTCCTCCTAAAATGAGAAACCAAATTATTCATTTGAAAGATAACTTGAATTACAAGAATGCAAAAGCAGGACAATCCAATAATGACATATATGAATCCTTTCAATTTTGTCTAAGTAAACCTATGGACAGTTAGAACCCAATGCCCATCTAATAATAACATGAGAATCGTTTTCTATGAACTCCCATAAAGTGCTTGCTTCTGCAACACTATAAAGTAAATAATACCGCCTCAATAAAGAAAAATAAGATTGTTGAGGTCTCACTTTACTACCATCTGATATGTGCAAAAGTTCGATTGGTGGAAGTCACTTCACGAAGATTCTCTATATTATATTTTAAAATTATTTTTTATTCATTTAATTTAAATAAAATAAAGTTGATATTTAATAAAAGTTTTATTTCAATTATTTATTATGCTTAGTTTAAATTTACTGACTTTATATGTTTGATGTGTGAAAGAGATTATCCTTTCACAGTTTCACTAGTAAGAGAAGAAAAAGAAATGAAAGAATTACAATATAATCAATACAAAATTAAAACTCAGTCTCTCAACCTCGTATAAAAAACTCAAAATTATAAAAAAAATTCTCGCAAAATCTCTCTGAAAAACATTCTCAAAAAAAGTTTAAGGAAGAACACTAAATTGTTGTGTATTATATCTGAGGGCTTAAACCTCTCTTAAGACTTTGATCTCCAAAATGAAATAGTGAAATCCTCTCGAAATAATAATAACATAATGAAAAGAATGCAAGGAGAGAGAAGAAATCAAGCCATGCATGTGGCACTATCAGCCCACCTTAAGTCGATGGTCATGCTGGCAGGGCAACAACATGTTTCTATTTTATCACAAGGGCGCATCAAGGAGCCAATTATTTTACCATGTTTATAGTTGATTATTCGTGATTCGAATCAATGTAATCAGAATTGGACCATCTAACGAACCGTCTTTGAAGCATTTTGAGTTCAACCGAGTTAAGCCACAGTTAAAGCCGGTCAAATA
Source organism: Chimonanthus salicifolius (assembly GCA_013350335.1). NCBI lineage: Eukaryota > Viridiplantae > Streptophyta > Magnoliopsida > Laurales > Calycanthaceae > Chimonanthus > Chimonanthus salicifolius. Next base: position 35,268,689 of record CM023533.1, on the reverse strand, counting down.
GTAATATAATATAAATATTACATATAAAATTAAGTAAAACACATTTTACAAGTAACATTAGTATAAATATTAAAAATAATATTCAAACTCTCCATATATTTAACCGGTGTGTATTGATTAGAAAGTTTACACATACTCCTGAGACTATTCCGATCTCTTTTATATGGCGTGAGGATATCTATGCTTTTCAAAACGAATAAATATAAAATGACATGCATTCCTATGGATGACAAGGAATAAATGGGCCTTGAAAGTAAAAGAAAACAGATTGATGGGACTTGTAGCAGAAGGTCATACCCAAATTGAGGATGAGAACTTTTCTCCTGTCGTTAGAATGGCATCCATTCACCTTATTTTAGTCACATACTTGTTTAGATTTGAATTTTTCAAATAGATATTAAGACAAATTTTCTTTATAAAAATCTAGATTAAGAAGTTTACATTTATCATCTTGAAGGCTTTGAAGCTAAAGAGCAAAACTGCAAACTATGCAAGCTTAAAAGAACCATCAATGGTTTGAAGCAGTAATCTAGATAATGGTAATATAGAATTTATAGAGTTATATTAAAAATGGGTTTACGATGATCAAAGAAAACCATTGTGTAAATGACAAATTTCCAAGAAAAGTTTCATTATCTTTTCATACAATTCAAGGGATAGAGGATTTCATGGATCATATATTTCAAGGAAAATTCTTTAACTTGATCGTCACAGTGTTTGTGAGATGGACCATGAAAATCAATGGCTTATAGCAATTAAATTTTCAAAATCTAAAATCATAGGGCTGAAATGGTCATGAGGCTCCAATTTTACACAACCAATATATTTATTATTTTCTACATATTTCATCAGAAAATATATGACCCACTTTAATATTTAAAAAGAAAACTCTTTAGATAGAGAGACTTGAGGTCTCCCTTATTTTATTTAATTGATATCGTGTATAAATATAAAACTTATATAACATATATTTATAAAATAATAAAACAAATTCTATTTTAGGCCTAGAGAAGTCTAAGCTTGGTAAAAGATGCATAAACGTTTCAGGCTTGAATCAAGCTCGAGCCCTTTAATTACAATTCAGGCCCAAGCTCATGTAAACCCGAATTCCAATTCCGTTTGAATTGCAACCCTAGAGATACTCCTTTCTTGCATTTCTCTTTATTTTCTTACCTTTTTTTCTCACTTTCATCTTTTTGCACTTTAGAAGTTCTCTCAAATGAGGTTTTTTATGGAAATAAATGATCACATAAAGGAGAGATGATTTCATTATCTATTTTGATGAATATTAAAATTTTAAAATATGAAATTTTCTAAAATAAATAATAAAGATGTTGAGCCTAATAATATTACTATTTTATTATATGTAAACTTTTTTCCCCTTCAATGGCCTGGGGAATGCCGTGATTTCATTATATGTAAGCTTCTTCTTATATCTTGCAGAATCATTTACTAGTAATTTCTGCAGATTCAGGGGATATATAGAAATGGGCCCAGTGATCTGACTGATGATAAAGTCCAGCCATCGAGTCTGGGCTGTTACCAAAGAGGTACTGTTTGATGTTGGACTCATGTCTTTGTCCAAGTCTGAAGAATTAAACGGGTCAGTGCCGGTTAGCATAACCAGAGGTTCATCTAACAGGCTTGATTTGACTTGGGTTTTCTTAATCTGTGAGAGTTCATGGTTCCCAATATTAGGAATTTATTCTTCTGAAGGGATTTGTCCTGCACTACAGGCAATGGTTACTTGAGCAGAATATGATCCTTTGCACTAACATTTGCCAGATGGAGTAGTCAAGAACATGGTTCTAAATGTCATTATCGGTCCCGTATAAGAACTTCGAATAATCCAACATGTATCCAGCCCATTATGCACCAGTCTTACTGGGTGATATTTCTCAACTTGTAAAAAAAGGGGAAAATATGAAAATGAAAAGCATTAGAAATCCTGAACATTGTATTTCAATGGTGCAATGGACCTCATGCAAAATTCGGTGGTGAAGCAACCTTTCGGGTCCAGTTCAAGATGGTCCCTTAAAGTAAAGGCCCTGACCCATTGATCTGAATACTGTTGGCACCAATATAGGCCCAGCTAAGGATCAACAATTAAATGAATTTGCCCCACAACTGAATAAGAATGAGCTGATAGAAATCTAATATCTCCAATCCCACTGTGATCATTTACTCCAGATTGAAATTTCACCTATTTATCATCGTTTGTTTGACTGAAAGTGTTCGATTCACCAAAAGAATGTCTCGCAGTTTTAACCAGCAAAATTGAAACATCACATTGGATTGTTCTTGATTTTCATCGAAACCCAGTACTGAAAATTCAAGAATTGAAAGATTGAATTACCTGTGCACTGGTCCATGGAAATTGTGGACTTCAAGGTTCAGGCGGGCACAGCATCATCTGCAGCAGGAGAGAGTGACTAATTTCGAAACAAATCTTTGAACTGTTGTTGGAGTTTACGAGATTTCTCGGTGACATCAATTCATTTGAATGAGCTGAACTCCTTTGTCTTCTTAGTAAGTTTTAACGAAGTTTATCGGTGACCATTGACCAAGGTGGTTTATCTGATAGAACTCATCCTAAATGAACAACGCAGAATCTTCCCTCATTACTTCATCTAGCAAATCAACTGGGCTGAAATTGGGCTGGGTCGGGTCGGGTTTTTTAATCCCAACCCGGCCCGAGTTACTAATATATGAAACCCGACCCGAACTTTTGACCTGAACTTCTTGACCCGATCTGACCCGAATTATAATCTCACTCAACCCGAAATCCCTACCCGACCCGCATTTTGAACCTACTTTAGCCTACTTTTTACTGGGTCGAGTCGGGTTTGATTGGATCGGGTCAGGTTAACTTAAAAATCTCTCAACCCAACCCGACCCGAATTCAATGTGGGTTTCTGACTTCTCAACCCAACCCGCCCCGCTGACCCGACTTTCATAACCCGACCCGCATGATTTTCGTGTCAGGTCAAGCGGGCTCGGGCCAAAACCCGACCAGAGTTTCACCCCTAAAATCAACTAATATAAAGAAATTATAAGTATATAACCAAGAACTCATCCTAAATGAACAATGCAGAATCTTCCCTCATTACTTCATCCAGCAAATCAACTAATATAAAGAAAATATAAGTATATAACTAAGTGGTCCTTGTTCAGCTGCAAAAAGTCTAAATTTGGATGACCGAGGTTCATTGGAGAAGTTTTGTAATCTACTGTCTGTACAATCAGATCGGGTCCTTCTAATTCCGGGAACAGTGAAAGATAGGCCAACCTTTTATGTGCAGCCTCTCCAATCAGAGGGTAGCTTAAAATGGTTTTCCTTCTCTTTTTGATTGGGGAAAGTACCTTGAATTATCCATTAATTGCTTTTTCTCTTCTCCAATGACACAGCATGATCTTCCACAAGCAGCTGTAGTTGTGGTCCCATATAATTTACAGTTGAATCCAAATTAGAGCAAACAAATCGTATCATCTTTTTGCAGACTTCCTCCCATCACCAACCATTACATTTTGATGTTTAATTGAGTGTGATCATGAACATTTTCCAATTACTATTTTGTGCAAGATTATGATTGCAGCTTTGCTATCTGGTCCTCCAAAAATCCAGTCATGGTCATTTAGTTGCAAATTTAAATACAAGTCCTCCATATCTAGCTTTTTGTATTTCGATTTTAATTCAGTAATGTTGAAGATTTACTGATTACTGTTTTGGGCCATACCTTTGGGCCAACACTAGTTCACATTTACTGTATTGCAGCATTATGTCTTTCTTTATACTGTTTCCAGCAGTGAAATCTTATTCCATGCATTCATTGGATGTGTCAATTTCAGAGGATACTAACCTAGACTTGGATTGATGTGGTAAATGAGTAGTAAAGAGACTATATACTGCAATATGGAGTGATGATAACATAATATTTTTGATAAGGTCGAGTGTGAACGTAAAGGCTAGAAAGTAGAGAACAGGATTATGAACTCAAGCATAAAGCTATCCCCATTTTGGAATCCTTCGCGAAACATGCCAATTCATGTAACTATTGTAGACTTTGACAGAAATTAAAAAAGAAACTCAAGAAATTCCAACAACTTTATTCTGAGTAAGACTAATCTTGTAAAAAGCAATGGAGTGTTAAACAATCTTTATTGCATTGAAAGCAAGGAATTTCTACTTGGTCATGGGGGAGAATGAGTTAGCTAAGGATTTAATTAACAAACGATAAAAAGAAACAAAAGCTGCAACTAGTGCAGTGGACCACGGTAAGGGAGCAAAGTTTAAATGCTGAAGACCACCTTATCTCCACCGGCTCACTCAATCAAATTCTCCTCCTAAACAATCACATGCTTCCAAAATAATATCAAACCGAACTTAAGTGCTCCATGGGGTTGTTGGTATAAAGATATGGGTCAAGGGGAGTAAAGAACACATGTGATAGAATATAGATTATCTTTGACAAGGTAGAATGGAAACATAAAACTCAAAAAGTTTACCTCAGATAGATGGGAAAATGGCTGCTGCTGATGGTTGTGGTTGCGGTGTTGTTGATTTAACATGGTTAATCAACTGGGTTTAGTAGATACTTCCAAATCCAGCCTGTATGATTCACCCATCAAAATCAGGATTTTATTCTTCAAAAGGACTTGTCTTGCATTGTCCGAGATGCAGTTGAGCAGAATATGATCCTTTGCCCAACCCTTTTATCAGGTGGGGCACTAAAGAATCTTTACTGATTATAAGAAGAGGCAAATGTTTCACATCCTCTATCGGTGTGAATTAAGTGAAGTCTTAATTACCTAGAGTTACATCACTAATGGCTGACTATGGTTATACACATGGATGGAGCAGAACGAATGGAAATGGCAGGTTTGGCAACCATAGTACCTGGGGCTCCACCAACACCATGGCTGAAGAAGGATGGAGCACACCTGGTTTTGTTACCAAAACTGAGGTGGTGCACAAAGAACATATTTGCAGACCTGTTATTGTTGATCCTGATGGTACAACTAGGCCTGGTGTTGTTATTTTGCCCCTGCAACATAAAGATGGTGTTGTCAGCAAGACTGAAACAGTAGTAGAACGGGTCTATCCTTCACCATCCCCATACATGAATGGCTATGATGCAAAGACAGAAGCCCACAAGCCTAAAGTGTATGGACATTCTGATGATCAAACACCGACAATCAATGAATTCATCAGCAATGCCCAAACAGCAGTGAGTGGACCATATCAGAATGGCACATCTGGTGGCTTGTTCCAGCGCGGGACTCCCAATACGCTCAACAGCTATGGTGGCATGAACAGATGGAGTAAGCCCAGCAGTGGGAGCAACAATTTTGAAACAAATGGATGGAGCAAGCCCAGCAGTGGGAGCAACAATTTTGAAACCAATGGATGGAGCAAGCCCAGCAGTGGGAGCAACAATTTTGAAACCAATGGATGGAGCAAGCCCAGCAGCGGGAGCAACGATTTTGAAACCAATGGATGGCGCAAGCCTATCAGTGGCATGAATGACACTGACACTAATAGGTATGCATGTAATGGACCTCTAATTATATGATGAACTGAAGCATCAGATATATTAAATGGTTCGGCTGCAAATTTATATATGTTTATTTTCAGTTAGGATTTGCTGTTTGTTTTTTTTTTTTTATATGGATTTGGATAAAGAGTAACGTGAACTTGCTAACCTGAAAATCCAAATGAAAATATGAAAAGGGTGGGAGCAAGTGTTGGATTTGGATTTGAATGTATGTTTCAAATTCAGATGATGATCACATATCAATTCCATGTCAAACTTAGATACTGTTTCTTAAAAATCAGTATGGACATAGATGTGCCAGGATTCAGCCCAAATCCAACACATGTACATACTTAATAACCAACCGATTCTTGTGTGATTTGTTGCCATCAGCTCTTGTTTTTTCTGCTAATGAGCTCAAAAAGTTGCAATTTATTTACCATCAGTTCTCCAAAATTTCTCATTACTTTTGTTTGCCGATAGGTGGAGGGTGCCAATTGGAAGTACCAATGACAGGGGCACCAATGAATGGGGTAGGTCAAGTGGTAGAGATCATGACTACAGCAGAAATGGATGGAGCACGCACCAACCAGCCTATGATGATTCTTCTAGTGATGATGAACCAGATGGTTCTCATACACCAACTAAAGTGACTACAAATGTGTGGAGTAGGCCCAATCATGTAGGTTGGAACGAACCTACTGGATACGACCGCAAAATCACCAAACCCACCAGTGATATAGGTGCTTCTGTTGACTACGTTAAGGAATCATCAAGGCCTTCATCTGTTACTACCACCACCCCATGGCAAGGAAGGTTCTCTTCATCATCCCCCACATACCCATTGAAAGAGAATAAAGTGGAAAGTATAGATAGCAAAGAAGCTCAAAAGAAGTATGGTGGCGCTTCTGTATCACCTACCATCACAAACAATCCCCGTTCAGTAACTATTGATGCCAGAGAGGCTGCAAGGAAGTATAAGGGCATGTTTGTCTGAGATGAATGGTTCGACGTATATCAGATTGTGGAAGGTTAGTTCGTTTCCCTTATTCTCTTGCTGCCTAGGATATGGTGGTCTTATAATCTAGGTTGAGCTCTGTTGATGTCTCTGTTTCTAAGTTGTCTCCTGATGGTTATGGTACACTACTGCATCAATCCTTTAAGCAACTCAGTATGTTCTGTATTATGTCTCCCTACTAATAAAGGAAGAGTTTGAACTTTCAATTGTTGCCAAAATAAGTAACATAATCCTCATTCTCTTGTGATGGAAAAAAACCAAGAATGTCATGAAGAGCACCTTGAATAGAGGCTTTTTGTTCACTACTTTACAATAAATCTCAAGAAAACAAAATGGAGAAAAACATTCTTCAATGGATGACCACCACCATCCAGAGAGCTCTGGTTAGTCTTTCGCCTTTGCGACTAAAGAGAGAGAGGAGGGTTTATTTTTCTCTCTTCTTCGTTTTGCACCAACAAGAAGTACATGATTAGTCCACCTAATGCATTATGAAAAACGACCCTAACAAGTAATACAATGTGAAAATTTGGCATCACATATGGTTGCATCACAGGCTTGAAGGCTGTTAGTTTATAAAATTCTTGATATTACAATTGTAACTTGGATACCGACATGCATGTTTTATCAAAGTAGAACAAACAAAAACCATGGATGATTTGTTATGTAAAGAAAATCATTTCAAGAATGACTTGCATCAACAGTATTCAGCTTTAAATACTAAAGACCAATACTTGGACTACAATAAGGTAGCACAGAATACAGAACTAAATGTATCACTTTAAAAGATCAATATTGCATCACATTTATCACATCCACATGAATGAGTTATAAGGAAATGAATTATATTACAGGACTGTTAATAGAGATGGAAGTCTCTGGGGGGTGAAACTCGGGTCGGTTTTGACCCAACCCAAAAAATCATGCGGGTCAGGTCATGCGAGTCAGATCAGCGGGTCGGGTCGGGTTGAGAAGACAAAAATCCGCATGAAATTTGGGGCAGGTTGGGTTGAGGAATTTTCAAGTTAAATTCACCTGACTCGACAACCCTACTAAAATTAAGATAAAATGGATTCAGAATGCAGGTCAAGTCAGAATTCGGGTTAAGTCGGTTATAATTCGGGCCGGGTCGAGTCAAGAACTTTAGGTCAATAGCTCGGATTGGATAGGGTCAGATTCCATAAATATTGACTCGAGTTGACTTGGATTTTAAAAAACCTCCCTATTTCAGCCCTAGTATTATCCAAAACGTTCTGACCTTCTATTGAAAAGAAATAAGAAAAATAAAAAACTGACTATTAAATGGGATTAGTGGATCATTAAATGGTAATGGGTATTTAATGGGATTAAATAAATGGATTAATGGGTTGTTGGGTAAAGGATTCTAATGGGTCAAGACTTGTGTCGGTCAACGGTGGTCAAACAGCTTAGTGGAGATGGAAGTCTGGAAGGAATTGGGTTCGTTGGAAACAGGGGAGAGATAGGCTGGTGCTCGGCTGTGTGGATCGGTGGGGGGCTGAAGGTACGGTTGATGGTGAGATGGGCAAAACAGAGGAAGAGATCGAAGATGAATGGGGAAGAGGGGCTGGACGGTTGTAGTGGAGAGCACGGGCGAGAGGAGTATGGCTGTTTGGAGAGAGGTTGAGATGGGCAGCAAGAGAGGGGAAATGAAAGGGCTGTTGCAATAGGATGGCGATGGAACGGTAGCTGGGTTCGGTTGCTGGGCGAGATGGAGAACGGGAGGCGTGGAGGATGGAAGCAGATCTGGGTTGTCCGGGCGGAGTTGAAAGGGAGCGCAGCAAGTGCAGGGCGACACTAGGCTATGGAAGTGTCGATCTGGTGGTGGACAACTTTGGGCAATGGGTGTTACAGGCTGTGGGGGGTTGATTAAGAAAGGCCTCAAGGTGATTCACAGCCTAGGTTCAACCGACCGATCGAAGACTTACCCTTCCTCACCGTGCACGGGTGAGATATTTTTCATGGCTTCCAACAGTAACATCGATAGTGCCTCAGGTAATCAATTCGTCATCCAGGCCGCCTTCGACAACTTCAAACAAAGCATGCAGCAAGCTATTTGACAGAACAAGCACCGTATTAGTTCATGGACGTAGATGAGACAATTACTACGGGCTATTTTCCTTCCTGTCGACTACGAGCAAATTCTGTTTGAACAATACTAAGATTGTCGACAAAAAAAACCTCTCGATCTGTGACCATGCCACTGAGTTCTACTGTCTCTCTGCACGAAACACTTAACTGAGACTGAATCTCAACAGGTCACAAGATTCTTAAAGAGGACTCTGCACGATAATCCGTGACCGCATCAGATTCTAGCCAGTCTTCACTTTGAGCGATGCACTAATAATGCACTAACAAAATTAAAGAGGATTTAGTCACATGTAATTTTGTCCACACGACATTTACATGACACCATAAAGTCTCTAGTATTTTAAATATATTTGTTTTTTTTTTTTTTGAATATCAAGTTCTTCATATCTCTTAAAGCATCTAACTAATTTTTGGGGCAAACTTAACACCTTCCACTTTCATAAAAGTTCCACAGGTTTTGAGGAGAAGAAGTTGAAGCAGAGATATCCCTTCAAAGGATTATCCAGAAAGAAAGAAAGACACATGATTTGATTTGTTCATTCTTCACTTCTATAATGCAATATATACAGCAACATAGACCATGTTTGGTTTAAAGAATAATAGAAATTGTAGATAAAATGAATGAATTTGAACTTTGAGATAGAGAGTGATTTCGGAGGCAAGTTCTTTATTATTTATTATTTTTTTGTGCTCATGGAGAAGATTGTTGATTTTTGCCATAAAAGAGCGATGCCACTCGATCTGCAAATTGTAATTGCCATCATATCTGGTCTGCATATGCATGGATTTCTTAGGGTGTCTTCTCATGCAATCCTTCACCCCTTCAACTAGTCCCTTGGGCCTCTTCAAATCACTGGCTTTTCCTATTAATTAGCAGAACATTTCATACCACTTTGGGTTTTGCTGAATTGATGATTAAACACCATTTCATCACATAAAATTCAACAACCAGTTACTAAACGTACAAAGTATAATTCACATGAACATCATGCTGGATACTTAGAGACATAAAACAATGATTGCGTGAGGAGATAGGTATTCATATTTGTGAGAGACACAAATGGAAAAAAAAAACCAAAATTTTATAGAGTAATTCACTTTTATTGAAGGACTTCTCCTTTACAAGGTATAATCATCCACATAAGCAGCACTCCCAGTTGCAGACAGTACAGTGATTAAGCCGTTGCATGCCAATGTCTAGAATTTTCAGCTGAGGCGGTAAGCTGCCACGACGTATCGACGACGCGGCGGGGTGCAGATAAGCATGAGAACTAGAGCAATGACCAAAGCAATGAGGAATCCGATTGTGCCTATAGAATCATCAGGGACTGAACAACACGTTTGCCCCATTACAACTCAAACCCAGCTTCTCCAAGACTAAGAGGGAGGAATTCAGGCCTTGGGTAGAACAGAGAGGAGGAAGGAGTCCATTGAAATTTATAAGCAGAAGGGTTGAAAGACTCCAGTCTTTTGGCATTTGGAAGACTTTTAGAAAGACTAGAATTTATTGGATGTTCCATAAAGTGAAATCGATTTTTCTTTCATTAGTTATGAAGGGAGAACAGGCTTCTAGAATTTGGAAGACTTTTGAAAGACTAGAATTGGATTGGATTTTCCATAAAGTGAAAGCGATTTTACTTTCACTAGTTATAAACAGTGGAAAATGAGAATCATGCTTGCATTGGCAGTTTCCATTGATGGGTCACAAGAAAGTCAAGCTTCTTCTCTCTGCTTTCTTACTTATTCGTTGAATGAAGATGCTAGAAAGAAGAAACTCTCCAATGAAGACTGAGAATTTGGTCATATGAATTGTTGGGGTGGACGGTTCTGCCGTGTAAAATTTGTATATTGACTAGTTGACTGACTCACTACATTATGACTGGCTCAAGTCTCCCCTTCTGTTTGTGATTGAAATTGAAATTGGGTCCTCTGATTCCTGTGAAATACAATGAATCACTCCCAAAAATCAGTCCATATGATTAGGGTACTTACTGCTTGTTTCTTATCTAAGGGGCTTCTTGAAGAATGTAAATTTAAAATTAAGGTTTTAAATTTTAATTCCATTTTCATTTCTTTATAGTTCGAGGTTGGAACAGAGGAAATTTGACCAAATCTACACTTTATATCGGGGGTGAAAAATTCGCCCAAGCCGAGCCATCGGCCGATATGCAAATATCGGCTGATAAATTTCTCTCTCCTCTTGTGTTTTTTTATTTTAAATATAGGTATTTTTTTTATTATTTTATTTATTTCTGAATTAAAAAATAAATACAAAAGCCAAAAGGAGGTTTTTTTTTTTTTTAAAAAAAAAAATTGAAAACGAAAACATCGGCCGAGATATCAACTCGGGCCCACCACCATTTTGATTTTGATTTTTTTTTAAAAGACCGATATTATGAATATCGACCAATATCGGACTGATATATCGACCGAGAACTACTGTGTACGGCTGATACAATACGTATCGGCCGATATGAGGTACTGAAAACCCATATCATATCGACCGATACAAAATGTATCAGCCATATCTTGACCTCTGCTTTATATTATTAGGCTATGTGGAACAGTGAAACTTTGATCTTCCGAAATATATTGTCAAGTCAGAATATCTTTAATGAGAGTTGTTTTTTCTTCGTTTTTTTGCCTTTGAGCACAGCGAATTGGTATTTAACCTATGAATGTACTAAAAGGAAACCACATAAATCTCAGTTTTTTTTTTTTCGATATTGTCGTTTATATAGTCGAGTTTGTGGTTTTCTCCCAACACATGCTGGGTTCTACTGTATACATTGACGGAAGAAACATAAGAATTAAGTTGAACAAATTTTATCTAGGAGACATGGAGCCTTCTCATTTTTTTATTTTTTTATTTTTTATTTTTATGATTCTTAAACTTGAAAAGAGAAATTTATATTAATATGCCCAGATTTTACGATGAGAACCCCACACGTGGAGCACCAGATTATCTCACTTTACCATCTCCAGTGGTGAGTGGCGCTGAAATTAAAGGAAAGCTCGATATTAAATGGACAAGATTCTCAATTACTTCATTGCAAACTTTTCTCTTAAACTGTGGAGTTATTATTTAAAGATCACTGTCAATGGAAAGGATGGTAGAGGCAGATAACTTTACATATGAATTACAATATTAAAAATCAAATTGCTTGGATAACTATTTATATGAATTTTAAAGCACTAAAATTAAAAAGAAAAAGATGAATTTCGATTGTCTTAACTTTTCTTTGAAAAGTGAAAACTACAGAGCCATTTTAGAGGTATCATGAATCTAAGAGTTAAGAAAAGGATTCCAATATGTATGATCCAGGGGTACAAATATCGTCCGATACATATTGTATCGGCCGATATGAAGCTATTTTGGAGAGCCGAACATCGGCCGATATCATATCGGTTCGGCCTTATCATATCGGCTGTATCGGCTGTTTTTTTTTTTTAAAAAAAAAGGAGTGAGAAAAATATCGGCCGATGACGATATATCGGTCGATATATCGTCGGCCGATAACCTTTTTTAAACCCCTGGTATGATCGATATAATTTTTCTCTCTTTTTTTTAATTTTTTTTAAAAAAATAGAAAAATGATAAACCCAGTGTGAACATATTTTTGTTAAAAAAAGTCCTTTTATGGAGTACTAGACTCTTCATAGTCAAAATTTCAATACAAATAAAGTATGTCATAAAATTTAAAAAAAACTCTAAATTTTAAAAAAAAATAGGAAACCAATATGCACCTAGAATGAAATTCATGTTTTGAGGAATCATATGCATCTTCTATTACAAATCATAGTTTTTTTGGTGCAAAAAAATCTAAATTTTATGAAATGTTGGAATATTAGAAAAATCACGTAAACATCCTAAAAACTATATAAATCATACTTCATTTAATTTCAAAAAAAAAAAACTTCTATGTCATCTCATTAATTTTTTCATATGAAATTCTAAAATGAGAATTATCTTATAAAATCCGAACTTTCATTAATTTTTTGAAAAAAACTTTGAAAAATCACTTAGACACACTACAAATTATATCTTTGACATTAAGACATCTCTGTTCAATTTCATAAATAATCAATATTATTTTCTTAAACTAATTTGGCAAAAAACTCTAAAATCGGAATTATCTTAAATAAAAAACTCAAAAAAAAATGACAAAAACAATTCAAAATGGTCAACTTTTAAGGTAAAAAAGTTTGAAATTCTCAAATACCTTTCACACTTAAAGAATTTGCTTCTAAATCATCTTAAAATCATACTCAATATAAAGTTCAACCCAAAAAAACAATCGAAATATTAAACTTTTTGAAAATACATATTATACAACATATATGATACTTATTGACAAATACGTATGCATCCATTGGCCGAATTTTCATGTGCCATTAATTAAAACTTAATAGAATGGTAGGTATGGAAAGGTATATGGAATTAAAAAAATTAAAGCATAAAAAATTAATAAAGATGAAAAGAATTGGAATTCCATTATGTTAAATTTTTTGTGGTGTAGTTTCCAGTAGACCACCTAACTAGTGTGATGGGTCGAGCTATCATCATTAGGCACATCAAACAAAAGCGTCAAAGATAGACAGGAAAAAAGTTGAATAACTTTATTAGCACTTTCTAATCCAACCATCCAATCAATTCAAAAGTGGACCTATTTATCATTATAAATTTTTTATTATTAAAAATAGTCTAAGACAATTCGAGGAAGTTACAGTGACAGTAAAAAATTCACTTTATGAAATAAGTTTTCAGTTCAATTTTTACTCCATTCAAAAAATTACTCCCAATAGAGTATGAAGTGTGTAGATAAATAGATTTTGCATGTCCTCAAGTTATTCAAATGCTCTTATACATGTTGAGGATTTGAGGTATAAGTAATAAATATGATAGATATTTATTCGGTTATAAATGGGCTAAAGTAGAAGCTCACAAAACATATTGATAAGAAAACCCCATATCAGCCAATATGTTGGCCCTTTAGTGAACCTTTAAAAGGAGGGTTGTATTTCATACTTGTGTAAGGTTTCTCAACATGGAAGAAAGAGAAAAGATCCCTTGAAAGCTTCATATCCACAAAATAAGATCTCCGTTTTCTTGGCCGGCCAGGTAGATATTCGGATTTTCTTTCTCTACACACCTATTTAAAAAAAAATAGATAAAATTACCTTTTTCTCTTTCATTTTTTGAAAAAACGTTGTCATTCGAATTTACTGCATCATTTCAGACGAATTTTTGATTCGTTCGAACAAACATGCACCATGTGAGTTGTGGAGTGAGATTTTTATACGAGCCTATTTCTCAACCGATTTCTACAGATAAGGTATCAAAATTCATATATTCTGAATTTTATGAATTCCAATACTGATTCTAAGTGAAAAGAGTATAGTTTTGGACTTAAAAAATTGTACCCTAAAGAATTAAGGAAAAATGGCCTTCCCTCTTAATTCTTTGGATACGATTTTTAAGGCCCAAACTATACCCTTTTCATTTAAAATAAGTTCTAGAGTTCATAAAATTCAGAATAAATGAATTTTAATACCTTGTTTGTAGAAATAGATCGAGAAATCACCTCTCTGCCAACTGTAACCTTTGTGTGTTTGGCTTGGTTTTTCAAAAGAGGCAGTTTCTCGACCTATTTCTACAAACAAGGTATTAAAATTCATCTATTCTGAATTTTATGAATTCCGGGACTGATTTTAAGTGAAAATGGTATAGTTTTGGGCTTAAAAAATCGTACCCAAAGAATTAAGAGGGAAGACCATTTTTCCTTAATTATTTAGGTACAATTTTTGAAGCTCAAAAATATACTATTTTCAATTAAAATCAGTTCTAGAGTTCATAAAATTAAGAGTAGATGAATTTTGATAATTTATTTGTAGAAATCGGTTCAGAAACGACCTCGTTTGAAAATCCTATAAATTCGTTCGAATGATGCGGTGGAATTAGAATGATAGTGTTTTTTCAACAAATGAAAGGACAAAAGGATAATTTTATCCAATTTTTTTTTAAAACAAGTGTGTAGAGAAAGAAAATTTGGATGTCTACATGGCTAAGGTCCAAATATCGGCCGATACATATCGTATCGCCCGATATATATCGGTTTTTTTAAACCGAGTAATATCGGCCGATACGATAAGTATCGGCCGTACATACCGAATATCGGTCACAATATCGCCCGATATTCATAAATATTGGTATTTAAAAAAAAAAAAAATTTTAAAACACCGATACGGTTTTTCGCGGTTTTCCACGGTTTACGGTTCTCAAGGGGGTTCACGGTTTTTTGCGGTTTTCGCGGTTTTTCGCGGTTTTCCACGATTTTCCGCGGTTCAGGGTTTACGGTTCTCAGTGGTGTTCACGGTTTTTTGCGGTTTTGTCACGGTTCATCACTGTTTATCACGGTTTTTTGTGATTTTTTCACGGTTCCGATATCGGAGGAGAGAGAAAATGCCGATATCGGTATAAGAGATAAAAATATCGGCCGAAATATCGTCCGTATCGCATATCGGCCGAGCCGATTTTTGAACCCCTGCTACATGGTCCCCTTTTTTTTTTTTTTAAATTGATCACCTTTGACTATAGAGGTTAGACTTGACAACAGATCGGTCTGGGCTTGAGTCACATCACTTTTGGATTCAAATTTATTTCAAATTTGTTAAATGGATTAAAGTAATCAGATCTATTTTTTTGAAAGACGATTAGTAGTATTCCATTCAAAAAAGGGGACCCAAAGATTTTACAAGAAAGTAAAAACCCACAGCCCGGGTGAAGCAAAGAAACCAAAGGCATGAAGAAAATCTTTACAAGGCCAAAGCCCAAACAAGACATAGGAAGATCTAGAATCAAAAGAAACTAGAATAAAAAGGAAAATACAAGGGCAGAGAGATAGGAAATAAAAGAAAGTACCCAGACAACATAAAATCTATGGCTCATGGTGGCATCCAACCTTGAAAGATGCCAGAGCTAATAAAAGATGATGCTCTTGAAGGTGAACCCAGTTCGAGAGACTGGATTTGTGAACAATGTCAGCAGGAGTGATAGAATTGTAACAAGTAGAATTCAGCAAATTCACGATAGTCAGATCTATTTTGGACTAAGGTTTTATCCGTTTATCCAATTAAAGAGATTTTTCAGTGAGATACATACTGAGACTACCCTAAAAATAGAGTATACATTATATGACTAGATGTATTAAATATAGATGTAACAATAGTTGAGTTAGTCTAATCTATTTATTTATAATAAGCTCATTAAATTTATCCATTTATTAATAAATTGAATTAGGTCAGGTCAGATTTTACCAAATGCAATAGAATGTGTTTTGTAAAGAGGGTCATACGACTTACAGTTGGATCTCATCTAACGGCTAAAAGTTCATGACCAAAACTGAGGTGCTCAAATCATAGTTTGTTAATTCGCTTATATAAGTTTCTCCGTTCGCCATAGTACAACGATTTTGAGATTTAAAATCTATATAAATAATCATTACTCATTATTCTTTGAGTTATTTTTATATTTATCTAGAACTATTATTTACAATTGAATTGAAGACAACTTAGAAAAGCCAAACGCGAAGAAAAACTGCATAAATGGAGACTATATTTATCATGAGATGAACTTTGTAAATTCCTCAATTCGATTGTCATAACTTTATGAGATAGATCATTAATAATTAATGATTTTGTAATTATCAAAATTTTGAAGTGTAAAATTACAATGTCAGACGAAACCCAAATTTTACACAACTATTCACTACATGTTTCATCAAAAAAATATGAAACCCACCTTAATATTTAGAGAGGAGCCTCCTAAATAAGGCTAGAATTTCAGTAAAAAACCATGATCAGCTGGAATTCAATTATATAATGGTTTTTTCATAATTTTGAATTTATCAATGCCGGTCCTTCAAAAATCAGACTCTCATAAAATTCTGAATTTAATCCTGTTGACTAATACCATGGCCTAATATGTAGCTGAGGCCCGACATGGAGCCCATTGTTGAAAAATATTTTCATGGTGTTACACTGTTACTTCACTTTGATAAATGTTAGAACCCAAATTATGATATGATCAAATCTTATACCAACAATAGCAATAAAATACTACCACAGATTAAAAGATAATTATGCACAACCTTTGGTGTCATTGATGTTCTTTTATAAAGACATTGAGGATGGCTAACAGGCTAAGATGTTCAGATACCATCTTTAGTCATTATTAATATGGTCTAATGCAAGGGTGAATGTGTTCCAAAAAGCAATGATTAGAATACTTTTCTCATCAACTCCTCGTGTCAAAACAAAATGCTCAACTTGGCATGAAAACACATGTCCCTTAGGGGATGTTCTGGTACTTTAGGGCTATGAAAAATAGGAGCTTCTTTCTTCTTATATGTTAAAAAGAGTAGTAGTTTTTTTTTTTAACCAAGGTGCCCAAGTGTCTTATTCGACTAATCTTCGGGACATGTGTAAATCTCTCAAGCCACGTACACTGAAAAAATTCAATGGAGAGTGACCATTTGAAGTTGAACGTGAATCGAACACAAGACCCCTACTTACTGAGGCGAATTCTTGACCATTAAACCAATCCCTCCATATTAAAAAGTAGTAGTTCTTGTAGGTCATTCAATATATTCCGGCAACCTGCCACCGTCACAGTCATGATTCAACTGACATTTCAAACTCATACTGCAATATACGAGTGGTTTTATTCTTGAAAAGACCATGATGACATCTTAAGAAGTTGGATAGCAGCACATCATCAGGACTTACGTAGCAAACAGGAAGTACCCCTATTATTAATTTAATCTGCCAAGCTCACATTTGTTTTCCACATATACAGCCAAACATCTTTTGTCCATCTCAACTATCTTTGATCATTCACATGCCATCTCATGCAAACCACAAGTAACATAGTTCGTACATTATGCATGATGCCAAATCACTCTTGTCAATAGCCATGAACAACAATCTCACTGTCTAGTGAGATTGGTAGATGTGAATAAACTTTCTGCAGAAACATCAACTCATATCATGATTTTAAGTATTGGTATAGACCCTCACATACCAACCAATCAGCATACATAGATAAAAATGATGTAAAAAAGGTTCAAAAAATCACCAAGGTACTCATATCAAAACTTCGTTTATAAAGTTACAAAATAACGAAAAAAAGTAATTTTTTTGAGCGGTAACAGAGAATAATTATATTAATGATAAAAAGCTACATGAAGCTTAAACCCAAATAGAGCCAGAATAAAGAAAAGGACAAAGTACTGCAGATAAAACTTATTCTGAAAGTCCAAGGAATTTAGCGAAACTCGAATATTTTGGCTCCCAACAGATTTCCACACGAGTCTTAGAGTTATTCAACCTCTTCCCTAATGAAGCACCAGTACCTGAAAATGGAAATGCATATGCCAGGTTTATAGCTGTAGAACATATGATACAAAACCACTAAAATAACTGTATTTATTTGTTATCCAGACAACTGATCTAACAGGTCTTATATAGATAGATTACATGGCAAAATAAAAGTCAACAAAACCAAACAATTGAATTGAAAAAAATCATCCCATTCTACAAGATCAACAGAATGGATGGACTCCAGTAATAGTTTAGATCTCCATCATAGCTAAGGATGGACCCAAAGAACAATATCAAGAAAATGAGTCCGTCGAGGCAGCCAAGAAAACACTAATCAGCAGCCAAAAATAAGGTTGCACATCGAATTGGAAACGCAAGATTGGAGCAGCACAGAAGAAAGGGAATATCTCTGGGTTCGAGAGATGTGTGGATGACCTCTTGGCTGTGGGCCTCTTTGGCCATATGTGCATGAAGAACAACTTCATGGAAGAGGGTCGCCTTTGGCCGCATGCAACATGGTGGAGGGCCTTTGTTGGCCACCGCAGGAGACGTCAATGATGACTGGAGGTGAATGCTTGGGTCTTGCGGCATGCATATAGCGTATGCATGGTGATGGATGGCAGATGCATGTGGATGGCCATATGCATGGAGATGGTTGAAGACGTTGTGGAGGAGCCACAACAAGAAGCACATCAGGGAGCGGAATAAAAGAAAGGTTTCTTCTGGATTAACAAGTCAGAGAAGGGCAACTGGGATCCAGTTGTGGTTGCGGGTAGCAACGATGTTTCTGTACAAGGGTTCGGGACTTGGGTTTCGGATGTGTATCTTGTACTGATGTTCTCTCTTGTCTCTCTCATAGTGGATCCACGCTCCGTGGACGTAGGCAAGTGCTTGCCAAACCACATAAATCTCGGTGTCCAGATTTATGGTGAGGTGTGCTTGTTTGTTGATTATATTATTATCGTGTTGTGATTCGTTAACTGATTAGTTATTCCTCGCATATTATATTCCTAACATGCATAGTCCTCTCAATTAGAAACACCTTTTATAGAGAGCCTGGGGATCCAAACTACATTCTCCCTTGAGCACTCTGGAAGAGGTCAAATTACTATTCAAGTTCTGAGATAAGTGCCTTCTTTTGTCCAACAGAGCTCATCGCTTGCAAACAAAAACTAAAAACTTAGTATGGTTTGGGTTTTTTAATTAATCAAAAACACCATAGGTTGGGGGTTCTACTTCCACTCATGCATCATCGAGAACTCATTGCAGATTTGCAGTTTGATACTTTAGTTTATGGTATCTGATCTCATTACCTCCCTCAATAGTGTTCTTTGGATTCCCTGGATCCATTAACATTTCATCTTAGTGTCATTCATGGACATAAGTCCTACTTGACCTTCACTCATTACGTTTCTTCCAAACAAAAACTAACTACATCTTTCACTAGCGGCGATCCTGACTCCCTGTGTGATCCTTGGTTAAGCCATCAATGGACTTTATCTTTACATACCCCACGTAAGGCCAGACAGATTCAGATTTTCTATTTCTCTTCATTTGTGTGCTACATGCCTAAAATCTTGAAAGGAATAATGGACCAGTTTCTCTGGGAAGAAACAATATCTGTTGTTTAGAACTACGTACCCACCATATTTTTAAATCAACAATGAAAATGTTATTATGTATACATGGAAATTTTGAATCTATAATAACTTGCAATGGAAAATCCTAGACACAAAGTCGTCATCATTTATTCCATTGAATATAGTGAAATTTCTAGTACAGATGGTTGGGCCACCATCTTGCGGGGACCACATGGACCTGCTTCGCACCGATCCCTCCCTCAAATGCACTATGCTATTCCATCATTTCACTGATGGTCTTTGAGACCTTAAAACCATAGCCATCTGTCCAATCAAGCTGGTTTGCCAATAAACCATTTGTGAAACCACATATTAGTGAGTGGAAAATTTCAAAGGACCAACGCTCCATCTCCACTCAGACTTGATACTAGCAGATGATGGTACAAACTAAAATCCAAAGCAGAAGTCGAGCATCAGAGAATGAAACTGCAAGAGGTGATTTATCAATAGAAAGCTTCGCTCTTAAAGCAACAAGAAGGAACCTACCTATAAAACCTTCGAACTTTTTGCTGAATTTTCCACTTCTGTTTACTAACTCCATTACTTCCTGCCTGCAAGAAAGCAGCATGGTAGAAGAAATGCCTTAATTCAGAAAGAATCCTATGTAGCGAAACTGGCTGTAATTTAAGAAAATCACCACCCATCTAACCCAAGAGAAAGAATGCTATATAATGACTTTGATAGTAATTTAAGAAGAAATAACATCATCGTCTACAGTACGAAGGGGCACTTGGCAACAGGAAAACCAATATATTCCTTCTGCTGCAGGAAAAAGCATCCATATGATTGGAGGAAAATGATAAAAATCTTGCTTTATGGTTATGCTTCAAATGTCATCAACATTCAATTTCTAAAAGGGATGTTGAAACAAGAAGGCTTATGTTGGATTTCAATGTCAATATATAGAATGGCCTCATTTTGCTTGCGCATTCTTTGGTTACACGTTGCAATTTTACCGACAAAACTTGGGAGCTCGTTTGCCAAGGGAGAAAATAGGAGGACTCCAGTATACAACCTGGATAGAGGGTGATTGTCACAGCCCAAGAAGGTCCTGCCACGAAGCTGCTTCTTCAAAATAGCAACTGAGAGGGAGGCAGCATCCTGTTATGGAACAAGTCAAGAAGAATAATGAAATGATAATTATAGCAATGAAATGGAAAAATTAAATAGAAAACAAGAAAGGAAATGTGATAGTTTCTTCTTTTTGTTAATGAAAAAAATGGAAGGATTGACCTCGTAGTGAATAAGGTTGAGTATATGATCTGGGTGAGCATCAACAGTCCCTTTCTTCAACCAGTGCATATGGGCACCTCTATCTGACTTGTAACAATAGCTAAGGAAAACTTTACAAGATCAATAAAAGCCACAAACTTGACATACATCTGATCTAAGCAGAATTTCATCATGACTAGCTGCAGTTTCAAGCTGCAAACAAACAAAAAGACAAAATTTCCAAGAACTATTTTAGGAAGGATATGTAAAGCCCCACCAGTCTAACAACACAACCGCCAACCTGCAGAACGGCTTGTTCTGCTTTTAGAAGGATATCTGTTCGAGGGCTTCTTCCACTTGGTACTATTGGAGAATCCTGCATGGAGATTGAAAGGCCAATTTATCTTTATCCTTTTGCTTCTCTTTGACAGGTGATATTATTTTATATTTTATAATAATGAAAAAAGGAAACAAAACTTGTATTATACATAATATATTACATACTGTATGGCTACATCCCATGTACAAAAGAGTAACCCAATGGATCCTTTCCAGCATGCCCCTAGGAACCCATTACCCAATACAAGTTTTACCTTGTTACCTAGCTCTGAACCAAAAATAGAAGCACCAAAAATATGGCTGCTACCTACCTACCGCTGTAACATGCATCAATCAATCATCTCTACAGGAATCCTGTCCCTTTTCCTAAATAACATGTATCAGAACATTGTGAAACAGAATTCAGAGATTGAAGATTTTTTTTTTCATATTATCATTATTACTACTCTGTCTCTCTCAAAATCATTCAAAAGGAAAATGAAACCATGATTCAAATCCACAACCATTTTGGCTGCAAAATTGAGCACCAACCAACTGTGCTGAAGAGATTAACAGAATCATATTTACATTTAGTAAGAGTGAAAGATTATTAGATTCCACATTAATAAACTGGAATATTTCTTATTTTCTAACCATTGTCCAAAAGTGCTTTGCAAGCATATTCAATCATTTAACCCATATCTACAATCTAAGTACATGACCTAATCCATGCCCTACTTGACCTGGCCAACCTTAGCAGGTCTTCCCAACCTGATGTAGTCATTCAATATTTGGCCAAACATGACTTGGACCCACCCATTTTTAAATTGGCTGACTCGACTCCACCTAACCCATCTATTGAATAGATTGCCTTGGTCTATACCAAACATTGGCCATTTATTAGATTGTTGACTCATGCTTAACAATCATCAAGAAGCTCAACCCAGAAGACCCATTTATGAAATGTTTAATCCAACCAATTCATTGCCAAAATGTCTCATTTGTCAAACCCCCAAAACCCCCTTTCTATGCAAATCATCAATTAGGTGAAACTTATAGGGAATTTTGGGATGATTTTAATAGGCCCAACATCATTCTGATTCAGTCCTGCCATCCTTGATTTATATTTTTTTTGGTCCATAAGATAATGGTTAGTCGACATTGAATCCTTTGAGATTTATTTATTTTTGAAAAAGTAATGAGATGAGTTTTAATCAAAAGGTGGACATCAATTGGCTGTATGCCAAATTGGCACTATTGTCAATACAGTGTGTAGTGTACCTAAGGCTTGGATTGGTCATAGATGGGGACCACAGTTGAGAATGGAGAATTCATGGGAGGGGTTTCTATGTATTATCAATACCTTCTTATTAAGAAGTTACTATTCCCTATTAAACATAGGTAAAGACTTGTTATAAATTAAATTACAATGACAACCATGAACATTGAAACCCAAAGTATAAGAAAAACCACTTAAATTTTTAAATTACAAATCAGCCACTAAAAGACACAATTTTCTTCCTAAAAATTGTCCTCATTGTCATTAACCATCTTCCCATCAATCTAGGGTTAGCTTTTTGAGTCCTATGTTTCCATTTACGGCATCACAATATGATTTCCTCCGGAATCCTATATTTTATCATATGTCCCTGTTACCTACAGTTCGTAAATTCTTTGTGCAAGGGCTGTTTCTGGTCATTTACAAACATGTGCAAACCATCCTAGATGCCCTTCCCCCATCTTCTCATCTATCAAACTTTTCTTAAATGCAACCACACATATCCATCTCAACATAAGCATCTCAGTTGCTTGTACCTTTTTAAGATTTTTTTAATTGTGCAACATTCTACTCCATAAAGTTGGTGGCCTAATAGTTGTCTTATAGAATAGCCTTTTTAATCAATTTGTACTCTCTTATTTCATAAAACCTAAGACAGGCGAAAGTGAAGTGTGCCCCAAAATAAGAAATCTGAATGATAACTACTGCTACAATCTGACATATGCAATTAAAACACTGATATAAGAAATTAGTATCCTGTAAACAATGATTAAAACAAGATCCTAGGCAAATAACAACACAAAACTAAAAGATCTAAAGAGACCCATGGCCCACAAGTATATTAAACCCTAGAAGTAATCACAAAATGAGTTAGGGCCTCCAAATATCCTAAGGTCAAATTCAAGTTGTCTTAAATTCCCCACAAAAATGAAAAGAACAGTTTTGCAATGGACAATTGAGTCCTACTTGAACTCAAAACTCCAAAAACATCCGAAATAAGTCTAAGAAAGGGGTTGTTTGGGGAGTTTTTGCACAATAATGATTCACGGTAGGGTGAGAAATCTAAATAAAAGGCAACAGGAGTAAAAAAGGACCCAAAGGACCCTGTCTGTACGGCCATCCGTATGGTTGTACAGCCAGGTGCAGTTTGGGCCATGGCGGCCTGATCTGGCCCCTGGTTTGGTCAATTTTGGGTTTGTTTCGGATTTTTGGGTTTCAAAAATGCAAGAAAATTGGTGGAAAAGTTGGAGAAGTAAGAAAAGGAGAAGAAGAAGAAGAAGAAAAAAAAAAAGAAAAGAGAAGAAGAGGAAGAAATCAAGTGGAGGAGATAGGACAGAAGGCACTTGGTTCCCTTGAAGTTACATCTACGGAGAGGTGGAGTCACACAACCTGTCTTCACTAGAGAGTACGCAAATAATTTCTTCACTTGTACTCTCTTCTCAAATAATGGGTGCTTACAAATATTTATAAGAAAACTTTAAGAAACCCTAGAGAGACACAAATGTGCAAACAATATAAACCGTCCAAAATAGCTTATTACATCCCATAAATTTTGATATTCAAATAAAATAAAATAATCTTCCTAAATCAACTACTAAACTCAAATAATGATAATGGCAACTCCGATTGGCTGGATCCATCTAAACAGTTCAAATCAAGCCAACCACGATCTGATGGACAAAAGCAACTCCCAAAACCCGATCTGATGAAATGAAAGGTCAGGTCAAGATTTCTAAGCAATTTAATCACAAATCTATGCACAGACGTTAGATTTGATGGCCATCTCCCAGCCATATTATCCCGACAGTTGTGTGATGTCTCTTTTGGAATAACTGATAAACTCGATAGACATCATGGACGTCCTCGTCAGAATCTCACTAGCTTAAACTGCATTTTGCTTACTCCATGCACAATCCACCGGATTATATCAAACTCAGATCCTCCACTTATATCTACAATTGAGCCTAAAGTTGCACTCTTTGTTCTACTAATCTTCAAACTACTCATCGCCAAGGCCGGCCTTAGTTCCAATTTACCATTTAATTGGTTTCTCATTTAACCAATTAGTACAATATTATCTAAAAACCAATTACATCATGGGGTCTCATCTTGGATTCTTGATGTCAAACAATACATGACTAAGATGAATGAATAAAGACTCATATAGACCCCTGGTGAAGTCTCACTCCAATTGGGAGGTCCTCTGTCACTCCACATGTTGCTCTTACTCTTTTTGTCCTTTCTTCTTAAATGTCTTGTATAATCTCCACACATTCATTATGGATCCCTTTCTTTCTCGAGGTCAACCAAATTAATTTTCTCAGCACCCTTCCCTAAAGAAATCATATGTTGTGAACTGGGGAATTAATTTTTTTTATAGAGCTTACTTTGTTTGGATGATGACAATGATCTACACTTACATAAGAGGTGTGCCAAAGTCAGCTAGAAAAAAATTCTTTTAGAGTAGTTTTAAAGTATACAAAGGTTTTTTTTAGAATATCATGGGTATTACTACCCCACATTGGAGGGGAGACTAACCCATGGATAAATCGTTGGCCTAAAAGTTAAATCTGTCTCCCCTGAGTCAGATTGAGTTGTCAATTCAGTGACTGAATCCAACTGAGTT
This sequence comes from Chimonanthus salicifolius, assembly GCA_013350335.1. NCBI lineage: Eukaryota > Viridiplantae > Streptophyta > Magnoliopsida > Laurales > Calycanthaceae > Chimonanthus > Chimonanthus salicifolius. The sequence goes on along the minus strand of CM023533.1, from coordinate 35,243,575 downwards.
CTGAGTTGCAAATTTCGTGACCGAATTGTGACCAAGTCGGTTCGTGTTCAAGACTGTGCCTCTGGAAGACCTGCATAGTCAAATCAAACTTGAAGCTCCAAAAGATATATTGTTTGGAAAGCATCGCACCAAAACCAAAGAACTTCTTGAATGCCAATAAATACAGGTATATGGACCCTAGGACGGACCTAGAAGCCTTAGAATGCCTCGGTTAAGACCTTGTTTAATTAAATAGGAATTCTAAGTACATTTGCCCTGTGGAGAGCTCTTGTTATCTACCAAATATCCCTATACACTCTTGTGTCTTTGCAATCTAATAAAATGTTCATTATAGTTAAATCCAATGATTGCAAATAAACACACAAAGGGCTCTCCACCTTGTCCGGATTTCACCAATTCCAAATTCATCAACACTTAGTGAAATCTGAGGCTTCTGGGGACCTCAGAACTTGACCCTGCTCAGCTTCGGAACCTGCCTCGGAAGTTCCGAGGGAGGTATACTGCAGGTTTCGAGACCCCCTACCATGTACTAGCTTGACTGTGCTTCCGAGCCTTGTGGCACTCTTCAGAACCTGACTTCGAAAGTTTCGAACCTGGAACCTAGCAGGTTCCGAAGGTAGTCAAACTAGCCGTTGCACGGTAAAACTATCTGTTGAAATGTGATCGTTGTGATTCCGACCGTTGGGACTTCGGAAGTTCCGAGGCTAGTCAAGTAAGTTCCGAAGCAGAGATCCGTTGGGAGATCGTTGGCTATATAAACCAAAGCCATTTCAGAGGCAAAGGTTGATTCTCTTGAGCTAGATTTTCTCCAACTCTTCCCAAAGCATCCCAACCATTGTAAGAGCACTAAAACTCCATAGTTAAACCACCAAAGCTCTTAAACTTATTCTCTAACTCATTCAAAGCACTCATAGGCAAATCCTTGAGCATCTTATGCTCAATCTTGAATGTGTAATTGAGAAACACCTTGGGGAAAGATTGATCTATAGGAAAACCAATAATCATCCCTAAGCCTCTTCTCCAAAGTCTTTGGTTTGGCATTCATTGGAGCATCTACAAATCACCAAAGAGCCAAGTGGGAGAAGGACATTCAAGAACACGCACAAGCTACATCAAGCAACAAGAGGCAAGTGGTCTTGGTAACTTTCAAACAAATTCTTTCTATTATTGTGTTAATTGTAAAGGTTCGATCTCTACCCTTGAAAGAAATTAAGTTTGTAATAGGTTTTTTCTCCACCCGTGAAGGAGAAGGTTAGTGAAATCCTCAAGTGGTGTACTTGAGGCGTGGATGTAGGCAAGGTTGCCGAACCACGTAAAAATACTTGTGTTACCTTCTTCCATTTCTTCTCATCTACTTCACCTTACTTAATGTATTGCATCATCTCATATCTTATTAGACACATGTTTGATCTTGCATGTAAATCATGTTTGAAATATTAATTGAGCAAATTTGTAGTAACCAATCATTAAAGTACCCAATATTTGAAAAGAAATTAAAATCCCCAAATAGTCCTATTCATCCCCCTCTAGAACTATTCTAGACATCTTGCTAGCTTGACTAACATACATGAAACCACCCGCAAGCCTCATATATCAGGTAACCCTAGGGAGAGTCGAACCCGAGACCTTTAGTCTATTCCTAGAAGCTCAAATCATCTAAGCTACACCCATGTAGGTTAAAAGGCTACAAAGCTTTAACCATCCATATGAATTGAGCTTAATCACGAATGAGTCTTGAAATGGGTTGAAATTGGGTATCAATCCAATTCATAAATAATAATGAGGGCAAAAAATGGTGTAAATGTAGGCTCCACCAAAAATTAGTTCCTTGATTCACAATGATTAATTTCTTCTTTACCATAAGTCTTCTCTAAGTAAATAAAAGCCAAGTGTAATTTTTTTTCTATTCTCCTTGTACTTCGCCACAAGTATCCTTGATATAAAAATGGCTTCTGTTATGCACCTTCCAGCAAAAAGCCAAATTAGTTCTCCGAAATACTAGATTCTTTTCTTAAACTTCGTTCTTGAACAATTTCTCCTTTATGTTAACTTAACAAAGAAGTGAAGGACTTTACTCAATTACAATGACTAGAAGAGAAGAGACCTCCACCAATGGTCAATATCTCACTTAAAGGAACAAAAACTAGGGGATTACCACATTCTGACTATGAAATAGAATGCCCTTTTTTGGTTAACAAAGTCCTCTAAAAAATTAGGACCAATTAACAAAGTGATACTTGATCTCATGATATTTCCTCACCCTCAAACATCAGTTAAATCTTTCAATCCAAATGTCTTCTAATAAAACCCTCTTGTTTTGATCAATTCCACCATGATAAGACACTCCAAAGTAGGCAACATTTTCATAATATATTGTGTCTGAAACTTCATTTTTATGTGTAAAATCGCTACATTGGACATATTCATGGTATGTTCTTAACATATCTATGCAATGTCTAGGCATCAGATTTCCACCATGGACCTTCATATCATTCAAAATAGCCTTAATGGCCAAGTAGGTGAAAGGAAACACTACAAAACTTCTCAAAAGGAAATTGTTAAACAACCAACAAAAATTTCTTGGCCTCAATTGAGAAAGTCAAATATCTAAAATGGTCACCAAGTTCTTTATCAATTGCATTACTATAAAATTAAAAAAAAAAAAAAAAAAACCTCCATATATATATGGTGAGCTTATAGCACAGCTTTTTAAGTTGTTACTGGGCAAGCTTAAAGGATGTATATTTGAGCCACATTATCATTTCAAGAAGAAAAACACAGAAGATTACCAACATTCAAGTTTGTCTCTCCTATATCATAAGGGCTAAGATTTCTTCTTCATATACTATGGGTCCAATCCCATTTAGACATGTTTGGGTTAGTGAATCTCATCTTATTAGGCCAATAAAATCCATGCTATTAGGAATTCGATTTTCTACTTTCTTGTGTAAGGAAATCATTGACCAAGTCAAAGGATGAAGAAGAATTCAATAATGGAAAAGAGGTGAAGAATGTAACACTTGCAACAGAGCAAGCACCACAGGGGAAACAAGTTTGGGTAGCACCTAGGGGAGAGATTCTCTCCCTATTTCTTCTCATTAGGCATGTTCATGGGCCGGGCTCTGTAAAAAAAAACCTAAGCATGTCCGACCCGTTGGGCTTTCAAAATCAAAGCCCGAGTCACAGGTTTAAAGCCCGTTTATTTGCACATGGTTCTATTTTATTTTTTTTGTACATTGAAAATTTAACAGTACAGATTTAAAGTATACTTAAATACTACCACTAGCTAAAATTGTACACTTGATCTTGATAGTCAAACTTGGTGGGTGTCCTTAAAAAGATGACGCTTTAGTGATTTTGACCGTTAAAATTGAGTGGCTAGAAGCCTAGAAATTTACCTTTGAGATGAAATTTTAACATATGGTTGGTTTTTAAGGCTTCTTTCAATCCAGTTAGATTTCAATTTATAAAAAAAAAAAATTAACAACATAAAAAAAAAAAAAATGGGCCTAAAAGGTTGGCGGGCTTTAAAGCCCGAGCCAGTCTGTTGGACAACATCTTGCTAAAGCATGTTCATTTAAGTTAGGCTCAAGCAGGTCCGGACAAATGAATACCCCTACTCACGCAAGAAAGCCAAGATTGGCCACTCATTGGTCTTTTTCTTATTGGATTTTATTGTTGATTTCATAATTATCTTAGGCTACTTATATATAAAATTCTCATTGGAGAAGTCATGAAGTCCATGTGTCAACTTCGGATTGGGTGGAATAAGGTGTACTTAGAACAACATTGATCAAGTGCCAATTTGGGATTGCACAAAGATAGGGACATCCAAGGGTTGGTATTTTATTTCTTTCTTTCTTTTTTTCTCTCTCTCTAGTTTTTGTATAAGGCCTCAATAAGCCAATGTAAGGTGGTTGATTTTGATTAATGAATTTACTACCTCTATGGAATGTCTTTTGTGAATTTTTATTTTAAACTCCAAGTTCTCTTACTCATTGTGTGAGAATCTGCCATTGTGCGACTCCATATTTGAAGTGTTCCTTTGAACCTCTGAGGATTTTTAGAGTGACATTTGAGTATTGGTTTCATCATAAGAAAATCAGGTTTTCTCAAATTGTTGAGCTTTTTTTTCTTGTGATACTTTATTTTTGAAGTCCAAGGTATGCAGGCCTCTTAGAGCACTTGACTAAGTCCTTGGAACATGTGCAAACCTCTCTATCCACACACAGCGCGTAAAACTAGGGGGAGTGGCCCTTATATGTTGAGAGTGAGACTTGAACCCAGAACCTCCCACAACTTATTGGGGTTCTTAACCGTCAAGCCAACCCTCACGGGTTTTTCTTGTGATACTTAGGATTGATTTTAGTAGAAAATCACCTAACCCATTACAATTTTGGTGAATTGACTTGAGATTTTCTCATATTTCCTTGAGTCTAATTTCAATTTTCTTTGGATCTAGAATTACTAATACTAGGTCGAGAGACCCAGTTGTAGTCCTAAGGTTTGTTTTCTGCAACTTGAACCTTGGGCTGCATTAGAGAGAGAGAGAGAGACCCATATCACCACAAAACTGCTAGATTGGCAAAAACCAATTCATAATTTCTAGAACAATCAACAATGAAACAATGAATTTAACTGAAATTGTATCTTTATTATTGAAATGTCTAATGCTAAAAATCACACAGATGAAATTCAGGAGGTAAACCAAGAAATTTAGATAGAGCAAGCACATCAGTACATGGTTTAGTACATGCATATTTTATCCTAAAAACCCACATAAAGAAAAGAAATGTAGTACAAAAAGTTTCTTACTCAGAAAAGAATGCAAAAACAAATGTGTTACCATTAGAATAATGTGTCAAAGTAGATGCAACACCTCATCACATGATCCATTATCACTGCAATCATATACAGCAGAGCTAGATGTAAATAGGAAAGAACCTGCACCACTCCAAATTGATGTAGCCAACCTGCACATTGTTCAATTTCAACATCACTACCTAATGTCCGGGAGAATTGCAATTTCTATATGATTTAAAAGAAGAGTTCCTTCGAACCAACCCCTTTGTTTTGGAAAGATCATGGAACTAAACTTGGTCAATGGTTAAAAGATGTTTAAAAATGGAAAATTTACTGATATTAATAAGAAATGGAAAAAACAGCAGAAAGTATTATCCTCGTGGAACTACAACATAGTGAACAAAAAAATCAGAAATTGAGACTGATGGTAAAAACACCTACTTAGGACTCCTTTGAAATCTTTTAACATGCCTAATTCAAAGATAACTTGTTCCTTTCACCCCAAAGAATCCAAAGAACTACAGGTAGGGATGGAAATTTGGCCCATTTGATTCAATGATTGAAAAGCCTGGCCCAAAAAAACAAGCCTGAGCATTAATTTTCAGCTTGCTTAATAAATAGACTTGGGCTTAAATTCTAAACTTGGTTGGCAATTGGGCTGGGTGCAAGCTCAAGTATAGCCAAGTCTGAAATCCCAAAGTCCAATTGATATCATTTTCTATTATCCAAACAATCATTTTCATTCCTATCATTTCAGCATTCCAAAACCTCATCTCCAAAAAAAAAAAATTGAAAAAAATAACTAAAAATGAAAGTCAGTTCCTCCCACCCAATGCCATTCTCGTGGTAGGTGGTTGCTTCCTTCCTTGCATGAGGACTTCTTTCTTTTTTCCTCTTTTTTTTGGGGGGGAAATATCCAAGCTATCAGTCATTGACATTTGAAGTGTTTCCTAATGATCAAAGGATTTGAAATTTTGGCCCTTTTTACCAATGACAACTGTTGCACTTCCACTTGAATCTACCACTGACTAGCATGATGGAGATGGAGATAGTGGTTTGAGATGAAATGGTTTCCCAATGGCGACTACATTGATCCTGATTCCAATAATAAATAGCAAGAATGAGTTCCGCTCTCTACTGATTATTAAGGACCGGATCAGTGATATTCTTTATTTTACAAAACACGGGAAGAACAATCACTTTTCCTGTATAAATGGCAGACAATGACTACAATTATATGGTTTTGTGGCAATGAAGCCTTCTGTTCTAAATTTTGTTCTATCAATATCATCATTAACAACAAAAACAACAATGGAAGATGGCAAATCTGGAAACCTCTAAAGGTATAGGACTAGAAGCTATTGAGAAAAAAACTTTATATCCCTCCTCATCTTTGATTTGCCTTCTATGTCCACAAAACTGGAAATTTTTGAGCTTTTTGGTAAATCAAATAAAATTGTGGACAGTTCATCCTTAGGACAAATCTTTAGGCAATTACAAAGTTCATTAGAGAGGCATTGAAGATTTTTCAATGTTTCAGGGCAATCTCGTTGTGGAGAGACACGGTGAACACAATTTGGTGGGCCCAAGGGAGGAAGAAACCCTCGTGGAAGATTATCCCTTTGTTTCAATAGATCAAGCAGTGAGTGAGAGAAACATGAACGAAGAAAAGGGGAAGGAGATCAAAGCTCAGCTGAACGGCCATAGCGACGACAGGCAAGATTGGCACGAGGGAGGGAGCTCAGCTAGGGACTACATTTGGCATGAGGCCACTGGCCAGAGAAATCGATCTTCAGGGTATAGAAAATCCGTAACTCTGTTTGTGGTTAATTTTCCAGATTTCACTAGTAGGAACTGGCTATAGGGCCTCTTCAAACAGTGAGGAACCATCAGGGATGCATTCATACCGCGAAAGGACTTGAAAGGGAGGGTATTTGGCTTCATATGGATGACGTTTGGCACACAAGTAGAAAAGGCAATTTCCATAGCTAATGGTCTTCTCTCCTCAACGGTAGACGCCTCCAGGTGAATCCAGTTAAGTTTGGAAGGGACAAAAGGATTGAGATTAGAGCACCTGCTCACCCAAGAGAAGAAGAAGAAGTCATGAAGATGAAACCAGAGGGCGACCAAATTCAAGAAGAGCGATGGCATTACCTGGGTGAAACTGGGCTTCTCTGGTTGGGGTCTCCTCAGGACCGGGGTGAAAGAAGTGGAGTAGAGGCCTCGGATTAACACTCTAGACATGATGCTGGAATTGAAGGACAGGGATGACAATTCCCGATGGTTGTCTCAACCTTTAGAGGTTAGATCACTTGGAGACTAATCTTTTGGGATCGTATCCAAGATTCTAGAAGAGGAAGACTTCTTTCCACAAGTGAGTATCATCGGTGATAGGTCTATCTTGCTATCCTTCCATTCAGAGGAGGAACTGGCGAAGGCTGAGAAAAATCCCTCGGTGAATGGCAAGTTTCAACTCCTATGAAGATGGCAACTCAACCTTGTTTCAGTATTCGAGGAGAACTTGGCTGCAATGGTAGGAGAGGATCTTTCGAGACTTCAGAAGTAGGCTCGGCATCATCATTGTAATTGATGAAAGGAATTTGTCCAAGGAAGATTGTTCTTCTCTACAAATCTTGGTGGAAATTCTGACTGACAAATCGATTCCATCTGAAGTGCAGTTGGATTTGGATGGGGATTTTTTCCTCATCTTGATCAAAGAAATCTCAAGCTTGTAGAAATCTCCACCGGAAAATCAACCTCTGGACGTTGGAGAGAAGTCGTTGGAGGATAGGCACGTGGTGAGACAACAAGGTAGTTTTCTCCGGAGATGGTGTTGAAACGGAAGAAGGAGAGGAAGAAGGAACGACAAGAATTAAGGTATTTGAATTTGAAAACGGACAAGTAAGGTCTCCACAACTGCTGAATGCTCAAGTGAGGAGGCTTTTTTTTTTTTACCAAAGGTGTCCAGGTGTCTCGCCCGACTAGCCCTTCGGGGCATGTGCACGCCTCCCTACACACACATGCCGGATTCAAGCGGTAGGACCTTACTCAGTACACATCCCACGAAGAGTGGCCCTTCATTGAAGTTACCCAGGATTGAACCCAAGACCTCAATCCTGAAGTCTTATGTCTCAACAACTAGGTCAACCCCTTGGGGTTGAGTGTGGAGGCTTTTGAGGGCTAATATTTGCAGCTAGCTCAGTGGCAAGTCACCAGGTGTCAGGTACAAACCTAGGTCTGATCCAATTCTACCAGAGCCTGATTATATTGGGCCTGGACAAGAAATACCAAATCCCAACCTCAATAGGTTTGGATCCTCTCGCCTCGGCCCAAACAACTCATGGATCAGCTCGAACTCCATGGGCCCAAAGAAAACAGGTCCATCTACATAAATGAAAGGCTCTTTGGGCTCTTCTCCTTTCGTTTGAGGTTCCAAGGCCAGTTCTGAGAAGAATCTCGTATTTACAGATGAATATGGCCATACTTTCTCAATGGCTTTGAACATTAGGTGAAGATATTTGCAAGAATTATAGAACTAGAAAATAAAGGAACATGAGGAGAATATTAAGAAAAATGGGAAAAGAATATTTCATTCGATTGTGTATTAGAATGATATAGAAATCCTCTTTAAATAAAGGATGCTATACAAAATAAAAGGAAAAAATATATACATGGACAGTACAATGATTTGCAAGACCACAAAGAATACATACACTTTCAATATTTCTCCCCCTCGAGCTGGTGCGAAGATATTGATCAAGCCCAACTTGGTCATAGAATCATAAAGTTGTGATTTTGAAACAACTTTAGTAAGCATATACTTCAATTGGTCTTTGGACTTGATGTAAGGAGTTAAGATAGTCTTTGAAGTAGATCGCGAATAAAATGATAGTTAACCTCTATATGTTTTATATGTTCATAAAAGATCGAATTAAAGACAATATGGACGACAACTTGTTAGACATGCCTTGATAATCTGCTTCAGCAATGGCGTGAGAAACAACACTTCGCTTTTTGCTCTTCCAAATGATTAAATTTCCACCAAGACAAATAGAATATCCAAATGTAGATCGACGATCATCTGAAAAACCAACCTAGTCTCAATATCAAAGTAGCCATGGAGATGGAGATGACCATGAAAGGAACAAAGAATGCTCAGCTTAGGACTCCCGACTAGTTGTTGATAATAACAAGAATCCTCAAGTAAGGTGCCATCAAAAGCATGCAACTTAAAATTTTGATCGAAAGGAGTGTCAAGGGGTTTGCAACCAAGATAGCCAACTTTTTGTAGTAGATCTAGGGCATGTTTACATTGGGAAATAAATATCCCTTTAGAGGATCGAGTGACTTCAATTCCAAAAAAGATATGAAAGAAACCCAAGTCCTTAATATCAAAGACTATTTGGAGATGAGCATTAAGAGCATCAGTGGTATGCTCACCATTCCCAATTGCCACAATGTCGTCCACATACACAATCAATAGCATAGTGCTGAACATTGCCAATGAACAAATAATGAGTGATCAAACTGATAGTGATGAAATACATATGCAAGTAAAGCAAAGCTAAACTACTCAAACCATCGCGTGGAAATTGTTTGAGACCATAGATAGCTTTTTTAAGACAACATACTTGGCCACGTTGCTCTAGTAGTGAAACCAGGTGGCAAAAGCATATAAACCTCCTCATGCAAATCACCAGGTAAAATGGCATTCTTGACATTAATCTAGTGAAGATGACAGTGAAATGTAGTTGCAATAAAGAAAAGAACTCAAATAGATGTCATCTTAGCAACAAAGGCAGAAATCTCAATATAAATCGATATTGTAAGTCTGAGTAAATCCTTCTACAACAAGACAAGCCCTATCTCAACTTTGCATTGTTTGCATGTTGGAGACGAGACAGAACCAAAGAAGAGTTTTCAACTTATAATGCCTTCAATTAGCTCAACTTTCAACATTCTAACAAAAAATATGCTTGAATCCACTACCATTATAAAAGATTTGAAAAACAAAAAAAAAAAAATAGCCCTACTACAAGGCCCCTGATACCTATCAGAGAAAGGGAAGGAAAAGAAAGGCTCATACCATGATTTATTTACCATAATGGAGAAATGACTTCAAAATAAACACCCATCATCCTTTCAGTTATATAATTTATTTCCATCATTCAACCTCGTCCTTTTGAATATTTGAGAAATCTCTAATCGAACAAATTATAAACCTCATCAAACTTTCAGTTGCAAACCAAACTTATTAGTAGAAGTATCACCGCCAAAACTATGCCCATTGTCTGTAATTTTAAAACAAATGCCCCTTGACTCAGAAAATATGTCATTCAACAATTCCTTACATCCACTGGCCAACTCCTTGGACAAGAGCTTGTACCCCAATTGGTAGGTGCTCCTTGTTACAACTACAAAGGTCTCAGAATCGAGGACGTGTTACCATTTCAGGAAAAAAAAGAGAGAGAGAGAGATCGTTTGCCAATAACTTGTAAATGCTTCCTAGCAGACTGTTTGGTTTAATATTGGACCAAGAAAAACATCGTTGTTTCTTCTAAATAAGAACAATAAATGATTTCTCTAGTTGCTTTAACAATCAACCTCTCTCATAGAATTCTTTTTTAAAAAAAGGTAAAACATCATTTCTTATTAGACATCTAAAATTCTTTATAAACTAGATGGAAGCTGATGCAGAACACGCCTGCAACTAGGTAGGGATAGGATTGTCTGCAACTCGGGCAAAGGTAGGAGAAGAAAATAAACACAATATAACTTGATAATCTCTTATTCAATTCATGATTCGAAAGAGGTGTCTTTCCTCTGTTACAAACATCGTCTATATAGAAAAAAAACTAAACTAAAAATAGTAGGACTCTTCACCCGACTTTTCTAAACGAGTTTGGAAGGCCACGTGAGTGGTTTCCAAATCTCCTACAACTTCTAAACTTGTAAGACTCCTAAACAAATTAGGAAAGCCACCGACCTAGCTTCCTTACTTAAACAGTACTCTAGATCCAAGATAGGATCGAACAAAATAGAAATAAAAATAAATATGAAAATAATAAAATACTAAAAATGGGGGTCTTTGCTCGGCATGTCCTACAGCAGTCCCCCGGTCATGAAAAGAACTCATCTTCGAGTTGGAATCAGCAAAATCACAAGGCACCAAACAAAGATGAATACCAAAGCCGTAGATGTGAATGACGAAGCTTATAACTGCACAATTTTCAATGCACGGATGATGAGAGCATTCTTTTTGGGGGACGAAGAAGCAAAAGACTGCAAACGGGCTCAAGCATGGACGAACCAAGTTGATTGCAAAGGGGTCTTCATATGGCACTGGAGTGATCATACGGTCCTCTATAGATGGACAAAATGGTGTACGAATAACCATAGATGAATTCTTGGAATCCGTAATGGGATCAAGTTTGGGTAATGGAGATGGGTGGGTAATTTGCAGTGGCGACGGGGGAGGTGGTGAAGGAGGTTTGATACTCATCGGTTGCATCGACTGTGGTGCCAACAACACAATTGACTCTTTCTCCAACATAGGCAATGGTTGTGGGGTCACGACTTCTGGAGTGGAAGGCACGAACTCTGAGTCTGACTCCAGGGCAGCATGCACAAACTCCAATGGGGACTTTGGAGGAGTCGGCACGCATCGCGAGGAAATGAGCACGCATTTCGAGTTTTTGTTCACCTTCGTCGTGTCTCTGTAGTTTCTGTCGTGCAAGAGTTCTTTAAATTATTGTAAAAAATCTTGAAAGTCAGAGCGCAATTCAGAAACTCAAATTGATCACCATTGTTGGTGGATGCTATCGGGTCTGTGTGATACGGAGAATCCGATCGGGTGCCACAGAGTCCAAGACGTGAGGGTTGGAGCGGTTCAGGGGTTGGAAATAATTGGGTGACTCAAGCGGATGGGAATGAAAAGGAACTGAGTGGGAGTGGTAAGGCGCATTAAATCGGTTAGATGGGTACCATAAAGGGGACCGGGTAAATGGTCTAATGGATGGGTAAGGTGGGACATTTACCTTTCTACGGTACCCTTGATTTGCGTAACTACTCGTATACCACCTATATAATTCTTCATCATCTTCTTCGTTTGAGCAGTCACAATAGGAAGTCATGGAGAGGTTTGGTCAAAGTGGACATATGCTGGTCAAAAGGTGGGTAAATGGGTCACACGACAAGTCTGTAAGGAAAAGGTTAAGAAGTAAGGCACATGGGATAGGTGGGATGAAGAAAGGCATGGAAAAGGCACGTGGGAGTTACTTGGGTTTTAAATGAAAAGGGAAAAAGGGGTTACTAATAGGGCACGTGGGAATAAAGGGATAAGTTGCAGTACGTGGATGTAAGGGTTTAAAAAAAAAGAAACGAATGGGATTCGAAGACTTAGACGAACACGAAACAAAGGGCAGTGGCGAAAGCAAAGGAAGGTAAAAGCAAATACTCGGGCTCGAGTGGGAGGCAAAAGAGAAGGAAAAGAGAGGCGGAAGCAGGGATGGGAAAAAAAGAAGGAATCGTTGGAAGAAGGTGGAAAATGGAAGAAAAAGAAGTCCAGATGCGCTGCAGTACCTGGTAGATGGAAGGAGACAATGAGATCACTGCAGAAGTAGCAAATGGAGCAGGGAGCGAAGCCGCACAGAGGTGGCAGAACTGCTGGATGGAGAGAAAAACAAGGCTGGCTCAAAGAGGTTGGTACACTTGGTTTTTTTTTTTTTTTTTTTTGTGGGTGGTCGTTTTCTTTTTCTTTCCTTTTTTGGCAAAGGGAGGGGCAAAAAAAGGAAGGGGAAACCACGATCGTCCTTGATAATGTAGGGACCTGTCTCTAAACAGAGTCGTCTCTGTATAACAGAGATACAAAGAACCTTGGCTCTGAACCAATTGATGCGGAATCAGCCTGCAACTAGGCAGGGATAGGATTGTCTGCAACTCGGGCAGAGGTAGGAGAAGAAAATAAACACAATATAACTTGATAATCTCTTATTCAATTCACGATTCGAAAGAGTGTCTTTCCTCTATTACAAGCATCGTTTATATAGAAAAAAACTAAACTAACACCCGACTTTCCTAAAAGAGTTTGGAAGGCCACGTGAGTGGTTTCCAAATCTCCTACAACTTCTAAACTTGTAAGACTTCTAAACAAACTAAGAAAGCCACCGACCTGGCTTCCTTACTTAAACAAGACTCTAGATCCAAGATAGGATCAAACAAAATAGAAATAAAAATAAATACAAAAATAATAAAATACTAAAATGGGGTCTTTGTTCAGCGTGTCTTACATCAGAAGCCAAGAGTTTTATCACTCTCGAGTTTGATCACAATAACCCCAATTATCTCTAGAATATTGTGTCAAGAATAATGCTGCAATATGCAATTATTTCATTGAATGAAAAAAATATTGTCAAATTAGTGTTCGTTAAAGAGGGGTAGAAACATAGCAAGATTTGGCATTAACTTGGTCAAATATCGAAACAGTAGAATATTAACTTATGTGCTGAAATTTTTCATTCTGTTAGATTTTGCCGGTTGTGAAGACATGGCAACAATATGCGCACAAAAAGCAAATGACTGTCAACTATAGTTTAAAATTGAAGTATCATCCATTATGCGGATTTGCATTTCCAAGATAATACAAAGAAGACAAGCTTGCAGCACAAATGGCAAGTGCTACCTACATAACCTTGAAGATCATAGGTTCCAGTCACATTACCATTTCAAAAATTAAAAATTAAAAATAATGATCACTATAAAAAATACAATATCATTCCAATATAATTGAAATAGCAAATGCATGTAGTATGGATAAATAAACCCAAAAAAAAATGAAATCACTCCACATAGATTCAGAAAACATCATGTTAAGGATTCAAATGTGTATCAATTAGCAATTTAGAATCTTTGACTTCATACCTAACATCACCAGCGTAATCTACACTCCGGGATGGAGGAGCACAAAAAATAACATAAGGGAACTGACACACTGCCTTTGATTCCATTACAAATGGGTTGATCCCAATTTTGATCAATTCATCATGATCATCTGTGGTCATTGTCTGCCCAAATATTTGGCAACCTGGATGTTCCTGCTCCAAAGCATTATTAAAAATGTTTTAAGTCAGCAAGCTTTCAGAATATAGCATAAAGAAATGAAGAATTATAAAGATATCAAATGATATTGCTGAATCATTAATTAATCTGAACGCAATAAACATTTTCAAATATAACCAAATAATTCCAGGAAAGAAAACATAGTAACAAACAGAGTTAAAAACAAAAAATGCTGAGCAGAATCAAAAGACAGTTAATATTATCAAATGGAATCATGCAATAGCAGTGCTTACTACTGCCCACTAACAAAACGATACATGTGTATCTAAAATGATCATATACAAATCATTGTATCAGAAAACCAATGACTCCTACTCCACAAACATCTCCATATTATGTTCCTAGAAATTAGATTAAGAAAAAGCAACATAAACATGTGACATTAGATTCTATTGCAGGGTGATACTTAAGGAGAATGCTCTGAAATTAGGTTTACATGTCTATTTGGGGGCAGTAAAATATATTGTGCCCTTGTCTGATATGGGCTTGGACCATGATCAGAGTGATTTTCACAATATATCTGATTTAAGTGGTGCGATATTCACATATACTGAATAAAGCCACAGTACTTCAAACCTTAAATCATTGGTATACCAATGGGGTATTAATTGTCCAGTAAGGCTGGCTTTTGTACCATCTTGAAAAGTTGTTATATGACAAATAAGATTCCCGAATGAATTTCAAAAATGATATATCATCATTTTAGATTGCTGAGGCTTCATTCTAGAAGCCGACAAAGATAAGGAGTCAAACATTACTAAACATCACGTGGTATCTTAAAAAAAATTGTGGTTAGCCTAACAGTGATCACTGTCAACCATTCCACACTACGGAAAAAAAAATGAATGAACAAAACATAAAAACTAACTGGATTCTTTAATATGGTCGGCATTCATTATGAAGCAGGAAATAGGAACCTTAAAATGTTTCTGCAGCCTAAAATGCAACCACTCCTCAAATCTAGTTAATTAGAAGTAAAAGGTGATCATCTCAAATGAAGTACTCTCTTTTGTGTTTTAATGAATGAAGTCGTCAATGTTTCCAAAAAAAAAAAGTAAAACCTGTCGCCATTTTTCTGCAACCATGCGACCAAGTACGCCAGGCCCTACAATCAACAGGTCACTTTCCCCAACCAAACCTGCAGAAGAAACTTCTGGTCCCTCCTTAGGTGTCCCTACATCAATTGTAAAATAATTAAGAACAATGAAACCGAGGTACCCGTATTGAGCTTCGTTATTACATGTCTGCAGATGTATCCTACAATTTCCATGCACTATATAACTAGTGTTTTATTAGTAATATTATATAATTCATTTTACTGTATAATAATTGAAAAGAAAATGTTGTAACCTAAAGAAAGAGTCTTGTTTGCTGAAGAGATTGCTACATAGCTGTTGTAACTTTTTCTTCTCAGTTTCAAGGGGTCGTGGTTCATTACTTTACTGGCCTGCTCTAATGTCTACTCTTTACTTTTAAAGTATGCTGCATAGACACTACAAAATGTGTCCGTACCCATGCGGACACTATTAGACACTCGCATCCATGTCAAACACTTGTAGACACTCATGCCCGTTCTTCATGGATTATTTTAGTGTTTTTAACATTGCTTTCTAAGAAAACTAAAATATTACAATACATTCCCTTCTTAAAAGCTTTATCACCTAAATGTGTAGAGTAAACTAGTATATTATTTTTTATTGGTGTTATTTGTGCACCTTATTTTCATTTAAAATAAACTCAGATTTAATTTTATTTAAATATGGTGTTGCGTCTCCGTGTCCGATTTTTTTTTGGGTCACCGTGCCCAACACCTCTCACCCGCGTCGGACACCGACACTCTTACCCATACTCATGCAACTTAGCTTTTAAGCAAAAGTCATGTTTCCTCTCAAATATTTAAAACAAAACTTGCAAATGAACCCAAAAAAAAAAATGAAATATTTACTTTCATAAGCATACTGAACACATTGAAATTGATCGTCATTTTATTCCTGAGAAAGTCTCATGTTAAATTCTCTCCATTCCTTACGTTTGTGCCATACTAGCATGTTTTAAATGGTAATTAGAAAAGAAAAGTAAATATTATATATAGATTAGATGAGCAATATTGAATGGCTAAGATTTGTAAGTGTAATCCACCCACAGAGGAACCTACAATCTGAGTGGCTAAGTTTATTATGAATGAGTTTTAACCATTTAAGTATGCTAGTTGATTGATAGTTTACAGATTATGATGACTAGAGGCCTGTTTAACAGACTTAACATGGAATACAAATTTTGGAACATGCAGAGTTCTCCAAAGAATTACATGTTTAGTTAACCAAAATATTCTTAATCCTTAAAGAATTTGATCCATTTCAAAAAAACAAATAAAAAATTCAAATTTTGAATTCAAAGAGATTTACAAACTCCCACATAGAAATGTCACATGGAATTCTAAAGCCTGAATCACTTTAGATAGTGGAGTTCTTAGATTCCAGCTAATAATTCTAAGCCATCACTTGTGCAACCACAAAAGTTTTGGAATTTAGTAGACTGCATAACTTCAGAAATATATGCGATCAAAAAATCTGTGAAAAAATGCTATTGCAGAAGTTCTCCAAATTGTACAATTAAAGAATTTGCTCATTACAGAATTTAGAGATAAATTTTGCTGAAAATTTCTACTGAACACGCTTTAAGCTGTCAGGGTTTCAATATATAATAGGTGGCAGGTTGTTGGCCCCATCATAAAAGGTAACATGTGGATTCACATGCTCACCAAAAATCAGCCCCAAATAAACATTATCATTCATCTGATCTGACAGCAAGAAATTAAACAGCAGAATGATCTTGTGTTTGGCCAATCAGTTTCACTACCTTAAGATCAAATGGATATCAAAGTCAAGCTGGGGTTAGTTTCCAAAATCATGTGAATCCACACATTTCCCATCAATACTGGGTTCACAGGGCCCGACAGATAGGCCACATTCCATAAAATTGACTTGGGTATGCCCGACTACATTTAAGGCGAAATACTTAAGGCGTTTTCCCGCCAACAATAGAAACTGTAGGATGTCTTTGGATGTGGAGAGAGGACCAGTTAGATTCTCCAGGAGAAAGCCAGAAGTGGCGACTCTCACTCTCCTGCAAGTGGAGAATCAATGTAGTGAAAATGTAATCCTGTTGTTTCCATATTTATTGATGAAAAGGTTGGGAGAAATGGTAGGATAATGGTGATTTCTCCAGAGAAAGGCCACTCTCCAACACCAAGACTCCGAGATAGAGAAAAGGAGATTGAGGTCAGTACTGACCAACAGCGGAAAAGTGGAGGGGCACTACCATCAACGGTCTACGCTTCATCTGGAAATGGAAGTGGGAGATGGAGACCGTACATCGACGGGACCGAAGAGGAAACGGAGGTCCCACATGCAAGTGGGAGAACGACTGCCGTCCGACGAAAGGAGTGGAGAGTTGTGAGAGAAGGATTTCCATCGAGGAAGAAAGAGAGAAGAAGACTGAATGTTTGTCAGTATGTCAAATATCAATGGCCAGGGTGCCCACTTCGGTCGGGCCTGACCATAATACTAAAGCCTTACGGCGAAGGTCACATGGAGCGTTACGTCCACTTTTTTTATTTCAAAAGTAATTTTTTCATATAATTTTATAAAAGAGTAATGATATATTTTAAGCCTAGAGTGTCAATAGGTCTCGTCTTCTTTCCTCAATGATTCTTAAAACATGTGTAATTTTTTAATCTGTATACGTTAAGTATGATCGTGTAACAACATATAATAAAAGTAAAAATTGACTCTCAAACTAACCCCTCAAAATTCTCATGGACTATGTTTGAAGGGAGAAAATGTGAGATTTTTCTTCAATTATTCACACTTTTTCTTATTTAATTTTCTTAAGAGAAAGTAAATCTTACAAGAGAACAATAGAGGGAAAGATGGTGCTACCTTTATTTGTAAATTTTTTAATTTATTTTAAAAAATCTAGTGAGAACATATTTTAATTAAAAAATATTTTTTATTAAATATTAAACCTTTTAGAGTCAAAATTTTGAATAAAGAATATTCTAGACAATTGAAAAATATTTAAAAATTGGAAAACTAGAGAAGAAAATACCTAATATAAAATTCATGTTCTTTAGTGTCCCATAATGTTATATATTTTCTACTATAGTACCTGGATTTTTTTTAAAAAAAAAACCCTTAATTTCATAAAAATGTTAAAAAATTAATAAAATCAAACAAAAACACTACTAACTATATCAATCATATAAAGACATCTCCATTCAATTTCGTAAATACTAATATTGTTTCATTAAATTATTTTACAAAAAACCTCAAAATTGAGATTATCTTAAAGTAAAAACTGAAAAAACAGATAAAATAATTCAAAATAGTCAAACCTAAAGAAAAGCAAAGGTTTTAATGGCAAATGTCTTTCAGACATAAAGAAATTGCTTTGAAACCTTCCTAAAATCAAACAATACAAAATTTAAAATGTTAGATTGTTGTAACAACTCCCATACTATGCTGAATCCACCAATACCATACAATTGTTTAACGGCCCGTATTGCCCATATCACTGTCACCCATACATATTAGCCTTGCTGAATCCATACACATCGACCAATACGATACATATTATCCAATTTTTTAACTTTAAAATAAATGAAACCGTGGTCTTGGTCGAAAACATTATTAAATTTTGTTACCCGTCCCTATCAAAAAATGAATTCAAGTCTATTTTTTTATATTCTATAGAAAGAGCTGTTATTCAATTCAAGAAGACATAAATCTCTCATTATTCATTCACTTAAAAAATGACCAACAGCCCGAAAAAATTAGGTTGTGATCCAAGGACCACCGCAGTATTGATGGCAAAGCTTGCGGTGGGCATAATGATCAACTGCAGCATCCAGCCTAAGTGAAAAAGGAAGAAAGGGAGGGGGGTTGCAGCGGGCTTTAGGTCAACCTAATTAAATCCATTTCCATTTCCATTTCAGATTCTAGATTCCTCTTGTTCTCATCCTATCATCTGCTCACCACCACATCCATGTTGGCACAAAATGCAAAAGCAGAACTCAGCATACATCCTTTTACCATAGCTGGAAATCAGATAAAGGTCATTGCATGAGGGTTAAACAACAAAGTGCAAAGAAAACAGGATCAAATGTAATCTATCTCTATCCATAGGATGTCGAACTTGTAGTTCAAACATGGATCCCCACCTTGCTCTCTCCAAACACGACAAGCAATAACAGAAATGGTGATTAAATGGTACTTATATCACTCCCAATTTATTGGGTCAACATCAAACCCTTGTATCACTCAACCGCCACTCTATCAAAGACCACAGAATTGGCCACTTTGAAATGCAGCTGACACAATCTTTCCTATCAACAAGAATTTTCCTACTGGAAGTAAATGGATACCAGAGGGATGTCAATGTCATTATCATCTTCATCTTCACAGGCCACGACGACGTCAAGGTGGTGCCTGTGTGGTGGCAGGTCTACTTTTGCAATCTCTCGAGCCAGATCCACCACTTTCTTGTCCATCCGCTCCTTGTGCCTGATAAACATGCTGTTGTAGAGCAGGCATGTCCCACAAGAAATGCTGTAGGCATTCAGCCCCTTGTCCTTGAGCCACTGAAGCAGTTCCCTCAATGTCAGGTTCTCTCTTATTATCCACCGATCCCATACTGTCCAGCTCATATCTTGATGTTTGATCACCTTTGGTGGTACAGGCTCAGCCATAGAGAAGAGTGGCAATGCCAGATTGGCAAATGTGTTGCGATAGTCCTCCAGCTTATGTCCACCAGACAACACCTTGTATAGCTCTAGGCAGATGAGCCCAGTGGCCATTGCAGTGGAAGTCGCAATGGCAGGGATGATCCTCCCAGCAATGAACCTAGCTTTCAATTTGTCAACTTCAGGAATGGAATAGTTTCTTGCCCGCATGTTAGCAAGACCTGCAATGAGGTCCATGTGGTAGTTTGTATCATCATCCTGCATGAAACACGAAAAGGAGCATAGTGAAAATGCATACTTGCAGCCAAGTAGGAGAAATAGGTGTACTTAAAATTACAATAAAAACAAATAAAAATTTGGCAGGACCATTTAATGTAAATACATGTAAACTAATGATCCCCCACTCCAGGTTGCTGCATATTACATTGAGCAGACCTATGTGAGGCCCACTTGAGATGTAATAAAAGAAAATCTCAGGTACATGCACAGATATTTATGCATTTTTCTCATCAGTTGGTGATATGATTCATGTAGATAGCAACAATGAGAGCAGCAGTTGTCCAAAACTACACGTCATCAACCACTGAAAAACACATGTACATCACCTGTACACTGCTATACAGGTTAGACCTTTTAACTTGAATATGCTGCCTACAAGAATAAACATAATTGGACAAGTGAAGTCATGCTTTTCAAGGGCCCAAAATTTAAATGACTTCCAAAATATTGAAAGTGAGACCATATTGGAATGGGGTCAAATTGGGAGGATTCGATTGGCAGGAAGTGAGATGTGTCAAGGCACCAAAGGTTTACACATACGGCCCACTTTCCACTGGGTGCTCATGGTGCTTACATGAGCACTAATGAAGAATATGGAACCTGTGACTATGCTTAGATGAGCCTATTGAAGAATATGGAACCTGCGAATGGCATGACACTTCATATTCTAAAGTTCCCATTCCAAATGAACATCAGTATCGCATTGACAATGATTTTAGATAGAAAGGCAGACAGTATACAGAATGTACCAAACAATGCCAAAATTTACTAGATAGCATGTAATTTTGGGTAACATTCATAGAAATCTAAATCATGGTACATAGTTGTATGAAAAAGGAACCTTTTCAAACTGTATCGGGTTCATGCGGAACCCAGTTGGCAGCTTCTTGGCACACTTCTCCAGCTGCACAATAAGATCACTGATTACTGCAGCATCATCAATAGAGGCTGCAGACAAACTTGTGGCTTTCTCATCAGTAACAATCTTTACCCCTTGCTTGGGCTGGAATTCAGGCACCATCACCTTATTGACAGCATCAGCTAGCTTATCAGCAGTCTTGGCCCAATCAGGTACCGGAATTCCAAACATTTCTGCTCGTAATATGGATGCAGCCATAATGAAGTGAAGGTGGCTAGGATCAACTGATGAGAACTGCAATGGTCGAGGGAAACGCTTAGGAGCTGACCAAAATGGAGCTCCTGTACTGGTCATGGAGTCTTCAGGGAAAGTGAAAGTCAACTGCTTCACACGGTTACCATAGTAGTCCTCAAACCTGGTTGCAGATGTAAGTCACGATCTCAGTAACAGAGACTAACAGAAACTGTTGCTAAATTTTTCTGTGTTGTTTGCAACTGCAAATGGGTTGGAATTAAAAGTCTTGTTTCTAAAGAATCATATGAAGTAACGTGAAAAAAGAAAAAAGAAAAGGAAAAAAGAGAGTTCATATCAAGTTCTGTCACCAAGGGGGAAAGGGAAAAAGTGAAGAGAGATGGAAAACTGTACTTTAGTCGTGCCCAGGTAATGCAGTCTTGGAATGTTTCACATCGCTCTGTGTCAAGGCACTCAATAACACGTTCCAAGAGATTCCTAGCTTGTGCATCCCCTGCAGTTTTCATACTAGATGTATACTCACTTGGATTGGATAAAAATGTGTTCACTTCAGCAGGTGTTTTCTCAAGCAGCCCCTCAAACTCGGAACGGGCCCATGTCAAACAGTGATCAATGTTGTGTGGAAATGAATGAACAGTGCACATGGGAGCCTGTTTCTCAGGTGGGTCTCTGGAGGCCCCATAATTCTCTGTCATATGGGGGATGACCATCTGCGTGTTGCACTTCGCACCTAAAGTTCCAGAGTCCAAAAGAGGTTTCTGGAAATATAAGCACCTGAGATCCATGTAAATCCTAGCATTTACATTATCAAGTGCATTGATGACAACATCTAAACCCTCCCAAAATTCATCCTTAAACACATTTTCTGTCTCTGGACTCGCACGGTTTTGCAGAGCTTTTATATGAATACTGGGATTTATCGAACCAGCAGCAGAAGCCGCTACAGTGGATTTAGCTTGTCCAATATTCCAATCACGGAAGAGAAACTGCCTACTGAGATTACTCTTCTCAATCACATCATCATCCGTTACAGTTAGCATTCCTTTGCCACCACAACAAACTCCCATCAGTGCTAAATTCTTCAGAAACTCGCAACCAAGAGCACCAGATCCAACAATAAATACTTTCGCCTCGTTCAGCTTCTTTTGGAGCCTGGATCCAAATACTGAGATTTGCGCATCATAACGGCTATTTAATGGCTTCAAGTCATTGGGGTCCAGTGGCTCAGTTGGGAGAGACTCAACTGAATCAAAGTAAAAGAACTGACAAAAACAAAGAAACATGTAAATTAGAATAAATAAACCTACAGATCAGATATCAGAAACCCACATCAACATACCCTTTTTTAGTAACTCATTGTTCACAAACTTTTTTGTTTAGCGGTAAAGGAGAAATTTCATTAATAAAATAAGAGAGATACAAAGAGAAGAAAAGGCAAAAACAACAAAAGGGGGCCTAAGAGAGTTAGGCCAAACAACAAACAAGAAAAGCTAAGCAGCAACAAAACACCAAACCACCATAAAAACAGTTACCCTCCCGATAAATGAAATACGCCCCGACTCGGCCCTTCAACCCCATTTTTAGCAAAAAAGTCTGCTATGCCAATAGCCGATCGACTGATTTGCGAAAAGGACACCTCCCGACCCGCAGATAATCCTTTTATTTCCCTGACTAGTGTGACTAACCTCCATGGAGGACGCTTCTCACCCCTAGCCCATTTAACAGCGTGGGAAGGATCACTTTCAATTTCTAATTTTGCTCCCCCTAAGCTCGCTCCTAAGGTCAAGGCTCTCCAGATACTAAGAAGTTCCACCTTATTAGATTCCTTGGTCCCCATAGCTTCTGAAAACACAACACAGATAGAACTCATATGATCCCTAAGAACACCTCTAATTCCTGCCGGACTAGGTTTACCCCTAGCAGCCTTGTCCACATTAAACTTAAGGATCCCCCGAGGAGGGGGGAACCACACAACTTGTTTTTTCCTCATCCATGGATTGGGCTTCAAACAACCATCCCAAGCCTGATACAGATCCCCTACTCTAAGATCCTTGAATTCTTTATTAGAACACAACCACGTACACAAACTCCATTTTGCTTTATAAAAAAGATTTAACTTCCAATGATTGCCCCTCAAAGGTCCTAGAATTCCTCTCCTTCCAGATAGTCCCCTACTCTAAGATCCTTGAATTCCTTATTAGAATACAACCACGTACACAAACTCCATTTTCCTTTTTGAAAAAGATCATTAACTTCTGATGATTGCCCCTTAAAGATCTTAGAATTCCTCTCCTTCCAGATAGTCCACAAGACAACCGCCAGTGTCGAATCCCGGAGTAGCTTCCTCCTATTCCTCAAGCGGTGGATAAATCACAACTCCATCAAACCCGCCCAAGTTCCAGAGCTAACCCAAGATACCCCCATAAGCTTCAGAAAACCACTCCAAAGCCTCCAAGAAACAGGGCATGAGACAAGAATATGGCCGATAGTTCCATCAGCTTCAACACAAAGGGGGGACTTGGTATCACCATCCAATCCCAACAGGCCTCTTCTCCTAAGCTCCATCCTTGTTAAGATTTTACTTTTAGCACAGCACCAAGTGAATAATTGAACCCTCGGAGGAGCAAGGCTTCTCCAAACACGGGGCAGCAGCCCGAAAGATCCAAGTACATACTGAGAAGATAGCTCAATCAAAGATTTTACTGAAAAGACACCCGAAGAATCACCCATCCACACCATCTCATCTTCGCCATCTAGATCCAAACGAAATTCCCCCAACTGGGCTATAAAATCATTTAGACTCTCCACGTCAAATTCCCTCAGTTCTCTCCTAAAATCAAGCTGCCACGACATGCAACATTCACCCACACAGCAAGCATCTTGCACCAAAGCCTCTCTGTTTCTAGCTTCCCTGTAGAGTCTTGGAAACCTGTCTCTCAAAGGCCTATCCCCTAACCATAAGTCCTTCCAAAAAGAGTCCGATTACCCTTGCCAACGATAAGACGAAGACTGCTCCTAAAGAAATTACCAACCTTCGATCTACCTTGGTAAATTCTCCACCAAGCTTTAAGCACCGTTGAACCCGATTTATTCACTTCCTCCCCCAAACTCCAACCATTTACGTCCGAGGTATGATACTTAGCAGTTAGAATACAAACCCAAAGGGCTTTCGTTTCCCTTCCAAAGCACCAGCTCCACTTACACAATAAGGCCTTCCAAGAAGATCTTCATTACAACATGTAAAGACTCAGTGGACTCAACTAATTGATCCTAGAAGAAAGGTTGTCATTTCAATTCTTGTCGCAGATGCATATTCTAATTCTCTTTTTTTAATGACATTCACTTTGACTTCTCAAAATGTGGGCTATCACTTGAAACTATTAAAAAGATGCTTAAATCAGCTCAATATACTGTTTTTTTTTTTTTAAGACACTTAAATCAGTTCAATATACTTTTAACCAACCATATATTTAAATTTACACGATAGTTTTATGAGACTCAGCAAAAGCTTGAGTCAAGCAACTCTGGTGTATGTTGAATTGATTTTAAGAATTTTTCAGATGACATTTCAAAGCATGATATTCTGTCTGAAGTCTAACCTGGGAAAGAGGATGGAACTTCCCTGAGCAAGCTTTCACAACCTCTTGCCCAACAATGCCACCAAACATGGCAGCCATAGGATTCAAAACTGCTCTAGAACCATAGGCAAAATGGCGTAGGAGATTATTGTCAATCTCTTCCAGTCTGCCTTCTCCTGAGCTTTCATTGATGCGTGTGGCCAAAGCTATCAACTTCTGAGCATCCTCTTCTGAACCAGCCAGAGGAAAACGTCCCATTTCACAGATAAATCTATCAAGTGACTGAAACGCCAAATGTAACAAAGATGGACGGTCAAACTTTGAGAAGTCACTCAGAAGGAAATCACCTGGATCTTTGAGAGCATCCCTCAAAGGTTTGAAATGAAGCACCTTTGGTTGCTTTACTTGAGTGACTATACCACCTTTTTCGTAATTACTAAACTTAGTTGTGTCTTCTTCAAGCATAAATGAGAATGGTCTGGCATTTTTTACTTTTCTTGGCCTTCCATCATTGAGTTCTGTCATGCCGTGAACCTCAGAGAAAACAACCAGATCCCCATCTTGAAACTCAAGCCGCTCATCATCAACACAAGATACGAGAGCAGGATTGTCATTGCTAATTGATGCAATGATTCCTGTATGTGGTTCCTCGCCATCAACATCAAAAACAGTGAATTTCGGGCCAAAGTCGCAAAAAACACTACCAAAAAGGCCTCGAACTTCAGACTTAATAAAGGAAATCGGAGGTTGGTGGTTGTGACAATAATCATCGAACTCAATTGCTTTCTCTAGGCTGATATCTGTGAAAACCACAGCCTGCAATGCAAGAAATTTAGAAAGTGTTAGATGACATCATATTATCCATCAAGAGAAATAACTCATCTTCTAACAACAGAGAATATGGAAATTTTGAGCTCTATAGGATTCTCTCACGGAATTATGAATGATCCATATATAGATCTTATTTACATATCAAGTTGAAGAAAGATACATTATAAAGCTATAACAACTGATCAGATGTAATCAGTTGCATAGAAGTCTCAAGCATGGTTCAAAATATTGGCTGATACAAATGTCTTACCTAGATCTTATGATTTTGTTAAGAAACTTATGGTATGTGCCTGGAAGGGGCCAACTTGGGGTATGAGCATCAAGTTGGGTCAACATAGTATAAAATAGGCTTGAAGACTTGCTTTTCCACATTCCATCAGCTCTAGAGCTTTTCGCATATTGAATTGGTACCTAACATTTGGTATTAGAACAGGTAGAAAGCATTGGATTTGAATCCTAGATGAGGCGACCTATAGAAAGGCCTACCTGGTGCCAAAGTGAAAATTGCCACAATGGTGGAAAGGCTACCTAGTCCAAAGAGCCACCATAGAGTGGACCATAAGACGTCGGTTTAGCAGTGTGGCGGTCTGTTATGTGTCTAGTGGGTCCCATCTTGGGTATTGGTGTCAAGCTAGACCAGCCTAGTATGGGATAGAGTTAAGGGCTTAATTTTTTGTTATGATGAGGGCATCACAAGCACAATTAAAGACAAGATGAAGATTGAAGATAAAGACTTCATTTCCATAGCATGCAAGAACTTTGATCCAGCAAGAATGGAAGACTTCATACATCATGCATGAAATTGAGAGCAAAATTGAACCATTAAATAACCGTCATGATGACCTTAGCCATGAAATTGCTCGATTAGCCATAATTGAGTATGAGAAACACATTGGTGCCAAAGACCCGTATTCCCAACTACAAAAGCCACCCAAAATCAGCCTAAGTTTATGTCATATGGGTCCCATGCTTCAAATCCACCAAATTGAGCCCCAATCAACCCTTTTAGCAACCCAAATCCAAGCATTTAGCCTTTAACAAAAAAATTCTCTCACATGCATGGAGGAAGGTTGGAAAGCGGCAAGAATGAAGTTTTAGAAAGCTACATGGTGTGGAGACCTCATCCAACCAAGCTAAAAGCAGCAATACATGTACTTAGAAGCTTGGAACAAATGGCTAGATTTGATCCTTGGGAAAGGAGGTGGAATGGATGGTTTAGATGGATGGCAATCTTTGTAAATATTTTTAGAGTTTTTGCGTATAAATATAGGCCATTGGCTATTGTATAAAGCACTAAGAAATACAAATCCAATTTTGCATTTGTAGTTCAAGTTCTCCTCTCTCTCTTTGAGTTTGAGTTCTTGGGTTTCTTAGTTCTAGTTTGGTTTTCCTAGTTCTAGTTCTAGTTCCAGTTCCATTTTTTGTCCAATTACCTTTGACAAATTTTGCAATTAATTCTAGGATTTGATTCAAGGAATCAATTCTAGAATTCCATATTTTCTTGAATAATCATGCATAGTGTCAATTTCGCCCAAGGAAGTCATTAGCCTTATCTCTCTATTCCGGTGAGAATTAGAGGTTTTGGCCTATTGATGCGGAACACCATACGAGTTTCCATATTTAGCAAGTTTCTATATTTAGATTTAAGATTTCTAGCTTTGATTGTATTTTTTCTTTCATTTATTTGTTTAGTCCAGTAATTGGTTTTGTTTGGAGAAATTTAGTGATTTTACATATAATTAGAGCTTTCTAATCATTGAGTATAGTTTGGTATTTGTTTATTTGAGGGTATTTTAGTCTTTTTCATGTTTTTAAGTCATTATATATGTGATGTAACCACTTCATACGGGATTGACATTAATGATGAATAAAATTGAAGTTTTCTTCCGCTGCTTATGCGATGAGAGTAATTTGGGAGTGATTCCTTTGGCGTAAGGCCTTTTTGACGTGAAGCCTAGCTTGAGACTACCATCTTTCCATCTTCGAGTATTCTTCTTCTATCTCTTTATCTCTCTTCCTCTCTCTTTTTCCTTTTCTTCTCCTTGAATTGTTGTCCCAGAAACATCTCCAAAACTTGTCCTAAATCTGTCCCAAAAACAACCCCAAAACCTATCCCAGATCTGTCCCAAAATCTATCACAGTTCAGCCCCAGATCTGTCCCAAAACAGCCCTAAGACCAGTCTCAGTTATGTCCAAGATATGTCCTAGACCTATCAGATATGCTACTACATTTAAATCTGTATCTTAGACATGTACAACCCTCTTCTTAACCCTTTTACTGTTGTTCTACACCTTTTCTTTTTGCCGTTATTAATTGATTAAGTAATTTCAGCCATATTAGATTTTAGGATGCATTATTTTTATTTAAATTTAGGCATTTAGAGTCACCCCATTAGTTGTCCTGCATCACCTATCCTCTTTGAAGCTTCTCTTGGACTTCTATCAAATTACCGAGTCGGATCTTCAGGAATTCTTCAATTTGAAGGTGGATGCATAGGTAGGCTTTACACCCAACCCTACCCTTCATCACATTAGCTCTAGGGCCTTTGGCATAATGGTCAAGTACCTAAAAACTCCACTAAAACTTTAATTTTGAACAAAGATTGTTGGATTTAAATCACCATCATGCAACAGCATTTGTCAAAATTTCTTCCAAAAAAATGCTATATGTAATTATTCAAACCAGCTAATAAATTTTGTTCAAACTCTTTTTGTGAAGTTTCTCAGTTTTGGGGTTGGGTTTTGTATTATTCACGTTCAGTAAATGGTACAATCAGCAATAGACCAAGCAACACAATTTACCGAGCATTTTTTAGCAAAAATTCTTATCTGCAGGTTGGGTTTTGTATTGTTCTTTAACCTTTTTTGTTACTTTTGGCCCTTTTTTTCTTGAAAGATTAACCTTGTTGTTACCTCAGTCTTGGCTCCATTTTAACAAGCAACTTACTGGTAACAATCAGAACAATAGGAATGTCAAAATGGAGTAACAATCATATAGGACAAATGCCATAAGGATTTTCCTGCGACATTTTAAATAGGACGGTGACATGCTTGTGGGGGGCACCAGCCCCATCCAAAGGAAGGGAATGCTCACTAGATTATCTACATGCCAAAAGTCAGCCCATCTGAAGTTTCTTTGACCAATCTATGGCCATGAAGTGGATGGTCAAATGCGAAACAACTCTCTTATTATCCAATTGTTTATTACTTAAATTGATGGTCTTAAATTGAGTACCTAGGAACTTCAAATGGCAGGTCTATTCTTTAATGTTTAGTCTAGGGGATATTCCCTTTCATTTGGCAGGTCAGTGAGCCCAAAAGTATGCAAGTGTCTTGGTTTAATATGCAAAAAGGGGGATGTCATTTGTTGTGGGACCAAAAGAACAATGTATTTGAGGTCCCTATATGCACAAAATTAAAGTTGAACTAAAATGCCCAAACCAACTAATGTGTTGCATACGATACCATAAACCAGAAACATCCTACGAATGAAATTTATCAATCACAAATTATAAACCTGGAAATCAGATAGTTGTTCTTTGGATAATTTTGTGATCAGGGTGGATATCATCACAGCATTGTTAAGCTCTTGCAGCTTCTGAACACAAGCAAGCGCCCGGTTCTTCCCAACATCACCTTCTGATAAATAGAAATTGCTTGACAAGTCCCAAAGCTCAACTGTCCCTTCGTCATGCAATGTGACAGATTTAACACCAGCAAGAATGAGATTTTTTGCTGCAAAAGACAAATAATCATTTTAAGCTGAGGCAAGAGAGCAATGAAACAGAAAATCAACACTGTCAAAGCTTTTACAGGAATAGAAATGTAAAACAGTTCATATACTAATAAAAAATACTCCATAGTCCATACTCCATACAAATAATGATTCAAAAATCAACAGCCTATAACAAGACTGAGAAAATACAGACATGCAACACATATATATGTATTTACATATGTACGTACACATGTATGTATGCATATAAACCTCAAAGTCATTATCTGACAGTTACAATGATAAAAGAAACAAGGGGTCTGTCTTCCTTTCTTTCCTTTCTATTAAATGGCTGATTCTTCCAAACAAGCCAGCTAATGTGATAATAAAGGCAGAAAATAGAAAGGAAGAAACTACTGCAAGCTTGATGCTTGTCCAAGAATAAGTACCCCTCCTGAAAGAGGGTGTAACCTATATCTATTGTAGCACCGCATCCACACCAACAATAACCCACAAGCCACAACATCCAAAACAGAACAAACATGGAAGGAGAGGTCTACAGAAGTCACTGGCTTCTAAGCTCAGATGACATGGCTGAAAGGATGGAGTTATACAGAATCATGTGGAGTATGTAAATGTTGAAGGTGGACTCATGATCATCCCACGTCCTAATTCTTGATTTTTGAACTTCAAAGTCAAAGCATTAAAATCATTTTTGTTTTAATGACTTGAGTCAACTAGGCGCTCATGGTTAAGTATTTTTATTTCAAACAAGATCCTGCAACACAGTTAGTAAGAGCACTCTCTCTTTGTGGTTTTTTTTTCTCTAGTAAGGGCACATATACTGATACTGAGCCCCAGCCATAAGCTAATTCAATCGAAGCAATATAGCTTTATAAATCACAAAATGATCTAATAAAAATTTCCCAACTTGAGATAAGAACTACTGGCAATTTTTGGAAAAAGAAAAGGGTAGAGGATAATTTAAGGACAATATCATTTCGAATCATCAACAATTTCATACATACATTCCATCGTCAAAACATCACAAAAGTAGGGGAGGGGGACCGAGCAAGATCTTCAGGTAATTATACACCAATTAAGACATCAAGGTCTTGTTGGGTACCTCCAAATTTCTAGTTGAATGAATTGTGCTTCCATGAAATTCCAGACTACACACAATTAATAGAGATGTCGAGAGGATAGGACAAAATTCTGATTCATCTAAAGAAATATAAAGCTATTAAACACTCCAACCCAATGAAAGTATCATATCAAATAAACACCAAAAGAGCGGCATAAACAGGAAAGATCAAGATGTACACTTAATTACACACCAATTTCGACACCGAGGCCCTGCATCCCAGAGACAAGGATGTTCGAGGCAAAGAGCCGCCGCATCGTCTCCCGCCCATAGACGGCGAGCTGCCGGCTGTGTAGATCCTCATCGATGTTGGCAGGATCACTGCCGTTGCTTCTGTTGTGCTTGTTATCCATCTTGGTGAGCGATGAAGAGATGGAGTGGTCGGCGGCGTCTACGAGCTTCAACGGCTTCTTGGGCAAGATTTCTGTATTTTCAGTTCCGTTTCCGTCTCTCTCTCCAAACGCTCTCTTTCTAGGAAGCATATAGCGCAATAAACTGCTCAAAACCCAGTCCCAATTTGAACCATTGAATCAACCACGATAGTCAGCCGTAGCACAGATGAAAATTTCAGAAATGGAATTTATACGAAGAAAATCAAACCCCAATAACTATTACTATAAAATATAATTATTTCTAGAAAGGGAAGATCGTACCGATGAGAACTGGCGATAGGGGAGTGCAACAGTGAGAGAAGCAGACGAAGAAATGATAAGCTTTTCTACTACTTGCGCACTTTGCTTCGGTAGGGATTTTAGACAAGGACATATACAGGGATGTTTGGTGATCCTCGTTACCACCACAATTGATACATGAAAGTTATGTCGAAGGATATTTAGGGTCCCTTATTTAGGAGTGTCGCGAGTTTCAAACTCAGTATAATTAAAATCAAAATAAATAGATTTTGATAAAAAGATAGGTATTTGTTTGAGCTTTTAAATGGAATTGCATTTAGATTTATAATTAAATTATGGGTATTTACAAATATTTTTAATGGATGATAAAATGAGAGAAATAGGATTGAAATGGTTTAAATCTTTGGGTAGAAGATCTAAGATAACCTCAATTTGAGAAATTGAGATATTATTAGTTTCACGAATAAGAAATAAAAGTACACAAGTGAAAATATGAAAAGATATGATATAAAGTATAATTTATGATAAGATCAAATAGAAAAATAAAACTACAAAAATCAACCCCTCGTAAACAAGATTGTGAAATTATGACTATAACGATGATGATGATTAACTATTGATTTGAATGCAACTTTAGGTGTATTAGTATTCATTGAAAATATATGCATTGAATATAAATATGGTAATGAAAAAATTGTAGTACCAAATTGTTGATTGTATATATTATTAGCTAAACTTTAATGTTTTTATTTTAATTAATGATAAATATAGCTGACAATTTAATATTTTCAGTAATATTAAATCATTACTCTAAATTATAATGCTCAAACTTTAATGACAAGTTGAAAGCAAAAGCAAACTATGGCACTGATATAATAAAAAGGAATAATGTACATATGGCAGTGCTTCACTTCAATCTTCTTTTGGCTAAAATTGAAATTAATGGAAATAATTTTTTTGATTGTGGTAATGAAACCTAGGAAATCCCAAAAAAAAAAAAAAAAAAAATTAAAATGAACTATTATATCTTAGTCAATGCATAAGATGCACGGTTGCAAATTAATTGTGGAGGCAATAGAATAAGCAATTAAAAGGATGAAAATATTTGCCTAGCTAAGGTAGCACATATGTATAAATACATGGCTCTTGGTTTGAATAAGCTATCACCTTATTTATTTTAATTACACCTTAAACCCTGTATAATTTAGGTTTAGCCACCTTATTCCCTCTCAATAACACCCATACCCATCTGATAGAGGTTAAGTCCAAGTAACAAACTAACAACAACCCATTCATCCTTATTAAAATGAGGGAAAAGGAACCATAGCAATAAAACTTTGGTCAAACCAAGAATAAATGATGGAAAACTAAAGATGCATTGAAGTGAAACTTTGATGAAAGATTTGATTTTATGCGTGATTTGATTATTGATGTGGTACTATAATTAAAGTAATTTGAAGTTTTGTACTCGACGTGTGCGGATTAGAAAATTTACATATATTCTAAAGATGAATCAGATAAAATGCCTGAAAAATTGAGGTGAGATGCTTAAATATTTTATGTTAAAAAAAAAAAAAAATTGAACACATTTTTTCCTGTTTGTAGCAGATATCATTTTGGTACAAGGTGGTCTTCAATAACTCATTTGCAATCACACAATTTGCACCATCAAAGGTGGTTTTTAATGGGTCATCAGAGGATCTGTTATTGTGCACACAATCAAATGTTTAAAAGTGAAATCCAGTAAAAGAAAACCAACCGCTCGACAAACCAGACGCCACTTTTATTTATAATGGATCAATAAGAAAAGAAGTTAAAAAAAAAAAAACAAATAAACCCTCCACGTACAATTAAACTCTCGTAACACAGGCTGCGTTTGGATGGGGTAACGGGGGTTACCTCTTTTACCCTTGTATAATGGAGGGGTGAGGGTAAAAATTCAAAATTTTATGCTCCTCCTCCTTTTATGAATACTGCTTAGAGCATGGACGTTTTTATAAAACCCTTGCCTCTCTTTGCCACTCTTTACTCTTGTTTACCCCTTTATCTCTCTTTACACCTATGGAGCAAAAATATTTTAAAATATTTTTTAATTAATAAATATTGTTTCATAAAATTTTATTTTTATTTTTTATATTAAATGTATTTAATAAAAAAGTTAATAAATTATCCTCCGTACCCCCTCTTTACACCTATGGAGCAAAAATATTTTTAATTGATGAATATTATTTAATAATTATTTTTTTTATTTTTTTATTATATAAATTTAGTAAAAATTATTAATTCTAATAAACCTTCTAAACCCTCTTTACCCTTCTTTACCTCTCTTTACCCTCCTTTACCCTTGTTTACCCCTCTAAACCCACTTTACCTCTCTTTACACCTATTATCCCTCTTTACCCTTCTTTACCCCCCTTTACCCCTCTTTGCACCTATTACTCTTCTTTACCCCTCTTTACCCTCTTTATCCCTTCTTTACACCTGTTACCCTTCTGTACCCATCTAAACCCTCTTTACCCTTCTTTGCACCTATTACCCTTCTTTACCTCTTTAAACCCTCCTTTATTCTTCTTTACCCCTCTTTGCACCTATAGAGCAAAAGATATTTTAAAATATTTTTTAATTGATGAATATTATTTAATAATTATGTTTTGTTATTTTTTATATTATAATAATTTAGTAAAATTGTCTATTCTAATAAAGTTGTTAATATATTACCCCTCTTTGCACATATGGAGCAACAATATTTTAAATTATTTTTTAATTGATGAATATTATTTAGTAATCATGTTTTATTATTATTTATATTATATGAATTTAATAAAATTGTTAATATATTACCCCTCTTTGCACCTATAGAGTAAAAATATTTAAAATATTTTTTAATTGATGAATATTATTTAATAATTATGTTTTGTTATTTTTTATATTATAATAATTTAATAAAATTATCTATTCTAATTTAATAAAGTTGTAATTTTTTATCCTACATGTTCCAAAGATTAATAAGGTGGACGCTTGGATACCTTCGTCTTTAAAAAAAAGAATTTGAAGGGTTTGTGGAGATCATCATTTTGGTACAAGGTGGTCTTCAATCACTCATTTGCAATCGCCCATTTGCACCATCAAAGGTCGTTTTAATGGGTCATCAGAAGATCGTTTTAATGGGTCATCAGAAGATCGTATTATTTATATTTGTTTAAAAAGAAAAAAATACAAAAAATAAAATAAAAAATAAAACCTCCGCATGAAATCTCTCAATCTCTTTTGTTCACTCTCTCTTATTATCTTCTTTTCTGTTTCTACATGTTTTTGGATCTTGTACCAGGATCGCTCATCTGTCCTGATCCTCAAAACAGTGAAAGTCTTAACTTGACATCCTTTCTTCTTTGTTGGAATCATAGCAGTCCGAATTTGTTTTCACTAGATTTGTATGATAAGTCTCGACCATACATTGGTGAATAAACGTTGTGATATAAATTTTTTTTTTTGAATAATTGGTAAGTAATTTATTAAAACGAATGGGAGAGGAGGAAGGGGAGCCTTAAATAGATTCAGACGATAAACACACAGCCTAGACCAGACAAAGACGACCCACGATTCAAAGAACAAAAATAAACAAAGGGAGCAGTCAAAAGAAAATAAATGCAAATAGATATTAAACAGAGCATTTCCATAGCCCGGGGAAAAAAAAAAAAAAAACAAAGAAACCCACGACCTTGGCGAGGCAAAAGAGCCCAAAGTAGAAACCTAGGAGCCAAACTGGAAATATAATTAGTTAATTTCACTCTTTGAGGATAATTTCAGCTCCCATTCAGGTTTCTATTAGAAATAAACCTCAGTTTTCTTTTCAGTAAGGTAAAAAATTGGGAAAATGGGAGATGATGGATCTTAAGATAAACGCTTGTAAAGGAATGGGTCAAGTTAGATTGGATTTGGGTTGACTTGACTACAGAGATTGACGAACTTTTTGCTCTCCTCAACCCAACCCAATCTAAATTTTTAAAGAATTTCTAACCTAGATTTACACAAATTCCTTTCGAAATAAAAAAATCCTTTGTATTATAAAAAGAAAATTATACACTCCATTTATGTTTATCTTAGTTTAATGTATACTCCCATTCAAAAAATAAGATACATCATTTAGACAAAATTAGAATAAAATAACACCAAAGAATTGATCTATTCGAAGTGGATAACTTCAAAAAATTTGTTCATGTATCATACATGATATTTAGAATCAACATCAATAGAGGCTTTCCTCTTGTATAATGTAAGAAATCCATCAGAGAACAATGTGGATGCAATGTCTCTTAAAATTTTACATTGCTATGGTGATTTGTTAGATAACAATAAAATAAGATTGATGCAACTGAGAATATGATGGCTGATACGAGTCACTCGAGTTACAGCCCATCTCCATAGAGAGAAATGGAAGGCTGCGAGCAGGGAAGATAAAGGATAAACCAAGTCAAAATGAGATCAACTCAATGAACTCGATTCCATCCAAAGAACATTGACATCTCTGATACTGGGGATGTTGCAAGCCTATTCAATACTTTCATCTGTAAGTGTAAAGCTTGCGTATTTAGTGTATCCTCATATGTTTATATCTTTACAATGCCGTATTTGAGCATCATAGTTTTATAATGCTTAGTTTCTTTTTTATATATTGCTTAGGTATCAAATGATATGTAATTTTTCTCGATGCTCCTACTCATTTTCTCGAAGAGTAAGCAGGACTTGAAATAGGACCTTTTCCGACAATATAATATAAAATAAAAATGAGACTCAGACCAGCATTTTTTTTAACGTGGTAAAACTCGTTGAATGGGAAAACCTCCGCGTGCCCATCGATAGACAAAAATTCCACTATGTTCAAGAGATTTTTACAAATAAACTGACTCTGCAATGTTTTGCAAAGACCCACTTAATTCACGGGTCCCACTTAGAGAACAACCCATTAGAGGCAAAAACAATTCTTCTC
The DNA here is from genome assembly GCA_013350335.1 of Chimonanthus salicifolius. Taxonomy (NCBI): domain Eukaryota; kingdom Viridiplantae; phylum Streptophyta; class Magnoliopsida; order Laurales; family Calycanthaceae; genus Chimonanthus; species Chimonanthus salicifolius. The sequence continues at coordinate 35,207,635 of CM023533.1, read as the reverse complement.
CACTTGCTGTCCAAGTGCCCACCATCTGTAATTCTAAACAACAACCAGCTCAACAAAACAGGAAGGCTGTAGAAGTGACGATAATACTTGGGTTTCATGGTTTTGCATTTCCAACCGTCCAAGGCTGCCAATCTGTCTGAAGTAGATAGTGAAAACTGGTCCACTGCTTGTTAGAGACAGAGAGTATCGTCCACCAATATGAAGTAATGAGTTGCTGTTCCCTCACTGTTTCCATGCTTGAGACTGGATTAGTGTGCTACCGTCCACAAGTATGCAGTAGGTTTCATGGTCTTCCATTATGAAATCAACACCAATGTTTTCATGTGTTGTTTCACTGTAGATTGTTAGAAATATTGGTGGGATTAATGAAAATATCTCCTGGCCATGGCTGCAACAGCCGTGACACCACCATAGGTGGGGTGGGGTGTGGTCTCTCTGTGCATCAACTCCTTTTTTATGGATCTAAAAGGAGTTACAACTGCTGACCACCACTAACAACCGCCGCCAACCACTATGGGCAGTTGTCCAACTTCAACCCTTTATCCAACTGATCTGAAAATTCAAAATCAGACTAGATTGTTGAGTTGGTGACTCAGTCCTCCATTTTGAATCGATCCGGCTACGGATCATAAGATGCAGCTACTGTGCAACAATTGACAAACGTGTGGTTGGATCTTCCTGGTTCTGATGAAGCACAGCAAGATGGTCCTTAACTGCTGATATGATGAGGCTCAAAGCAGATGAAGGACTTACCTTGTTTCAGGAAAAAATCTCCCAGAAAGGAAGGGCCTACTAATTCACCATGGCCTATGCAAGGTTAAGGATACATTTGAACGGTCCATAAAATTTAAAAAAAAAAAAAAAATCCCAAAATTGGATGATCAGCATTTTCAAATTGTCGAGATTTGGCATGGATCAGTGAACCATCTCCTCTGCATGTATTACAACTGCAATCATGTCACTTAAATTCTTGCATCTACATGTCACAACAGGCACATTTTATTCATCTGGAAGTACAAGATCATCATTTCAAGCTCTCAATAATGCGGCAGAAACTCGCGAGGATTCATTTTACATGTTTTGTTCATGAAAATACCAAATTTAGCAAATAGGGTTCAACTTCAATCAGGATAAATTATATTAATTTCATATAAATCAATATTATACAATCAAAGTTAAAATGAGATCATGACAAGAACACAGGCAGAATCCCTCCCTTACATCACCATGACATGTAAATTAAGAGTACCAGTTAAAGTGAATTCAGCTACCACTGAAAAAGATAGAACCACTATAGTCCCAATCAATCACTGGGTAATGGGAATCAGAAATTTCTGGTGATCAGAATCTGTTCATTGAGGAATGACAGGTGGGGCAATAGTTCGGGTGTTGTAGGAGTTGCAATGGATGCATTTTTGCCCAATTATGTGAAAGAAGGTTTCAGTGGTGTCATTGCAATCATTACAAAGGATCCACACCTGCAAAATTGTGAGTACATTCATTGTTCAGTAAAGTGTTAATTTTTTTTTAAGAAGTACAAGATAAGTGTAAGGTACATAATGGGGAAACAAGAAGTATATGATCAGCTGCAAAAGTGTCTTGGGCCTTAAGTTTGTGCATGTTAGGCTAAGACTTCTGATCATGACTGCCGAAAAAAAAAATTTGTAATGTAGACCTGCAATATGCAGTTCTTATTTGCACCTATTTGCAAGTCTAGAATTCTTAAGGTCACTTCTATTCAGTTAAAAAGTTCAAAGTAATATTCTATTCAAAGAAATGCAATCGTGTGATAGATTTCAGTAGGAATTGACATAAAGCACTCAAAGTTCATACAATTAATTTGAGAAGTAATCTCAAAATATAACAAAGTACATTAGCTTTCTGATTTTTGTTTAGAAAATTTTCTACATAAATGATGGATTTTTTATCATCAAGAGACAACATTTTCATTATAAATAAACATCGAATATTCATAACTTGAACCAACTAAAGAAATGACTCAAGGATAAAGCATGCACCTTCTTGTAGCGATAGTCCTCGGGCATTATAATAGCTTGGATCTGGTAAGAAGAGATTCAAAAAGAATTAGTTTTAGTGTAGCAAAGACCTTTAAAATTAGTTTGGATTTGGTGACAACCTTTCGCACCACGGGTTTGTGGATTCATTCCAACTTAGTATTTTTTTTCCCTTTTAAAAAGAATGATTCCAATCCAAATCTTAATCCAAGGAGAAAAAAAAAACATGACATTAATAATGGGCGAAAAGTTACATGCTTATAGTGCCATTCAACTAGCCCAGTAGTCTAATGCTGCAACATTTTGCAGCATTTCAGTATCACAATCAGGGATGACATTTTGGCCTGAAAGCTAGACGGCTTGAAGAGTCCAACCTGCAACTAAGGTGCATGTCATACCCAGCCAGGATGCAGCTGGTTGGCATCTAGCATTAAAACAATTTGGCCCAAAAGACTGAATTCAAATAGCCCAGCAGCCTACAATAGGACTTGGCACATGCCAACCCCAACCAGAACCAGGTCCATTTACGTTCCCAATCACAAAACAATATTTTCTCATTAGCAGCAGTTCAGATACACATTGATTGGAAACTTCTAATGCAGTTGGAATTGAACATCTAATTCTTTTGGAAGTAATTATCTGTTTTACTTGGGATCATGCTCCACTTAACTCTCATGTTGAGGTTGGGCAAAACTTTAACCATAAAAAAGATTAGCACATCAAGACGATTGAACACCATATAGTGGTCTCCCATGACTTCTCAAAGAAAAGTCAAAGCATATAAAACTTCATATCGACAGTTACACATAATCAACGAGTAATCATCCATAAAATGGTGATTGATAAACAGACACATGGCATGGAGATGATTGGCATGCAAAGTTTCTGCAGAAGGATCTTTTAAACTGAGCTTTGCTAGGGTTCTCTGGCTGAAGACATTGAGAATGAAGTTTGTAAGTCCCATGGTTCTAAGGACATGTTTGTTGGTTTATTGAGAAAAATGAATTCCAACCAAAAACTGGATTCTTATGGCAATTTTTTTCTGAGAAAATGGTTTGGTAGGAATTTGTCTAATCTAGAATCTTTCATAAGTTTGTTTGGCACTAAACTGCATAAAAATTGGCAATAAATTGGTAGAGTCAGGTTGATTTAACCTATTTAATAAATAGATCAAGTCAGGTTGGCTTAGCACATTTTATAAATTGGTTGAGATCGGTAGGTACTACTTTAGATTCACTGTTTAACAATTGGTTTAACCCACTTAACAAATAAGTTCTCTTATCTATGCATTGGATTTGACCATTTAGGATGATTCGAGTTCGGTCAACTGTTTAAAAAATGGATTGTTTCAGGTTGGGCCATTTAATAAATAATTTAGGTAAGTAAGCATGAGCGTATTGAGTCAAGCTTCAATAAATGGACTAGGTTGAGGTCAGCTGACTTAAACTTGGTCAGGTACTTAGATTGGGATAACCTATTTAATAAATGATAAACCCATTTATGATTGTTTTGGGTTGGGCCTACCCATTTGATAAGTGGTTTAAGTTTGGTTGGGCCAAGCTTTTAGTAAATGGGTAGAGTTGGGTCAACCCATTTAAGCTTGGCTGGGTGCTAAAAACAGGTTGTTTAATCATAATAAGGTTAGGTTAATCAATTTAATAAATGTTTAGGTTGGTCAAGTCATTTACTTAAAGGTTGGTGGGATCGTGCCAACTTTTTAAATAACAAGGAATTTAAGATTGTTGATCAAGTGCCTAAATGTGTGCTTCGTAAACTTTCCACAAGAAAACATTTCTCCTTGGGTCTAGACGGGAAAATTTTTGAGCTATCTTCTTAGGAAAATTCGGCCTTGGAAAATCAAATTTCTAGAAAATTTGTGAAAAAAGGAAAACCTGTGCAAACAAATGTGTCCTAAGTGATATTTAAAGTCCTCTGTCTATTAAGTTGTGGTAGGATTCTCTAGACATAATTAGATGGTCAGCCTCCATTGCAGGCATGGGATTATGGAGATCATGGACTTCTTTATGGAAGGTAAATAATGACTAAACCTGCAACTACAAGGTTGCAACACAGATCGCCTTCCACTACTCTACAGGCTCTCATCGAAGATCATGAAACTTACCTTCCACCATGAATGAAAAAGCTAAGTGGTTGGTGAATCTCTAGGAGAGGGGGATTGGATTTTGAAGCTTTCATTGTAAAGGGACATCCCGCTAGTTTAGCTGTATTTTTGTGCATTATTTTTTAGGGTGAATCATGCCATCAACCAAACCTGTAATATTGTATTACAAATTCATTTCCTAATAAATAGGATTAGCTTGTTGAACAATATATAATGACCTCATGGATAGAGGGAAATGCATACAATATAGGAATGATTGTGATAAAATGTCGTCATCATCATCGAAGCCTTATAGCAAGCATCTAGAATCAATTCGTAAAGAGAGAATCTATATTCTTGTAAGTTAACTAGAGGATACTTTTCGCTGATGGTTTTTGCTTCAACTGGTGCACATATTCATCTTTATACTTATATGAATCATGTTTCCCATACTGGAACCATTTACTGTTGCAGTATTTCCCAGCTCTGTTTCACAGCCATTTCTTCTATCACATGTGTAATCTAGTGCTATAGTTTTTTTTTTTGGAAAGGGAACTTCATTAATAAAAAGGGGAGAACAACAGAACAAAGAAAACAATGAACAGAGCAAAAGAACCAAATCCCCTAATTACAAAACAGAATCCATAGTTTCTATAACCAATGACAACCCCTGCCTAATCTAGTGCTATAGTTAAATCACATATAGTGTAGAAAACAATGAACAGAGCAAAAGAACCAAACCCCCTAATTACAAAACAGAATCCACAGTTTCTATAACCAAAGACAACCCCTGCCTAATCTACTGCTATAGTTAAATCACCTATAGTGTAAATGTCTTCTTGCTTTCCATTCCCCTTGTATCCCTGAGCAACCGATAAGGAACCTCTCCTCTCCTCTTCTCCTCCCCCCCCCCAACCCCAAAATAAACTGCTGAGATTAAGGGGAAAGCCAGGTGTTATGTAAAACTGAACCACCTGATACTTTGTTTTGCCCAATTCATTGGACCATAAACCATAATGAAGAGTCCATAAAATGAAATTGCACTCATCTGATGAATACCTGATCAGATTGCTTGCATTTGGATAATTGCTTTTCTTAAGCTGCCAGTTGCAGGTTGCTAATTGGATGATGACACGCAATTTTAAGGCTGATGACAATGCAGTGTCACCACGTCAAGAGTCTCGTCTCAAAAAAAAAAAAAGTCAACAGTCTGGATCATGTTTTCATCTCTGAGGCCCAATTGTTACTGTCTCATCCATTGATGACTGGCATCACTTTTTATGTGGACATTTGACCGAAATAATATCTGGAATCTAATGAAGTGCACCCCAAAATCACTGACTAAGTTTTAAGATATTTACACCAAGAAGATTAAAAAGAACAGAAAAAAAAAAACAAGGAAAATGACTAAAAGCCAAAACTGTTAAATTAATAAAACCTTATAAGTAAACCACAGAAAGAATATAGACATTATAAACTCCACAACACTCGGGCCACGAAAAAACTTAATCATGTCTCTTGACAAGTGCACCTATACTTGGAGTAAGTAGTTCGTTAATTTACATGATAAAGGCAAGCAAATCAGATTTAACTGAAGAATAAAGTCCTTTAATGTAATGAAAGTTCAATTTCATGCCCAGCTTTTCCTCTAAAAAACACAAAAAAAAAAAAGAAACAACATTTTACTTGTATTCTTAATTTAATGTGGCTTTCTTGAGTGAGAAGCCAACTGTCTAAATTAGATATTACCACTTCATTAGGTAACATATAAAAATCAACACACATTTCTACTTTCCATATGCACTTACCTCCTCATCCATCTTCTTCCAGTAATTGGACATGTCAATCACAGTCTTGGAGCATATTGGACATTGAAATCTGAGAGTACATAACCAAGAGAAACTCAGGGACCACAAGGGCTATTGGTCACAGAAAGTGGTCAAGACAAAACAAAAAGAAATAAAACTCAAGGAGAGGAGCCTTACTGTTCATGCTTCATCATCTCAAGAAAGCATTCCGAATGCATGGTATGCCCACATTTCAAAACAGTTGTCTCTTTCAAGGAATCAAAAAGATACTGCAGTATGGTAACAATACAATTTTGGTGATCATAACTTCCATTTTCAAAAAAAAGAAGATGTACTCCATGAACGTATACCTCATAGCATATAGGACAATGGTGTCGCATCGAGTTCTCCACACATGAATGTTTACCATGCAAATCAATTGAATAGCAAGATCCTGCATTCTCTTACAAATATTGAAAGTCAAAAAAAGGGGGAAACTTCTAGCTTATACAAGATACTTTCAAGTGTATACAACTGGGGGTTACACTTATAGAAATTAGGTGGAATACATGGCAATTAATAGATTAGAGATTTGAACATATAGAAAATACATGAGCATATCCTCTCTTTCTTTTTTTCTTTTGAAAGGTTACATGAGAATATCCTTGAATCAGAAACAACAACAATAGCAGTAATAGTAATGATGTGTAGTTGACCCACTGATGGGAATGGAGTGTCACATATGAAATGGCCAAGAAAACTTTATGAACACTATCAATGTACAATAAAAACTTTTGACCACCAATTAGGCATATATGTTTCAGATGGCAAGAGTCATCCCCTGCTTTCTCAATTCTCAGGGCATTTTGAATGGTTACACCCATTGAATAGACAATAGTTCCTCTCGCTGCATGAAAACATGGTGCTTAAATTGGTGGCATAGATTTTGGAGTTAACAGTCGTATTGTTGAATTGAACAAGAATACAAGATAAACAAGTGATGAATGGAAAATATTTGGCACTTCATTTTCTTTTCATCCTTATAAACAATGTCTTTGCCCTCTGTAAATCACAATTTTCAAAGTTTCAGCCCCGACCACGTAATTAGAAAATCAACAGATATCTATCTACCTAAGGCTCAACCATACCTCCCTCCATAGGTAGGTGTGGCATTAGCAAAATGACTTTTTTTTTTATGACCAAAAGTGTTCAGGTGTCTCACCTGACTAGTCCTTTGGGGCATGTGTACGCCTCCCTACACACACATGCTGAGTTCAAACGGTGGGACCTTACTCTATACATATCTCATGGAGAGTGACCCTTCATTGGAGTTACCAGAGATTGAACTCAAGACCTCAATCCTAAAGTTTTGTGTCTTGACCACTAGGCCAACCCCTTGGAGTTGTGATGCGGAGCATGCATTAGCAAAATGATTCTCTCAAGGGCAAAGACCCACAGTAGTAGGCCAAAATACATGAGTGCCGTCACACGATATGGAGGTATTTTTAATTTTTTTGTTGGCTGGTTCAACCGCCAAAACTAGTGAAATTGGTTCACAAGAAACTAACAAAAGCCCTTTCAGAAAAAGAAAAAAAAAACAGTAGTCAAAAGAAAAACATCACCCCCTCTTCAATCGGCACTGTGGTTCCCTCCATCCGATCGATAATGAGAGTCAATACCTCCATGTGCCTCTACCATTCATCCTAAAGTAGCACCAACGAACTTCATCCCAACACATCAACTAATGTTTGAATTATTAATCCCTAACTAGGGAAGATGGGGGAGGCTTGGCCAACTAGAACAAATGCACTCTCCCCTCATCAACCTAACATCGCTGGGTGCTTTTCGACCCTAAGGAAGAGGAAGGATGGCACCTCCTCACATCAAGTCATATTTACAAAGATGAGAGGGTAAACCATTCATTTTCTATTGATGTTGGGGTTTTTAGATAAACCGATCATGGAAAGGCTAGAAGTTGGATTGCTCGCGCATCAATTACCGCTTTTTCTCCCAATAGGGGGATTGTACGGGGAAACCTTTGTCTTCTGAGTTTAGAGATTCAAGAATCTCTTGCAGTTGATTTTGGTTGAATTCCGCGTACTGTTTCTTGAGTAGATCACCCACTATCAATGTGAGTTCACCACATTCCACAGGGGAAAGCCATGAACATTAAAAGCATCACCAAAAGCCCCTACAATAAAAAAATTCAGTGTGGAATAGATCTCACTGTTTAAGAAAGTTTTGATCTGCACTTTGAAAAGGAAAGGCATGGTTGTCAATTCCTTCTAAAATAAAAATGCAATGGAGTAACTTCTCATGGGTGCATGTCTACTAAAAATAGCAATTGCAACTTTCCCCCAAAAAAAGCACATGCATGGATGTCCAAACTGTCCTAATTATGGTAACGTCAACGATTTTAAGTGTTTGACAGTACTACAGTAACCATAAAATTGACAGATGAAATCAAGAATTATAATGATCAAGGGAGGAAACAGAAAACTTTTCATGGAGGGGCCAATACATAAGCTTGAGTACCTAAGGGCCACCAATCGATAAAATGCAAGTTTAGGGGTAAATACATAAATTTTCAGCTTTTCACAAAGATTGATAGTTCTCTATCAAAGAAGGATTCTACAATTTGTGGGCCATGCCTTACGCACATCCCTGTTCTACCCTTGAAAATGTTTATGATGATGAAATCGCTCTTAACAATGTAGGCCATGTGATAACAGGTCTGCATGTGGGGTTGAACCTGCATATTAACTCTCCTTTTTTTAGTACAAAAGGGGGGAAATCTCCTTGAAAATCATGGGGTTAGGCTTAGTTCTCCTAAAATCCCCTTCGGGTGACGTCCTGCACCCACACAGGATAGCCACCGGTTAATGTCACAGGGACTCGAACTCACAACCTCTCACTTCCTGAGGCGAGAAGTTACCAGTTGAGCTACCCCACTGCATATTAGCTCATTAAAACTACAATACAAGTGATTAACCCATACACCACATAGAAAACTATTAGCATTTTGTCATATGTATCAGTTACCCTGCTCCTAGCAATTGTTCTCACCTCACCATTGTTAAGCTGGCTAATTGTTATGCTCCTTTACGATGGTTGATGATTTCCATATCACTCTAGATGATGGATTGTATCATAGATGGAGACTAGTTCAAAATGCACCAATGATCTTGGACTGATCTTGACCATAGATGGATCATAAAATGACATAAGTTGCACCGTCAGTGTTTTTTTATCAGTTACTTATATCCATGAAAGGAACATGCGTTAAGAGGTTCTGATTACATAAACTATACATAATTTAAAGTCAACCCTCTGCAAAGCAGAATATACAACTACATAACTTGAAATAGGCATTCAGCCAAAAGGCATTCACACTGAAAAGCAAAATTTAGTCATGAGCAATCATCAAACTAATCATATTTCATCAAGTAAAGGTAGTGAACAGATCATCTGACTCTCTTAGAAGAAACTGTGATGAGAAAGTAAAAATCAGATTATCATCGAAAGGTTATTCTTTATTCATGAGATTATGAGGGTCAACTAAAGGTCATGGGTTTTTACAAGTGGAAAAGATTCATTCTGTAAATCTTAAGAGAAAACATCCAATTGCTTCTACTCTTAAGCTGGTATTTCACTCGTTCCTATTCCAACTCTGCTGCTTCTCTTTTACTTAGATCTCCTTAAAATAAGGGGAAATTTTAAATGGAAATCCTAAAGGTTGGCATTAGTAGATCCACTAGACATCCATGCAGGAATTTTCCAGTTTGTTTAGGTTTGGAGTTGGGCATGACGAAGTTATAGAAGGGTTTCCAAAATATGTACAACACCACCTGTGCCATAGCAATTTTTAAAAAATTCCCACCCCCACCCATATACACGAAGCCCATGCCAACTATCTGAGCTCAAGAAGAAAGTGTCCATCAGGGCTGTTTGTCATTTTCCAGCTCATGGAAAGTGAAAAGTAAAGAAAATGAGTCTCCCCTCTTCTCTACAAAACAAGGTCCCTTTGCCAAAAGCATAGAACATGAGGCATTTTCCTCTTCTTCCAAAGAATCAAATTCCTAAGAGAGGAGATAGAAAAAATTTAATGAGGAAAAGAGAGAGATTTTCCTCCCTTCATGAGACAACATCTTGTTCATTTTTTGTGAAAATAAGATTTTTAATGCAAAAACCATTAACGCCGGGTTTTCATGGCCCGACACGATGCCGGAGTTTATGACTGTGCTAGACAACATGGATTGTATCTAAAGACAAATTTTCTTGTGGAATTAATTTCCTCAAGGACATTGACAACAGCCCCTCAGTGTAATAGGATTTCCCAGTAAATCCAATCTTGGGCCCCCCCAGTGGACAGTAGCAATGAAGCTAAAATGCAACAGTTCAGAGGCAAATAATGTTTCCATTGGGGGACTGGACCATGTTACTGGTAGTGACTATAAGATCTGATATGAAATAGATATGAACAAAGCAAGCATATCATTGTTTTCTGGCTCTACCTTGTCACTTTCAAGTGCTGGGTTGGCTTTCTGTCCATGTTAGAACAAGTTTCATGTGTGGTTGAATGGTAAAAGCAGCTAACCTTCTCTAAACATTTGAGTTCAAGCGTGTATTGATGGTTTGGTTACAGTGCAAAAAATTAAATAAATAACAAAAACAAACACAACATGGAGGCCGATGAGGAGTCACTGTTTGGGGGCCTGCAAAGTTGTTACAGTTTGCCCCAAATTTGGACAGTTTAGACATGTAGACCTCCCATTGTTTAGGGTTACAAATTTTAGGCCCCATTGTGGATGACCTAGATTGGAAATCCTATCCCTTCAAGTCATGTCCAAAGATTAGTAGTACAGCTAGTGCCCATATTGGAAAGCAAAGATGCCTAAAATTGAATGGTTAAGATCAAACAATGTGGAATATTTCCTTTACACTTGTCAGTCTAAAGTATGCTCTCATACAAACAGTTTAGATCACTAAACTGTGGGAGCCCCTTGGAAATATTATTGTTGGAAATCCACAATCTGAATACCTTGAAAAGCAGTAACATTGACACAGTAATGTTTATTCCACATTGAAATGGTTCTTGGCCCCCTTGCTTCATATGTTAATATGAACACAAGAAAATGGAGTCCTCATTGATTATTAGCCTAACGAACCATTAAATATCTCCTGATTCCAGTGACCTGGAAGGTAGATGAGAATAAGATGTCTATTAAACATACTTTTCTGATGGAGCAAGCCAGTTGTAGATTAGGTCAAATAGCCACTACAAACAACACTGGATTCTTGATACAGATTGGGTTAAAGAATACATACCACACTTCTGGCAGTGAAAGTAGTTCTCTCTGCCACCAACTCTGTTTCAAGTTTTGCATTTCAATTCAGTAAACAGATTTACTCCATTAATGCAGAACATAGAGAAGGTTTAGGCTTCATCATTCTTGAGGTTCCATTGCTTGATCAATCCATGGATGGGTTTGAGGTCGCACAATGAATCAACAGGACCTTTTTCATTTAGTGGACCACCCATTTAGGCTATGTAAACATTACAAAGATATGGTGATATGAAAAAACTTCTTTGTGGACACTTTCTCTTTAATGATCAATTTACAATAATAATTGTGTGGATGGATAGTGTAATCAATAAAGTACTTCTATAATTGTTCATCTGCAGGGGGTCGATCAAAAAACAATGATCAACCATAAAAGCACCTAGACACCATGTTGGGGACTTGACCAATATGTCAAAAACTCCAAAACAGATGGAACACAGAAAACCAGGCCTTTAAACCTATCCAATGCTAGGTTGATGCATACCCTACTGCATCATGTGACAAGTCTCAACGAAACTCAATACTCTTCCTCAACAATGACTCGTCACATAACAAACCACTACCGTGCTTCCCAACCCATGTAGCCCTTTTTTACTTTGTGGTGGCTTTCACATTGGCATCAAATAGCCCTTTCCCTATTGTCACTATTTTTTGCACATTGGACACGTTACCTGCTCTAATACCAATTGCTAGGGAGCTGACCAATATGTCAAAAGCTCCAGAGCTTAAGTCATCGATTAATTTCAACACAACACCACCATGGGTTGACCAAGCAGCATACGCCTCAAGCATGACAAATTAAAAAGGCCCTGATTTACAACATCAGAAAACAAATCAAGAATCACTAACCTGCAAATACCGCAGTCGTGACAATGGAAGTGTCTTTTCTCAGCCTGTAAGAGCAAACAACCTCAAATCACTTCAAATTCCATTAAAGATCTGTTTTTGCACTTGACCATGATAATATAACAAGATAACAAAATAATTATCTCACATCATCGTCATAGAACTTGCAGATTTTGCAGAAATATTCTCCCATACAAACGCCGCAGTTTGAACAGACATATTGGACCTATGCTTGTTAAGAGTAAAAAAATAGCACCATTTATTTTATGAATACAATTTGGATAGTTAGAAAGCTGCTAAGAAGATTTTTATGCAGGATCAACAGGAAGGTATCATATCATGGAAATTTAGGACTGAAAAATACAAATATAAAGTTCCACATGCATTCTGCATTTTATAGCTTGCATTATGATGATGTTGTTCTTTCAAATTGGTCAATTATATAGGTGATCACTGAGGATCTGAACTTGAGTTATTTATGTCAGAAGGAAAAGCTGAGATACTCTGCTGATGGCAGATAAAAAAGTTTATGCTGGAAGAATAAGAAAGCTACTGCACATCATCAGCCAGCGAAGATGGAACATCATGCATTTTTCTTGTCAGCATTTTGCAATTGATGTGAGGTACTATTCTATTGATCCGGCATTTTGATAAAATGAGGGATGGCGAAGCTGAGTGTCTGCTGCAGCCTGAAGAGGATCTGGATTTTCCAGATGGAAACAGAGGAAAATAGAGCATCAATGACTCAAATTGACCAGTACCCACCGGTTGTTCAGTATCGCAGACGGAACATATGACCTGAAACATCATTTGGACCTCAGTATTTTATCGTCAATGTCATCAGATCTTGCAACCCAGAAAATAAAAAAAAATATCAAGAAAACCAAACTCACTTGCTGAACATCTTGCCGACAGATTTCATGGCGGTCACCTAGATTTCTCAGAATGCTCTTAATACCATCAGATTCAAAATGAAAATAAATCAATACCCAGATTAAAAATAAAAAGCTTAAAGTTCAATTAATTGCTTGGTAAGATCAGAAATATGAGATCCAATCACTACCCGGACAAAGTTAGCTCAAAATTCAAACCTTTGCCTAAAAAGATTTCAAAAATAAACTTGAAACCTAATCAATGCCAATAGCAACAAAAATCTTAAGAATTCAACTATTTGTATAACAATGATCAGACAAAATGAACTCCAACCAATACCAAGATGAAATAATTAACAAAATTGAAATCATTGCTTAAAACGATCAGGAAAAAATGAAATACAAGGAAAACTGCAGATGAAAATATATATATATTCAAGCTTTTGCTTAAAAGGATAAGAAAAATGGCATTTTTCTACCGTGGCCTCGTTATGGCAGTGACGGCAGGTGAAGACCTCATTGCAGCAGGGAGCTCGAATCTTGCATCTTCTTCTGTAATGCTTGCAGCTAAGATGAAAACCAATAGCACCCAGAAAGCAGAACCCTTAGTTTTCAGTTTAAAAAAAGAAAAAAACAAATATATGAGAAAAAACGTTCCAAATTTCAAGCATGCAAAAGAGATTTGAGGATATACCCATAGCCCATCTTTCCAAAACCCAGACGCTGCTCTGCAGGAGAAGAACCTTCCATGGATTGAAAGGAAATGAACCAGCAAAAAAAGAAGCTGATTCTGGGTCTGGAAGCAAGTAAAGCAGAGAAGAAGGCAACTTGTCTTTATATTTATGTGAGAGAGAGAGAGAGAGAGTTGGATTGGATCGTTATCTGAAAAAGGCGAGAAGGCGCCAGGTTTTGGGCGAATGAAAATTGCCGTGGCTGGGAGGATAATGAAAACTCGGCAGTTAATTCATCTATTCACAAATGGAGGGAAAAGTTACCCTTCACAGCCGGTTGGTTACGACGAGGGTGAGCACTCTTTAAAGGGTTTACTTCTTAAACAAATTAGAATTGAGATTTTGTGTTGGAAATACTTTAAAAGTTGTAAAATTGGGTAAATCTACTTAACAATCATGATGAGATTGGGTTGAGTACCTCTCGCATCGGATCAAACTTTTTTCTGGATGAGATTGTCCAGAAATCATTAAAGCACTAATGATGCATAACACTATACATAATAAGATGTGAATTAAAAATATGAAAATTATTGTAGATCGGTGGTAGAGGTATTTGTTTTTTGTATAGATGCCTTGGATCCAAATCTTATTTAACTTTTTTTTTTTAAAAAAAAAATAAGTAAAAATTAAAAGGTGTATATTTATCTGAACCTGACTTAAATAAATGGACTTCGACAAATATTATTTATGCGATGGCTTGGGGCTCGGGCTTTTAAATTTATTTATTTTTTAAGTACGAGTCCAACAGTTTAACATAAAATACACTTTAATATGAAAAAATACACTTAAATAATAAAAAATAATTTAATAGGAAAAAAATGCTTTAACATAAAAAAATGCTTTAACTTAAACAAATACATTTTAACATAAAAAAACATTTACTAAATAGCATTTTTCATGTTAAAGTGCTAGATAATGAAGCATTTTAATTAAAAAACACTATTTAGCTAGCGTTATTTCATGTTAAAGCACTTTTTTTTTTATGTTAAAGCTTTTTATTTTATATTAAAGTGTTTTTTTACGTTAAAGCGTTTTTTTCATCTTAAAGTGTCCATTTTTATGTTAAAACACTAATGATGTAAAACACATGAAGTGAAAACATTAAATTTTTTGTATCTTGGTGGTAAAAGTATTCGTTTTTTTAGTTAAAAGTCTTGGGTTCAAATCCTCTTCAACTCATTTTTTTTATCTTTTATTCTTATCGTTTTTTTAAAAAAATAAAAACTAAGAGGTGTTTCGAACCCAACCTAAATAAATGGATTTTGACAAATATTATTCATTCGATTGATTGTGCTCAGGTTTATAGAACAATTTATTTTTTTAAGTATGAGTCTAACGAGTCTTAGTGAGCTTCAAGTAAAAGCTTGAGCCTACCATTGACTTAAATAAATGGGTTTGTACAAAAAAATTTGTTCGGCATATTGAGCTTGTGCTCTAAGGCCCGTCTATTTTTAAAGTATGTACCCAACGGGCCTCAGTGGGCTCTAAGTAAAGTCGTGGCCCACTCCAATCTAAATAAACGAGTTTAGATAAAGATTTTTCTTTACATATCATATTCAGACTTTTAAATCAGTTTATTTTTTAAATTTGAGTATAACGGGTCGAACAAAAAATCATTGTTTATGCTCATTTATTTAAGTCTGAGATGGAGTTTGATTTCTATTTAAAATTCATTGAATTCACAGCGGACTTAAAAGTCCAAGTCCAACCTATCAAATAAATAATGTTCGTCAAAGTCCATTTATTTAGATTAGGAGAGGACAAATGAACAACTCTTATATTTTACTTAAAACAAAAAGAAAAAGAATAAAAAAAAAAAAGGATAAGGCAAAAGTACAACTTCCATTTCCATGAAAATTGAGAAAAGTACAAACTTCTAAATCCATCGTTATCATGTCAGATATTCTACATCTACACGCGTCCACCTTCTGGTCCCCACGTTAGAGATTCCAAATTAAAGTAAAATGGATGATTGGTCTCTTTCAAAGATTTTTTTTAGGGCGCCCATTTACATCAGGAAATTTGTCATCAGACAGGATAAATTATCATTTTGCTATTTCACTGAAAATTATTCAAAGGATTCTTTAGAATATTTTTGAGATCTTTTGAAGGATACTTTTGAAATCTTATTTTATCCCTTGATTCTAATCGTTTGAAGGATCTTTCGAACGATCCCCTACATTTCAAATAAAACCTTCGAAGGATCGAATGAATTGCTACACTAATATTCAATTTAAATTTTATTTAAAATTTTAAAGTTATTTTTTAAGCAATGTGTATTTCTAAAATTTTTCAAATTGAATATCCGGACTAATTACGATAACCTGATAAAAATACTTTAACACTTCAAGGTCTTTTGACACTTCTAAATGTGTTTTCGTCACACCCTAGGGATACCTTTATTTGTAAAATATGTGTTTTAAATATTTAGGAGTGTCAAAAGATCTTGAAGTCTTAAAGTATTTTTATCAGCTTATTTTAATTAGTCCGGATATTCAATTTGAGAAATTTTAGAAATACACAGTGCTTGAAAAATAACTGACAGTTATTTAAAACTTTAAAGTTATTTTTTAAGCACTGTGTATTTCCAAAATTTTTTAATTTGAATATCCGGACTAATTACGATAACCTGATAAAAATACTTTAACACTTCAAGGTCTTTTGACACTTCTAAATGTGTTTTCGTCACACCCTACAAATACCTTTATTTGTAAAATATGTGTTTTAAATATTTAGAAGTGTCAAAGGACCTTAAAGTGTTAAAGTATTTTTATCAGGTTATCGTAATTAGTCCGGATATTCAATTTGAAAAATTTTAGAAATACACAGTGCTTAAAAAATAACTTTAAAATTTTAAATAAAATTTAAATTGAATATTACTGTAGCAATTCATTCGAAGGATGAAACTCATCCTTCGAATGTTTTATTTGAAATGTGGCTGATCGTTCGAAGGACCCTTCGAACGATTAGAATCAAGGGATCCTTCGAAGGATCCTTCGAAGGATTTCAAAAATAAGATTTCAAGGGTATCCTTCGAAGGATCTCGAAAATCGTCTTCAGAATCCTTCGAACGATTTTTAGCGGAAAGGCAAAACGGTAATTTCCCCTCAAAATCCAAAAACTGGTGTCTAGTGACAAATTTCCCTAGTGTCTAAATGAGCGCCCTTTTTTTTACTATCTGACTTATCAACTATTATTTTTATAGATTCAATCAAATTATACTTTTTACGTTCTTTAAAATTTAATTATTTTAAATTATATTTTAATCTGTAAATTTTATAGTTTTTGAAAATATAGTTTGATTATTTCATTTAAGATGATTTTTAATAAAACACATAATTAAGAAAAATCTTTTTAATGAATTCATAATCATCTCATTTAATAAACTTCATGCCTAAAATATATGATAATATTGTGAGCAATGCAAAGTGATTATCATATCTTAAAATGTTTAAATTTCTTAAATTTCAAGTTCCTAGATCGTGTACTCACTTGATATTGTCAACGACAATAACTTAGATGGAATATGCTAAACTCACTATAAAATCAATTGTGACTTAAAAAAAAAAATTAATTCAGTATCTATACATAAATTAAAAAAAAAAATCAATTGTGAGTTGAGCATCATGCCAGCCTTTTTATACTTTTATTAATGTCAAAAGTATTTTGATTAGTAATTAAAATTTTGAAAGACTAATTTAATCAAATTTGATTTGTCGAATGAACAAAAGAATATAAAAGAATATAATTTTAGATCATAAAGATAAAAAAAGAATAAAATTTAAGAGTAAATCTATCTTATCTTTAGGAGCAGTAATCATTGGCCACAGGTTTACAGTGGCACATTGCCAGTGGCTGTGGAACAAATGACCTGAGAAATGTTTTGGGAGAAGAGGGCCAACAATGTCCTACTTAAGGCTCTCAATATCTTTGTTAAAAAGAAAAATTTAAAGAGAGAAAAATATTGGTTGAGACTATTTTTTCGACTCCTGGTCCTACTCAATGAAACATGACCCTGCTCTACCCAATTAACCCTATTCACCAATTAACCCAATTCCTATCTATAATCTATACCCAATCCAAACTCAACAACTCTAGACATGACCCATGACCCGATCCAACTTAAATCTCACTCAACTTGATTCAGATCCAACCCGCCTGTTCCAACTTGATCCAGTTTGAATCCAATCTTGTAATCCAATTAGACCCAAACTTGATTTATATCCAATCAACCTAAACACAACATGTGTCGTGATGTGATACAAATTTTATTTAAGTATTCCCTCTGTCCCAAAATACTTATTCTATATGCATTTTGGAATTGTCCTAAATTACTTGTCCAATTCATTTATTTTCAGCTCCAAAACACATTCTAATATGGTGGGAAGACGATTTTTTTTATAAACTTTGACTTGTCCAAATAATAAAATACTAACATCTGAAAAATAATATTTTATAAAATGATCTTTAAGAAATAAAAAATTCTGAAATGGAGCGAGTATTTTGAGACTGAAGAAATAGTATTTTTCTATCCGTCTGTTCATGCGTGTAGACGAATATAAAAATTAGTATTTCATAAGAAAATGTTTCTCTTCATCATTTTCCTATAAAATTCTTGATTTCTTTTTCTTAAAAAAGTAAACATGCATGCTCACAAGGATTCAAGACACAAAAAGTAAGATTTATGTGAAGGGGGTGTGCTTTATACAAGTTTAATTGAATAGACTTCATTTTATAATTAATCATTTTATAAGAAAACATTAAATTGATTGCTTAATAAGATTAAATAATCTTAGCTATAATAGGGGACTCATATGAACTAACGGCCTTCTCGACGTAGGCCAAATTAGATAAAGCTGCCCTTTGATTTTAAGCCTTTAAAACTTGACTTATTATTTTTTATTATTTAATCAAACTTTAATCATAAAATATTGAATTTCTATTTCATTTTTGGTGGAGGGTTTAGAACAAAATTGTGAAAAAAATAGAGTAAAATTTTTATTTACGGGGTGAGGGAGAGGAGTTTAGGCCTTTTGGTGAGTTACTTCATTTTTTTTTTTTTGAATTTTGATTGAAAATTTTTTAGAGAAGTTAAAAAAAATATCAATGATTTACCAAAACGAGTTGAAAAAAGTATGAAGTAATTTTCTTGAAAGATAAAAAATTTATGAAGTAATTATTGTAATACTAAATGAGCTTTAAATGGCTTAAGCCTTTAAAATTTTGCATGTCAATTTTCAAAAAATAATAGCCAAACGGCTTTTCAGCATTTTTATAAAATATATTCAGACATTCAAACAAGTTTTCTAACATTTTTGAGAAATGACTTCAGGTAAATATATTTTTCTTATAATAACAGAAAACATTTGTACTACATTTCAATTGAATTCCCTCTGCCAAACAACTTGTAAGTTTACATATTATTGCAAGTATAAGTTGAATAGGTTTTACATATACGCGTAGAAAAAGGTAAATCCTATTTTTTAGACTAACGATAGGTGTTTATGTCATAAACATGGGTGTCACCATCTTTTCCAAGGGTTATTTTTAAATGCCAAAATAATAATTAGAAGATTTAGAACTAGAAAAGCTAATAAAATAAATAAATTTATGTTAAAATCTTGGAATTAGACAAAATAAATTATCATTTTCAAATGGGTTAAGAAGTGATTAAATTGATGATAAGAAACACAATAAATACATTTACCTGACCAAAACACAACATATATTTTTTTATCGAAATGCACCTGTTTCGACAGGGACAGACCCAAAAGATTGAAACTGACTGAAACTGAAACTGAGACCGAGATTTTTCAAGGAGGTATTTCGTTTCGGACTCATGCCAAAACGAATATTTTTTAATCGAAATGCACCTGTTTCATCTGTTTCGGCCAAGACAGACCCAAATGATTGAAACTGACCGAAACAGGCTGAAACTGAGACAGATTTTTTGAGGTATATCCTTTCGGACTCATGCCAAACAAAACATTTCAGGCCGTTTCGGCCACCGAAAGAAACAGAATTGACTTGTATGCTGTATTGCCATGTTCTTCATTTTTTTCTACCATAACTTGCTCCCCAACCACGGTCCATCTTCATCCACCTACCCTTAGAACATACGAAACGTAGACACCAAGTAGCCTGTGCAACAGTCATATGAATCAATGTATAACCCTAGGATCAACTTCTAGCAGCAACACTCAATCTTCACTTTCTTTGTCTTGGGCCATTTGAATCCAAGATGAACAATCTCTATACCCCCAAAGTAGCTCTTCTAACTACTCTGTTTTCCAGGTGTGTTAGGTACCATTTATCTAACCGCTGTGCTTCAGTTTCATCAAATAGTGATGCTTGAGTGTTGGGCCATCATGTTTTGCCACATGTCAATTCGATAACGAAAAGTGGTAAATGCGGACAGAGAAGGGTGAATCAGATTGGTAAAAGTTCTATTATGTAAACATAATAGAGACTTACTCCCTAGAAATGTGCAGTAGATTTTGAGGAACATTTTTTAGTAGTTTGAATAAGAATGAGCTCATCTTTGCAGAAGAGCTCCACCATGCTTTACAATCAATGGGAAGAGAAGAGCATCATTTGGGAAGAAGGTGTCGTTGGCTGAATGAGACCATAATGTAGGGAGTTGATCAGAAAGGCAGTGGTGCTGTGGATTTTGAGGACTTTGTATGGATGATGGCAAAATCATATACTTGCATTATTTTCCTAAATGCAATCAAGATTGGAATGTTAACAAAATTCATGAATAGTAACTGAATAAGAAATGCAGTTTAATTTCACTTAATAAACTAAGCGGTGTAGAATTTCAATCTATGTAAGCATCAATACAAAATTGCAACTCATGACGCCAACACTGATCTGGAGAAAAAGACTTCAATGATAATATTTCTGAAAACATGTTCTTATTTTTTTTTTAATTCCATAGAAATGAATTGAATTTGATATATATATATATATATATATATATATATATATATATATATATATATTTATTTATTTATTTCAATTAACAGAACTAATCCAAATTGGCAATACCATCCACAAGGGAGTCTATTTCAGCAGTTACAATCGCAGCTTGTTTGAGCTCCCCAAGGATGCAGCATTGTTTTTCTTCGACATTAATGGCTGCAACATCTTGGGCGAAATTACGGTCTGAGCCTGCTGAAACCTGCACCAGTGACAAACTTTCATGCACCTTTGGTTCCTTTCAATCTACAAGGACGTCACAATGTCCAATCCTTGCAATAGTTTTTAACAATCAGCAACAAAATGGATTCAGGGCATTGCAAGGCTGCAGAATGCAGAAATGTTGCAATGTACAATCCACACACCAACTAAATAGGAATAGGCCTAAAGTTGTAGATGCACAGGTAACTTGTAGTTTCAACAAGATCATAATGTATAAAGGAAAGTAAAAACAAATTGAGATTTGATAAAGAATCCAGTTTCTAAAAAGGGCCACTCCCCATAGTGTTACTCAGTGTGTGTGGATTGGGAGGTTTGCACATGCTCTAAAGATCAGTTAAGTGCTCTAAGAGGCCTCGACACCTTGGTCTTTAAAAAAAAACGGTTTCTATTATTGTGATGATCATATGAAAATATGAAATACACAGAAAAAATTCATTTTAACTGATCACATCAAATCATTGGCAGAACTTTCATATTGTGTAACAAAATTTTGAAGAACAAATCAAAGAAAGAAAAAAGAAAGAATTTAAAATATGACAAAAATTTCACTTTTTGTAGCCTCAAAAACACCTAATTCAAGATTTTCATATCAAGTACAATTTGAAACTCTGAACAATTTGCTCTGCTTCCACAGCAAAAGGTCCCAAAGTGCCAAACATAGCCTAGAGGATCTGTATACTTTCAATTTCCACGCAAAAAGGTTTGATGCTCTAGTAGTTATTTGAATGATGTTGCAATAATGGAAATGTTCTGAATGACTCGAACTTCAAGCAAACTTTAGCAAGCAATCTATATGTGATAAAGACATAACATCTCTAGAATAAAACCCATAGTGATTATTTCTAGGGAGAAAGTAATGGTGTTTTTGAGGTAAAGATAATCGATCTGCTAAATATGAAAATTGCAATATTGAAACATTTAGCAGAACTCAATATTTGAGGAACATACTGTGCAACTGAACAATGAAAAAGCAACTACCTCATTAACCAGTTACAAAGAAGTACTTACATCAAAAAGGATATCTCCAAGCTTCATTTTAATGGCACCACTCTTGTACACCAGCATCTTTCCCATAAATCCAGCTGGCAGATCTTCTAGACTGCAGCCTTTCTCTGAAGTGTCCCTCCTCCTAGATGGAGGCTTTGAGTCATCAGCAATCTCTTTATCCTTTGCAGAGGCCAAACGCTTCATCATAGGTAGAGAAGGTGGTAGCTGGAAAAAGATCATTTGTGCATCTTCTCTATCCTGTTAGCATCCACAAAGTTAAAAAAGGTCATTTAGCTCTGTTAAAAAAAGGGTTACTTAACTTTTGCATGTAGTATTAGTGAATTACTAAAACAATGCTTGTCAAATACCCACAGTCAGGCCAAGCTCGGTAGCTGGATTTATACGAGTCTCATCAGAATCTACTGAAGTCTCCCCAAACTCCTCTTCATCAAGAAGTTCTGTTACAATATTAACATGTGATTTGACATTTCATAAATAATTTTTTTTAGAATCAAGTCTAATGGCCAGTCACAAGCATAATATTGTAAGAAATAATGACATTTGATACAAAGACATCAAAATGAGAGATGGACAATCTCAAACCTTCTTAACAGATAAAGGAAAAACTATCCTGAGAATGACATGTTGGTCCACTATTGAGCATGAGTGTTGGTTTGTCAGAAAGGTCTATACTTTGATACGGTAGCTACTAAAAATAAACTTCAATGGATGACTCTAGCTATGTTTTTAAGGCTCCAAATATTAATGGTAGATGAGTGCAATTATCAAGTAACAATCTAAGTGAATGTTACTCAGGTATTGGATCTAATTGGGTAGGATATATACGTATATATGGGATCAAATACTTGCTGAATATGAACATATGCATAGGAAAATAAAGGGTAGTCCCAGCCACCTGAGTCTCAGGGTAAGAGCTCTATATGGGGCTCAACTATGATCATGGGTTGGTTGGTTAGAAAGATCTTTGCTTGGGTATTGTGCTATAAAAATTAGCTTGATTACTTCAGATATGGTTTTAAGGGCCCCAAAGATCAATACACGGAAGTGCAATTTTATCAAATTTTGATCTAGCAGTGACAACTTTGGTATGTGATGCAATTCATGGGTAGGTAGTGAATTCGTGTTTGATGGAGCTTCTAGGGGAAAACCTGGAGCAGTTGGGATAGGTGGTATCCTTAGAAACCATAGCGGTGTTTCTTCGATGGTTTTCATGGAATCGGTAGGGGTGAGGGATTCAAAAGAGGTGGAACTCCTTAGCATTAGGAGAGCATTGACCCTATGGAGAGCCTTTGGACAAGGTACACTAGTAATTGAAGGGGATTCGGAAAAATCAATTAAGTGTGCCAAGGGTCTTAAACGACCTCCCTTGAGGATGATCACCATATCAAGGGAAATTAGGGGTCTAGTTGCAGGACTAGACGTCTCCTTCATCCACGTCAGCCGTTCAGCAAATGCCATGACAGACTTCCTTGCCAAAAATGAGATCTTCAATTCGGCTTCAGGGGTTTTTTGTATCCAAGAGCTGGGATATGGAGGATTGCACTATGCTGATTTTCACTTCTTGTTGGCTGTAGTTTCTTTTTATGTTTTGCAGCTTTTGGTCTACCCCTTTTAGGCCATAGCTGTAGTTGTTTTTTTTGTACTTCTATCTTTTAATGAAGTTTTCATGTTACCTCTCAAAGAAAGATAGTGAGTGCATGTTTTCAAGGAGGAAAGGAGGTGCAAATGGGGCCAAGGGTGGGCCATAGAGGGGTTTTCTCATTAAGGGTTCTTAAACTAAGGCTTGAGTGATCTACTCAAGTGATTTTTGGTAGGCAACATATTCAATCATAGACCTCTCCAACCAACCATTCCCATGGTCCCAAGTGCACCCCGATAGGAAGTAACTCAATGTATGGGGAAACAATTATCTTAAAGAGCTGTGAGCTTTATTAGGTCAAATAGAGTTCAATCTGTGGGACTGACCTAGAAGCATGCCAATTGTTGAGGAGGTTCATATATGGGGAACTTCAATCCAACAAAGGGAATCAATTGAATGAGTACTGAAGTTGAATATGGTAATTGATAAAGGGATAGTGTTGCCAAGGGGTTGGGTATGTCATAGGGGTCCTGGTTAGACTCTACAAGTTGAGCTTTGGTAAGCATAATAGAGCTCTCATCTCAATAGAATTTTTTTATTACGTCCGAAACATGCAAGCTTACCAGGATTTCCTGAGTATGGTCTCCGTAGAGGAAGGGTGACAG
The DNA here is from genome assembly GCA_013350335.1 of Chimonanthus salicifolius. Classification (NCBI taxonomy): domain Eukaryota; kingdom Viridiplantae; phylum Streptophyta; class Magnoliopsida; order Laurales; family Calycanthaceae; genus Chimonanthus; species Chimonanthus salicifolius. Next base: position 35,183,483 of record CM023533.1, on the reverse strand, counting down.
GATAATGAGAGTAGTAATCCTGCAATTAAGCCAAACAAAATAAGATCGTGAGAGGGAGTGAGTGAGAGAGAGAGAGAGAGAGAGAGAGAGAGAGATTTACCCACGGTTCAACATATTCCTTTGTCATTTTTGGGATGGATCCACTGCCACCATCTGTAGAAAAAACCATTCCCTGGGATGATCCATTACCACCACCTGGTGACAGAAAATTTGATTCTCAGGTGAGAGGGGTGATTTAATGAGGCCAGTTAATTAAGCAGTCAGATTCCCATATGGATATAAAAATTTAAAACTGGAAACAAGACCACCTTTGCTATTACTGCCACTACTGCTGGGACCTCTGGGAAAGCCAAATGATCTTGCAGCGGTTGTTGCATCTCCATGACCAAATGCAACTTGTACTGGTGCAGCTGCAGGTTTAGAAAAAAAAAAAATAATGACAAATAACTCCCACATTAAGGTCCATCTGTCTTATTTTCTAGTACTGAGATATGAACTTATGAGTATGTTCCAGTAGATTGAATTCTAGAACTTGTTCATTCGATCAATACATAGAAGATCCAGAGCAGAGGTAAGTTCACCTATCATATACGCAACAGCAATTTAATAGACTTTAAACCCTTTAGTGGATGAAAAGAAAAATGGACTGACTAGATCCGAAAGAGGTAAATCAACATCTATGTTAGGCACCAAGTGTTTCCCAACTTTATCGCATACATTTCCTAAGAATGGAGCACTAAACAGTGAAACCAATTTTGTCTGGAAGTGTATTCTCGGAGAATTGAGGCAGCATAATCTTAAATTCAATTTAGGAATGGTACTGAACAGATGAAAATTCGCCTGAAACTGTTACTGGGTAAAGACGGATGTCTACTAAGCACCAATTGCAACCTATCTGTTTGTAATATATGTAACTAATAATTGATCCAAACCAGATGCATATTACAAAGCACCCAAATGAAAACCAGGACCTACATGGATAGGTGAAATATTGAGGGACGGGAACGGGGCCACTTCTCTGTTTTTCTCAGAACCAGTTGGTGTGAGAGTTTCAAATGAGGCAGGTTATTAGGGATTAGGAAAGCTTTGGTTCTTTGGGCAAGTCATGGCCAAGAAAGGCAATCATTAAAGGGACTCAGCAAATGCTATCAAGTGGGCCAATGGAAGGAAGAGACCCCTCTAGAAACTCCCATAGTGGTAAGGGAAATCAGGGTTTTGTGCTCATCCTTAGATGTATTTGTCAATCAATAAATGGGGTGGTGGATTTCTTAGCAAAGACAAGGGTGGAATTGGAGCAAGAAAGAGTTTTTTTTTTTTGGATTGGTTTTGGTCAGGTTTGTCAATGGGTTCTCTTGTATTTCCTTGCGGTTTTTTATGTTATGGAGTTGATTGTATTTTTATTGTCTCGGTTGTGGTTTTGGGGTCTTTTTTCTTGGCTTTTGTTTCGCTGGTATAAGCCTCTTATACCAAGTTGTACATACTTTCTTTTTATTTTAGTAATATACCTTTCTTTTTGTGTGACTGCTAAAAAAACGTGCACCCAAATGCATGCTAACAATACCCAATAAACGTGACTAAAGAGCCACTTGAACTATAAAATGAAGCAAAAGAAAGGGACAAAATAACATAAATATAAAATTCGAATTGATAACTAGAATATAATATGCTTGTAGCACAGCGGTAAGTGCTCATTGTTACAACCTCAACGTTGCAGGTTCAAGTCCTACAGGCATCGGATAGGAATCAGCTCATAGAAGAGAAAATTTCAAATACAATCCTAGAGAGATGGGATAAATGGTTGATGGTGATGACAACAACAAAAAAATATAAAAATAAAATAAAAATATAATTAGAAAGAGACTTACATTTCCTTTCAATTTTAGGTCCACTTTTCCCAAAACCTTCCTGGGTTGGCAAATAGAAGTCCAAATCAATCGAGAATGGCCCCATAAGAAAACCAAGTACTCTCTACATGTATTTAAGAGAGGAAAAAGGCAAAAACATATGTACCTTGACGCGTTTCAACAACTCTTTGTTCAAAGCATCTTCACCGTCAGGTGTTTCACTACAAGTGACTGAAACGGTCATTAGATATTCTACGGAATGGCAACAAAAACGACACTAGCAACGATAAAAAATTATAGTACATTTTAGCCTCAGGCTTAGGAATTTTGCGAGGAGGAATTTTCGGTGCAAATTTCATCTGTCATGGTCAAGAAAAAAAAGGTGAAACAGAAGAAAAAAACTGGGTGTCCCAAGTTCAATAATGGGTGGTTTAAGAAATAGCAAGAAGTCAAACCTTCCTGGGAGCAGTTTTTTTAGTATTAGATGACTCATCTCCTAGGAAGCACGGATACTTCAAAATTAGTGAAGTACCCGTGTCGGTACGTATCCGTGTCCGTGTCGGATATGACTCGGATACGTACTAATTAATTAAAAAATATTTTAATTATGAATACTCCCCGGATACGCGTCTTTGAGTCAGGATACGGCAACAAATAAAGAGGATACTGCCGGGACACGGCCGACACATTCCACACGAGATACGCCTCAAGAGAATAAATGAAACGGCGGAGAGAAAGAATGGAAAGAGAAAAAAGAAAATATGGAGAAAAGATTGAAGAAAAAAAAATCGCTTACACCTGCTTTCCTTTCTTTTCTCTGCGTCTTTTTCTTCTTCGTTGATGGCAAAAATACAGAGAACGGCGGCGGCTAGAGTTTAATAGAGAGAGGGAAAGAGAAGAAAGGTATTAGGGTTTGCAAGTGATGACCCGTGTTTTTTTAAAAGGAACTCGAAAGCTCACGCGTGTAATCTAATATTTTGTAAAAAAAATATTTTAAAGAGAAAGTAATAAAATTTTATTTTAAATAAATATTTATATATGCGGGAAGTAAAAATTATAATATTTTTTTATTTACCTTATTGCAATAATTTAATATTATATTTACCATCTAATATTTTTACCATTATCATTATTATTAAAAGATCTTCTTTATTTTTATTATATTTATATAACATAATTACCTATTGCTCATAATTTTATCTAATAATTATTAATGAAAAATAAAATTTCTTTTTTCAAATAAAAGAAAACATAATCATTATAATAAATTTCATTTTAGAGTTAAAAACTTAAAATATTATGATAAGTACCTTTCTTGATTTGGTTTTAAAAAAATAATAATAACTAATTACATTGTTATTAGAATGGATTTGAAAGCTAAAATGAATTTATAAGATTCAATTTATGATAATGTATAATAGACCACTCATATATTTAAAATATATATATATATATATATATATATATATATATATATATATATATATATATATATATATATATATATATATTGAAATGTTTTATACTTTTTAACATAATAACTAGTGATTATTAAATCCTAGTCCAAATGTATATATAATAATTTTTTAATTCGGCGTATCCCGCCGCACCCGTATCTTAGTTTTTCAAAATTTGTCGTATCCCTGTATTGAATATGTATCGTATCCAATACGCGTATCCGTATCGGTGCTTCTTAGCTCATCTCCTATTTGATCAAAATCAATTTGTCAGTTTATCAGATAAAGTTGAATGTTCTGCAAACAAAGAAATGGGTTATCATCATCATTATCGAAGCCATTAACACATGATTGATGTTGCATTTCAGAATGTTACTTTTCTATTAAAATCATTTTCTCCATCAGTCTACTATATATCATGTCCTTATCCCTCAACACAAGGGTGTGTTTGGATGAGGAGAACATGGATGAACTTCAAGTTTACTAGAGAAACCGCAACTCACTCTGAATGAGCCCTTTAAGTAGAAGTATGAGGCCTGGATAAAGCCAAGTTCCTCAAAATCAAGAGAACTCTTGTTCTTGCAACACTAAAGAACTCAATTTTCTCCTAGAGAATTGTTCCCCAGCCTTTTTTGAGATGGTAGCACAAATCAAACTTGCAACATATGCGGTTTCAACAATCAACACTTGTCAACTGTGTAACAGTTACCAATATATATTTTTTAGCCATTCTGAGTGTTCTCAAAATCTAAAATGAACAGATGAAACCAACCCACTAATATTATTAATAGAATCATATTGTATATTGTTGACAAATCCCTTGAATGATTTAAGTAGAACCAAGAAATAAAGTTTCCACCTAAGAAGATGCCAAAAAGAGTGACATGAAAATCTACAAAGTGGTTATCAAAAAAAAAAAAAAAACCCCAAAAGTGGGGTTCTCCACCTACAAGAGAACTCCCTGTTTTCAAACTCCCTAGAGAACCCTCTTTTTAAGTTCTCATCCAAACATGGCCAAAGTCTTTAATCTTCTTTCTAGTTTCTATTCTCCTAGGCTATGTTTGGATCATGGTGAGTTAAAGTAAGGGGATTTTTAGAGAAGTTGTAAAAATAGAGGGTTCACCCGTAGGTGAACCCACCACCTTTACTTTCCCAACCAATTAAAACACCCCATTTGGTAAATTTAGGATGGGGAATTAGACACGTCCTAGTAAAATTATCGAATTGTAAATTTTTATATGTAGGACCCCACTTACTAATTGGCACAACTATGTACGTAAATGCATGGTATGGTCCATATCTTTATTTCCAATCACCATGGTCATGTTGAACTTGTAGAATAATCTAATTGTCGATCTCATAGGACATATGAATGATTGGGTTTTCTGCCATTTAGGATTATACATCATAGATGCCATGCAATCATTTGCTTCTCTTATTTTACTTCAATAATTCTGTATCTAGAAAAAATTCTCCAACATGTATTACTAAATTGCAAGTATTAAATGATATTTAAGTCTAAAAAAATAAGAGAAACATAAATAACACATATGATGATTATATCCAAACTTTGCATCAAAAGAAAAAATAGAAAAAATCAATCACATGTCAAGGAATGGCTAAGAGCCTAAGACATATAGGGGCTGAAGAAGTCGATGGTGAGGAGATTTGAGAGCGTGGATTGATTTCTCCCACCCTTCTCCATATCTATAATCCAAACAGGGTGACTTCAACTTCTCCACCGCGAGTCACCTTGATCCAAACAGAGCTCTAGAATCTTCTATTTGTAACCTTTTCATTCTTTGTATTGGACAGTTTCTGATCATTTGCTGCTTATTGGCTTATTGCCACTAACTTAATCAATATTCACTGCTTCTTTTTCTAGTAGGAAAACGTTAGGGCATGTTTGTGTGTTTCAAGATAAAGATCTTCCATGGAAACACAAGGAGAGAACTCCCTTTTCTGCATTCCCAAGATCTCCTGCAATGACAACAGCAAAAAAAGGGCAATTTTTCTGACATTTGCATTTTTGGTTTGTTATGTGGAAAGCTCCCTTTAGCATTAAGTGGAAAATCTAATTATTTTCAACTTAAAGTTTCCTATATCCTCCACCCCACACGCATAGAGACACAAACAAACATGTGGAAAATGGTTCAGTGGAAATGTAAATGTGAGTAAGAAGGTAGAGGGATGGGGGCAAATTTTCTAATCTAGGTATTTTATACTCTGTGAAAACATGAAAATGCACCAGTTTCACCAAACAGTTTCCTCTAAGAGAAATGGGTGGTATTGTACTTTTTCCATGTTTTCAAAATATTGGAGTTTAACCACCTCTGTAACTCTTATTTTCATTTCTCTCAGTTTTTTCCCTCGTCGTAGAATCTCAACAATGGGCAGAAAATCAATTTCATCATGTACTTCAATTTGTGTCTCTCAGTAGTTGGCACATGTCCAATGTACCCTAAGGCTTCCTTGACAAGACAAAAGCCATTGATCTGCTCTTCCTTGAGTACTTTATTGCATTAAAAGAACAGAAGCAAACAAACAAAAACTGAAAGAAAAAAAATGAAAATGAACAACAGAGGAGAGGTTGGTAGGTCAAAGGCAACCGCTGGCCAGCATAATTTTCATGCAAGAAACTAAGAAAGTGGTGGTGGTGATTTAGCCATCTTGAAGCATATTTTCTCCAACTCTTACAACAAAAATGAGACTTTTTCTCCTACATTTTTCTTAGAAAGTCATGGTTGCTTCTCCTATTGCATTCAAACTTTCTTCAAGTTGCGAAAAGCAATTAGAATAAATATGGGGTATTCATATTGGTGTCTAACATGAGCATATGATCTATGGGACAAACTTCATAGAGGATACGGCTCTTGTATCTTGGAAGCAGCATCCTTCTACAACTAAGTTGTATCCTGGCACCATTCGAACAGGTGAATTCTGTCTCCAAGATAACAACTTTGTAGTGCAATTCAGCCAGTGATTTCTTTCCACTTCTATAATTCCTTCAAGATTTCTTTTTTTTTTAAAGGTAACTTCATTGATTTAAAAAAGGAACTACAAGCAAAGAAAAAGCAAAAATGAGGCAAACAAAAACCCAAACCCTAAAGAAACACCCTTACAAAAAGCAAACCCCTCCAAACTATTACAAAAATTTATTTACAATTTCCGTCGACGAAGTCAACCCATGACGCGCCATTTCATCTGCATCTGAGTTAGTAGATCGAGATATCCGAGATATCTTAAAATCAAATGAAGCAATTGAATGACAAATCATCTCAATCTTATCTAAATAAATTCATGGATGTATTGGGGTTGCGGGTTGTTGTTTTTTCTTGTTTTGTCTTTTGTTTTTGTTCCTGCACCTCATGCCCTTTTTTTTCTAATATATTAACCATTCAAAAAAAAAAAAAAATAGAGAATCCAACACCCAACCTACAACTGCCTTTGAATCACCTTCTCATACTACCTTCGACCTTTAATTCTTCCAACTCTAAAATACCTCTCCATAAAGTAAACAACTCCACCTCAATGACTGATCTATCATGAATTAGACAAGCGAAAGAGATTAAAACAGAACCACTATCATTATGAATTACGCCCCCATGCATACAAGTCCCATCAAAATTACGCTTGAGAAGGCCAGGATTTGGAGGCGACCAAGTGAAATACATCTTGGAGGCCACATGAGTCACTACTGAATCTACCAAAATCCAATTCTTACAAATGTCTGCGATGGTTATTCCCTAAAACTTCTCCGACCCCATCAACCACCAAGCTACTCGAGCCTTAATCACATTTAGCAAACTCAATGACGAAGATTCCTGTCCTTTGAAGATCATTTTATTACGTTCCAACCAAATCGACCATACAATACTTAGCATGGTCGCATTCTAGAGAGTTCTTTCGGAATGAACTTACCACCACAAGCACCTCTTCATTAAAGAAATTGCACCACGCTTTTGGGACACAAAAAGAAACACCAAGCAACTGGAAGAAATGCAACCAAATTGGATATGAGAATTTGCAATAAAGTAAGATATAGTTCATTGACTCCTCATCAGACAAGCAAAGAGGACATGCATTCACAATAAGCATTCTCCTCAATCTTAATTATCAATTGTTAGAATTTTTTGTAAACCGGTGAGCCATCCGAAAACCTTCACCTTAAATGGTGAGAGACCCCTCCAAATTTTAGGGTGAATACAAGGAACCTCACCAATACGCGGCAACTTCTTATAGAAGGATTTCACTGAAAAAATCCCATGAGGATCAATTTCCCAAAGGCGTCTATCATAACCATTGCCCGTAAAAAAAATTACTCAACAGATCCATCAAAGCCAACCACCCATCCACCATCCAATCTTCCAAATCTCTACGGAACTTGGGGATCCAAACCACTTTATTCTGAATAATATCATAACAGTCCCTTGTCTTAGCTTCTTTATTAGCAGCTAGCGAGAAAAGCGCAGGGAACGTCTTAGGGTTTTGATTCCAATTTAGAAATGGAATTATTCATTTACAGATTCTATAATTCTGATTTTCATTTCAATTTAAGATTCTGGTAAAGATCATTAATATTAGAATTCTCATACATGCAATATATGTCCGGGTCATTAGTGTATATTTATGTTAATCCATTTTCAGATTCCAACAATTGGAAGTTGGGAAAATTCAACTCGATCACCAAGTTTTCCAATTCTAGAACCCAAACAAAAATATTGAGGAGTAACATCCCACCACAAACTTAGTGCATTGGAAGGCTCTGTGCAAGTTCAAATCACTGGTCACCTTCCCTTTAGTAAATAAATAAATACCAACAAAAAGATGTAAAAAAGGAAATTCTCAAGGCAGAAACTAATGCAAAAAAGTTGTTTTGGAGTAAAAAACCAAAGATCAAACACACGCACAAGCTTTAGAGTAGAAAATCCTAGATGTCGACGTTCCAGGCCAAGAATGCTCGTTGGGTTGAAACCCATGAGGGGACAAGTTTTCACCCAACTCTTTCAATAGATTTCTGTCGTTGATCAATGTACAAGATCCTGAGTCCCTTCTATTTTTCAATATAGATGAACAACAAAGAAGAAGAAGAAGAAGAAGAAGAAGAAGAAGAAGGAGAAGTACTAGGTGGTGGCGGAACGGGACGAGAAGAAGGAGAGACGGTCTCGATGATACGTTTTCAGAAGATGGCGGCCTACGAATGAACGTGAGAGCTGGCTGTCCTCGGCTGTAGTGGGGAGTGGGGACTATGGATTTTATACTTGGTTTTCTTTTTCCCGTAACACCCTTTACCGCAGAAATTATTTCAAAGATCCCTAAAGGAATTATAATTGTTTAAAACCCTCCCTTATTAAGTAAATAAGTAATAAGTCTGTAAGAGGAGATGGTAATTGGCCGAATTTGGGCCAGACCTATTCTATCAGGGTCGAAAATTAGGCCGAATTTTGATCCGAGATCTCAGCTGAATTTTTTCTCTCTCCTCAATTTTTTTTTTGAAAAAATTCATTTAAAAAAATAAAAAAGGCTGTTAATATATATATATATATATATATATATATATATATATATATATATATATATATATATATATATTTTTTTTTTTTAAATAAAAAATAAAAATCGGCCGTACCAGTCGAGCTTTTCTCTCTCTAGCCGATAGTATATGTATTGGCCGAGATATATCGGCGTTCGAAATCCCGATATATATCGGCCGATACTCATAGTATCGGTCGAATTTTTGACCACTGATTCTATATAAGCCCAAACATGATTAATACAAAACCATAATAAAGCCCAAACCTAACATGAGCTTAAAAGATATGGTCAAGTTCAAGTCTTGCTGAACCAACGTCCTAAGATGAAGCATGACCTTTATAAAAAGTATGAGTTAGATTTGTGAATCATGGAATTCTCTATTTTTTTTGAAAAAAATCTTTTTAAACTTATGATCTTTTGAATTATAATTGAAGTTTGGATATGATTCGGAGATCCGATGATTATCATGAAAGAAATGAAATCAATTGGATAAAGACATTCCGTTAATAATTGCAATCATCTTTTGTGGCATCTTAGTTATAATCATCTATTTTTGAACCATTTGTGTAATACCCTGATTCAAAATTAGAGCTAGTTGTTTTATTTGTATTAATTAATTGTGTTTTGATTCGTTAATCATGAAGATTATGAATTGAGCTTTTAGAAAAGTCTAGGATCGGCCAATTCAGAGCTTGGTAGCTCTTTGATCTAACTCACTTAATTTAGAAGGACAAAATGGTAATTTACCATGAATAATGTTATTTTAATGATTTTGAATTATGGTTTGAATGTTGATTGAATTAAATTGATTTCCTTGCTAGGGATTTAAATTATGGGATTATAGAGTCTTTAAACTATATTTTGATTTTAGAAATATTATTATTTTGACCCGAAAGGGTCTCGATCTTTAAAAAATAATTATTTTAAATAATTTTAGAAGTTAGAAAATTCTAAGAGAATATGTGTTATCCAATCTATGTTAAACATATCATTTATCTTTTTGGATGTTAAAAATTAAAGGCTTTAAATCCTTTAAATAAATAAAACTTGAGTTAAGGGAATAGTGTTAAAATGTGATTTTTATTTAAATCAATTTATTTTAGTGAATTATAATTCTCCAAAATTAATTGGTATTTATAATTTTTAATTTGCAATGTTTTAGATTAGATAGATTAAATAGATAAGACTTTAAATTGTCTTAATTTTAATTAATCTAGAACATGGGTTTTAATATAAATAAAGAAAATATTGAAATTTGCATTTTACCCCCAAGCTGCTTACCAGCAGGTGATGCAACGGAAGCAGCTGCATGGACATCGGATCATGCAAGCTACGAGCGTAGCTTTCAGACAGTCGTGGAAGTTCTTTCTCCACTGAATGCCTATTCCTCCCTACCTTTAAAAATCTATATAAAGGAGCAATGTGTTTCAACAGTTTCAAATTCATAACTGTTACTGCTCTATGTTTTACTGCTTCTTCTTTCCATCATTTTACACAACTCAAGCCAAGTAGGAGCTTTTCAATATTACTGAAATCTCCACTGATTTGTCAAAGCGAAGGTATACATTAAATTTGTTTTTTAATTTAACAGGTTTAGAATCAAACAGAAGTGGATTTGGTTTTGAAATTAGCCTTAAAATGAGTTTTGAAATTTAGTAGAAACCATGATTTTTCATGTGTTTTGATGATTTTACCTTCAAAATCAGAGGTTTTCTTCTATCATTTTATGTCCGATTCATTTCGAAAATGTAGAGGATTCATAGAGGGTCACATCTTAATGGTTAGGTATAGAAAACGAATCCAGGAACACCTCTATTTTTGGATTCGTAAGTCATCCTGCTTGTCCTGTCACTGCACTTTCTGCAAGTGGCTGGCTGAAGAAGGCAGGTCTCAGAACCTGATTCGGAAGTTCCGAGGTCACTATAGCAGTACTGAAGCTCTCAGAACCTGACTTTGAGATTCCGAAGTCACTGTAGCAAGGTTCCGAGGCTGGGAAGTTCCGAATGAACTATATCAAGTTCCGAAGGTATGTTCCGAAGCAGATTTAGACATTTTGAAACTGTAGCTTTCGGAAGTTGCGAAGCCATATTATCAAGTTCTGAAGCAAGTTCCGAGGGTTCTGTTAAACCTAATATTTAGGCAGTGGTTCGAAAGTTCCGAAGCCACAATACTAGGTTCCGAAGCATGTTCCGAGGAATCCAGAACTGGTTTTGAGAATTATTTTGATTGATTACGTTAAGGATTTTATATTAGGTTTAGACCTTAGATTTTGATGTGATACTTCCTATACCAGATTCTTAATTAAAAATGATACTAACCATTTTGTTTTTTATTTTTTATTATTATATATATATATATATATATATATATATATATATATATATATATATATATATATAACTTCCAAGTCGATACTCTCTATCTGTGGCGCAGTGGAAACGCAGCTCGGTAGCTATCAGTAGCTGAGCGATTAACTTCGCCGCTCAGTGAAAAAAAAGGGTTCGGGCACTGAGTGATCTATAGGCCTAACTCAATATACGAGTAGTGGTCTGAGCATCTTATATCTCTAGGCCTAACTTAATATGTCTACATGGTCATTTCTAGAAGACAATATGTGTAGTGGCTTGAGCACCTTTATTATACTGATTCATTATTGTAACTAAAAATGAATAGTAACCCATTAAGGAGACTCATAACCATTTCCCTTGGAGTTTTTCCAGAAAATATGATAGAATGATTTGAAATACTATGAATATATGTTGTATTGTATATATATATCTGTATATTACGTTTGATTAATGACTGTATGATTCATTGTATTTCTATTTATGTAATAGATACCCGTGATACTCTATGTATTACGGTGAGGAGACTTAATAATACTAGATCGGTAAATCAGGTTTTGTAAACGTAGATCTAGTGAAATGAGTGGTTTCATGGATATTACATGATATGGAAAAGACCGAATAAGCCAGAATACGAGACTTGACATTACTTGCATGTGAGGGATGAAAATTGGTTCTAACTGTTAGAATAGAAGCATAACACGGTGTCAAGGAGTCGAGGTCTACTAGTCTATAAATGAAGAATGAACCCACTTATACGCCTAGACTTGATATATATTGCTAAGATATGTTCATATTATTACTAATGATGTTTATCATGCATGATATTGATATTAATGATGATATTATTCGATGTGAGAACTTGATCATCATGATATGATTAGAATTGAAGTATGGAGTTGATACTATATGATCTTGATATGAGAACTTGAGTATCATGTTATGATGAGAGACTGAAGTATGAAGTTGATACTATTGATAAGATGCTCCGATGTGAGAACTTGAGTATTTATGATATTGATACTACCTCCACGTACCCTCAACTACTGAACTATTATCGGCCCAGATGTGTTGATAACCGGCCTAGGTGTGTCGGTTTGCATTTACTGGTCCAGGTGTGTCAGTACCGGCCCAGGTGTGTTGGAGATGTTCTTTCAAGATGTTGCATTTTGACCGTGTCGGGATATAATGTATTTATAGTCAGTGTGGTGCTTTGGTGTTACGGTGACATGGCAGTATCACAGATGATTCATTGGTATGGTAGACTAGTTATGATTTCAAGTATGATAAAGGATATGCGGAACCATTTGGTAGTAGTATGTCAGTGGTACAACAGTATGACAGTGGTGTAACAGTGATATGACAGTAATATGACAGTGATGATAACTTGATAAATTGGTATAATAGACCAAGTATGAATTTAGGTAAGATAAATGGTATATGAGACCATTTATGGTTAATTGGTAGGTATGGTAAAGTAGATCATTCATGAGTAGATAACTGTGATTTTAAAATAGTAAGAGTAGACCATTATTGTAGTTATGATTAGACTACATTGTTAAATCTTTACATGTTGATGAATGTGTTATTTTAAGATCTTTTCACTGGACTTGGAGCTCACATCCCTTACATTGCAGGATTGACATCTGGGGAGGAGGAACCTTCACCGCTAACTTAGGATGAAGGGGCCTTTGCAGTCAATCGTATTTCCCGATGATGGGAAATATGTTTATTATGTCTATTTTCATGTAAATGATGTTTTGTTGGTTTTAGTACCATCTGTGTTACTATAAATCTAAACATGTGTAAATTAGTATATTTTTTGTTCGTAACTCTGATTAAATAAATAAGATATTTTGTTTGTGAAATATGTATTTGTATATGGGCATATATGGTACATGCACATGTGACATTTTCTATGATGAGCCTTTTTGGCAAATTTGAAGATCCAACCTAGATACAATATTAGTTGATGGGGATAAAAAAAAAAAATTTAGTAACATTCTGACCCTACCATCGAATTACCATCGAATCGGAGCGTTACAACTTGGCACTATGCATATCATCTAAACAAAAGTTGCTTCAAGGAAATAAGCAATCCTGCACATGCTTGGGCTTAAAAGCCAAGTGCTTGGATAAGCTTTGTCATAGAAAGGGACCCATCCTCTGATTAAAAAGTGAATAGTTGAATAGGTCATTTTTTTTACTATCTAATTGTACAAAAAGAGATTCATTGAATCTTTCTAACTAATGACTTTTTTTACTTTTAACTGTCACAAATACGAATACGATATTCAAGTCCAAGCCTTTTCAATCAACTTATTTCTAAATGTTCATATGAACTAATATTTGGAAGCATAGTCACCAATACCGTTCTCGGAATATTAACGGCAACCGTTATTAACGGAATATTTTCAAATTCTAGGGTTTTTAACTGGAATTTAACGGGAAAATCTCGCGGAAAATATAAATATTTAAAATAATAATAAAAATTAATATAATAAAGGGATTTTTTCTGAAGTTTACGTTATGAGATAATTTAAATCAACTAAAGGGATTTTCAAATTTACAACCTGAAATAAATTTAATTATTTAAATAATAAAATTTATTTTAAAACTTTAAAGTTATTTTTTTAGCAGTGTGTACTTTGAAAATTTCTCAAATTAAATATCCAGACTAATTACGATAATCCGATAAATACTTCAAGACTTCAAGGTTTTTTGACACTCCTAAATATTTAAAACACAGTATTTTACAAATAAGGGTATCCCTAGGGTGTGCCGAAAACACATTTAGGAGTGTCAAAGACTTTGAAGTCTTAAAGTATTTTTATCACGTTATCATAATTAGTCCGGATATTCAATTTGAGAAATTTTGGAAATACACAGTGCTTAAAAAATAATGTGCATAGTGTATTAAATAATAAAATCTCCTTTAAAACTTTAAAGTTATTTTTTAGACACTGTGTATTTCTAAAATTTCTCAAATTGAATATCCGGGCTAATTACGATAATCTGATAAAAATACTTTAAGACTTTAAGGTCTTTTAATACTCCTAAATGTGTTTTTGGCACACCCTAGAGATACCCTTATTTGTAAAATACTGTGTTTTAAATATTTAGGAGTGTCAAAAGACCTTGAAGTCTAAAAGTATTTTTATCAGGTTATCGTAATTAGTCTAGATATTTAATTTGAGAAATTTTCAAAGTACACACTGCTTAAAAAATAACTTTAAAGTTTTAAAATAAATTTTATTATTTAAATAATTAAATTTTATCCGTTTGCTGTCCAGCGGTGTGTGTACGTGAACGGGATAGTGAATGGGATAGCCCCGTGAAGCACTACCGCGTGTGTACGCGAATATGGGATAGCCGTGTAACTGTGTAAATAGGAAAAAATTTAAACGGTAAAAACGCGTTTTTAACGCGATTTTATCATTTCTCGTGTTAAAAACGCATTTTTAACGATAAATTTCCGATAAAAGCGGCATACGCGATAAAATCGCATTTTTAACGCGGTAACGTTATTTTCCCGATATTTTTGCGGTAAAAACGAAAATATCGACGGTATTTGTTACACTGTTTGGAAGCACGTAACCATAGGCGATCAGTAGAAATGATTTGAATATATTAGTAGTAACGAGTTTATAATTCATTTGATCATCCTAATTTTTTTCTTAAAATCTAAAATTTTAATCATCCAATCAATTAAATGTTTTAATTTTTTTTAATAAATATCCCTATCTCACATTAGAGATGAGACTAATCTCACGAATATGTGTAAATCTCTCAATTCCATACATACAAGTTTAAGTAAATAATTTTATTGATAATTCAAGGCAAATAACATGGTAGAAAATGTGGAAATTGCAAAGAATAGTAGGACTCACCATCTAAAATACACGAAAAAATATATACATTTGTAGATATATGTAGGAGAATAAGAGAAGACATTCTGTGATGAAGCCTGAATGAAACTACTAACAGGGTTCATCAATCTATTCTTACCCACCAATTTTTTTTTATTATCAATCCATCGTGGGAAATGATTTGCACACCTATATTTTTATTAAGATGGGATTTCTATCTTTGACTCTGATAAATTAAAAAGTTAAAAGGCAAAATGGAAAAGTATTAATTTTTATCATTGGGTGCCCTATACTTATGGCTGAAATTTGAGTCGGGTCAGGTTGGATTTTAATAAATTCAACTCAATCCATATTGAATCCGACGCAATCTAAATTGTTGACCCGAGTTACTCAACTCAACTCGACCCGAATTTCTGATCCGAGTCAACACAAGTGGTGTTTCATAACTTGTTACATGCAGGGTCGAGTCGGATTAATTTTAAATTTCTCAACTCAAATTTTATACGAGTTTTTATTTTTCTAGCCCAACTCGATCCCAAATATACAAATACATAATCCAAACACATTGTTCTCGGGTCTCGTCATAATAGTGTAAAGGTAAAACCCAACCCAAGTTTCATCCTTATCTATATTAGTATCAATTCTCATTCACCATTGCCTTGTGTAAAAAGGATTGCCATGAAGCCTAACTAGGATGAATCAAATTTCCATTGCCTAGTGCAAAAAAGGTTGTGAAGTAGAAAATACAATGAAACTACTGATGAAATTCAAGATTTTCATCATAATATTGAGACCCATCTATGATGAATCAATCTGCCATTAATTCATCAAACTGTGTATAATATGAAGAGGCTCAAGAAACTATGAAACTACTATGAACTTTCAACACAAAATTCCTAGATGAACCAATCTGCCATTAACTCAATAACTTGTGTTCTGATCCACCTTAGCCTGCCATTACCGTCTGGACAAAGGTTTGCAATAAACATCTCTCCACAATTTCCTTTATATAAGCAAGCAAGATGATCGCTTTAAGACTATACTCAATCTTTCTATTTTTCCTGTATGAATTAGGATTCAAGTCGAACAATATTCAGTTCCAGCAGAACAGAGAGAATGCCATTTCCGCCGGGCGTCCGATTCAAGCCGACGGATGAAGAACTGATCACCCATTATCTTAAGAACAAGGTCGTCGGGGAGAAACTGCCATCGGATGACGCCGTAGTTGAGGGAAAAGTCTATGGAGAAGATGCATGGTTTCCAGGTACACCTCAATCTTTATCTTTCAGCCTCAAATTCAGACTTTATTCACTTGATTTAGAAGTTGAGTTTAGCTCATCAATGTTGATTTGTTTACAGGACAAATAAACAAAAAAAAAAAAAATTGTTTACTCAATTTCCATTCTCTCAATTCTTACTTTGCTTCGTGCTGTTTCTTGTTAGTTTCTATTTTCTTTCATGAATCTTTATATTTTTTCTTTCTCCTTTTCTTTTATTCCTTTCTTAAATTTTTTGTATTTAGGTGCATAGATTAAGATTGGATCAATTATGGTGCTTCAATTTAACACTTCGAATATAAAATCTTATATCTTGCAACTTGTTAGCCTCCAAAATTTCCAAAATCCACGTTGTATGTAATTTAAAAAAAAATAAATAAAAACAACATAACAACTTTTATTAGTCATGTTTCCTGCCAAAGGGTGATGTGGAATTTGGATAGCGGCTCATATATAACATTTTCTCCTAAAATCAATTTTCATGAGATCTTCATACAAACTTTGGCTAGACTCAATGAATGCTTTTACGAGATATTCAAGCTTTTCCATTAGAAGTTATTATTTAGAAAACACTTGAAATACATTTCCATGTATGAGCAGACATAGGTACTGGAAAGAAGCAAGAGTTCTATATCTTCACTAGGAGGAAGAAGAAGGGGGAAAGGTCGAGCCGATTAGCAGCCAATGGTTTTTCATGGAAGGTCACTGGTAACAAGAAGGATATAAGAGATGCTGAAGGCAAGCTCATAGGTCGTAAGACATCTCTCGTTCTCAAGGAAGGATCTGCGTCCAAAATAAAAGCTAAAAAGAGAAAATGGAACATGGATGAATACAAGCTGCATGAACCTGGGCTGAATAATGTGAGTTGTGTTGGTTTGTCTTCTTCAAGTGTTTTAAAATTGAACTGCTGTGGTTGTTTTGAGTAAGATCTAAACAAGTCGAAACGTAGAACACAAGGAGGTTGATTGTGTTAAACATACGAATAGAGCTCATCTTTAAAAATAAGTTATTAAGGAGAGAGAACTCATGTACTTATAAGACCCAAAATCTAAAGGTTTACTAGCAATGTTAGACTTTGCTAACACTCTCCCTCAGGGTCAGGGCTGGAGACGCTCTGCTCTCTCCCGTCCATGCAGGGTTGGAGATACGAACACTGACCTATCCATGTGGTACCCCCGTCTCTACAGCATGTTAAGCATATAAATAGAACCCATCCTTAAAAATCAATTATTAAAGAGAGAATTTATGTGCTTATAAACCCCATAACCCAAAGGTCCACCGACAATGTGGAACTTTACCAATAGATTGAGTACGATCAATTTTGACTTAGATTGCGCACACAAACTAGTACACAACTTGACTTGATTGAGTGAGATTTAGCTTGGCTTTCGCGCTTACCAAGCTTAGCGCCTCTGCTCAAATTGATTAGTACATGAGCCAAACCCAAACTTGGGCCTGCTCAGCTCAGCTCAGGCTTGGTTCATTTTTTGCTTGGACAGGGGTTGGTAAGGATTACATGGCTTAAATATTAATTAATGACTTACAATACATACTTATATGGATGGGATGGTTAGATAGAGATAAACCTCACCGTCCCCTCTCCATGAAGATCATATTCCTGGCCGTGTATGTCAGGTTATTCACAAGCTAGTTTGGGAAGTAGCCCAGAACTGGAATCTTCATTGTTAGCGAGCCCAAGCTCAAGCACAGCGAAGCACTGCTTGATTTCACTCAAGTTCAAGCTCAAGCCCAATCAAACTTGAGCTTGAGTTGTGTCGAGCTAGCTTGTTTGCAGCATTGTTTCAACTTGCTTTGATAAAATCATCTCGAACATAACATACTTATATAACACGGTTGTTGCTGGCCTTGGCGATCTGAGATATGGATCGCATTGTACCTGGTACCTCGTGATTCTGCTGTGCTGTAGGATGAGCCCAACATTTCAAGCTTCATAACTGGGCACAGGTCTATGATCCATCTATATACTAAATGGTTAGTGTTTTCCGATCGAACCCATCAAGCCCATTATATTCTAATTTAAACAAATGAGTGCAGTGTCTGTCAATTGTCAAACAAGCAAGGCGCACCTGGCCTGAACTTCAGGCCCGTGGACCCATTCTATGAATATCTGGCTTATGAAGTAAAATGAAATTTCAATAGGAGCTCACATAGATTAGTTGCATTTATTTACATTTCAAGTAGACTCCGATTCTCAAGAAAATGGATGTCATAAATGTTAACATTGCTCAGATGATTTCTGATTTACAGATTGGAGATTGGGTTCTTTGCCGGATTAAGCAGAGTTCTGTATCTTCTAAGAATGGGGAAGAGCCTATAGCCCAAGAGGAAGAACCAGAGGAAGAGGAGACTGAGCATTAATGTAGATGACATCATTGAAGCAATTGACAACAGTCCTCTGGAACAGAGTAGCAAAGAAATCACTGTGTGGCCCAACCATATCTTGCAAGAACAGCCATCTGATCAATCTTTGAATTCAATGTACTACTCTCCACCAGTATCAGTAGGGATGGATGATGATCCTGTAATAACAGATTTTGATGAACTGTTCAACATGGACATTGTCAATGCTCTATTAGAAGACTGATGACAGAAATGTGGGCCATCAAAGGAGGTGGGTCACGATCAATCCAAGGGTTCAGAACAAAAGGAGGCGATCTGGAGATTAATCGGGTCTTTACTACATATGTTGGCAGTCTATCTATTACTCTCGTTTGGATCTCATACTTAATGTCTTGATTACACGTCTAGTAAAGGTTATGGGTATTTTTGAGTGTGTTTGGTCAGTGGGCCTTAAATGGAAGATAGTCCGCAAGGCCTCAAGAATATATGTTTGTGGTTTTTTTTCATGTCTGGTTCAATGTCACAAATATTGGTGATAATTTCAAATTTATCATATTTTTATCTGCAAAATATCATTGTCTCATCAATAATGCGTACTTGTTGGCACTATAGTAAATTCCAATTAACTGGGTAAATGGATGGGTTATGGTCAAATTGGGCTTGGGTATTGTCCAATGGAAACTGAGAGTGTTGAGATAGAGATGAGATTGGTGGAGGCTTAACGGACATGGGATGTAGGAATGGCAGATCTAGGCAAAGACAAGTACGTCGGGTGTTGGCTAATAAGGCAAACAGGGGACGGGTTAGGTGCAGGGAATAGGAATGGAACGGGAGAATAAGGGGAAAGGCCTGATTGCTTGGGCTGTTGGTGGAATCGGGGCTGGCCGGGACGAGCGTCAGGCAGCAAGAGCATGGAGTGGGGCGCCGGGCTGGCTTGTCTGGCGACGACTTGGCAGACGAACGGAGCAGCAGTGCACTGCTGTAGGAAACGCTGTTCGAACAGGGCAGGGATTGCTTGTGGAAGCCTGGGCAGCAGTAGTAGATGCAGGTGGTTCTCAAACAGCAGGAGAATCACTGTTCTTGTGCTGAAGAAGAGAGAAGAAAGGAGAGGAGAGAGAAAAAGAGAAGAAGCCATTCCGTTTTCTGAGGGAAGAAGAAGAGAAGAGGGGAGCCCACTCGTTCAAGAGGAGGAATTTCAATTGCGCAATTCCATTATCAATAATATCCAAAATATAACTCTAATGTAATATTTATAGAAAAAGAAACCCTAATTCCAATTAAACTAAAAATAGCAACTAACTAAAAACGAAAATAGAAAAATAAAAATTCAAATAAATCTATGCATGACTTACATAGACCCAAATTTTCTACCTCTACACACTTGATTTTAGATTTTTGAGTGAAATTATCTTTATACCCATTTGGCATTTGTTCAGACGAATAAAGTCATCCGAACAAATGCCGAAATACAAATTTAATTTATTCAAACGAATGGGCAGAACATTCATTCGAATGAACCTCCTTGACTTATTACCATCATTCAGATGGTCTGCCGATGCTATGTTAATACATAGTGCATTATTTCAATAATAAAATCTTCTTTAAAATTTTAAAATTAAATTTTAAGCACTGTGTATTTTTAAAATTTCTCAAATTGAATATTTAGACTAATTACGATAACCTGATAAAAATACTTTAAGACTTCAAGGTCTTTTGATACTCTTAAATACTTAAAACATATTATTTTACAAATAAGGATATCCCTCAGCTGTGCCGAAAATACATTTGGGAGTGTCAAAAGACCTTTGAGTCTTAAAGTATTTTTATTAGGTTATCGTAATTAATTTGAATATTCAATTTGAGAAATTTTGAAAATACACAGTGATTAAAAAATAAATTTAAAGATTTTAAAGGAGATTTTGCACCATCCGTAGCATATGCAACATACATGGTTATTTTTTAAGCACTCTCCATTTCTAAAATTTCTCAAATTAAATATCTGGACTAATTACGATAACCTGATAAAAATACTTTAAGATTTCAAGGTTTTTTGACACTCGTAAATGTGTTTTCGGCACAATTGAGAGATACTCTTATTTGTAAAACATTATGTTTTAAGCATTTGAGAGTATCAAAATACCTTAAAGTTTTAAAGTATTTTTATCAGGTTATCATAATTAGTCCGGATATTCAATTTAAGAAATTTTAAAAATATAAAGTGATTAAAAAATAACTTTAAAATTTTAAATAAGATTTTATTATTTAAATAATTAAATATAAGTAACAACTACTGTAATAACTCAGTGCCCCTTCGTTACAATGAACTAAATTGAAGTTATTCACGAATGCCGAATAAACTCGTAGTTCGTTGGGATGAGGTAAAATGCAGGGGTTATTTCACCCGAAAATCCACTTAAGTCTCGGCTAAATCTAATATTACGAAAAAGACAATAGAAATTTTCTGGATCTCCTAGATTCTTGGCCAGATTTTCGATACGGGAGAGATATTGATTTTTCGAGTCGATACCTGTGCTAAATCAATCTCCCTATTTTCCTCAGATTTCTCAGACGATTCAAACCACCACTTGTTTCTATACATGTAGCCTGAAACACAATTCTAAAATCCAAATGATCGATGCCCTGCAACACGCTCGGCCCATGTCTCTTATCGTTTGTATGACCAGTTTCTGTGCCAATTCCATCAACCCATTTTCCTATCATCGCTTATATGACTAGCAACTGGAAATGGCACTGAAACTGGTCATATAATTGTTATGATCATTGGTAGTAGAAATGGTCAGCCCAAGCAAGAGACCAGCGCCGACATGATTGGAGCATGTTGAAGGGCATGGATCGTTTGGAAGTTGTGTTTCAGGCCAAATGTTTAGAAACAAAGAGATCATTGGGAAGAGTTGTCCACTTACATAGCCAGAATCATCCAATTAGAGAGAGATTCGTACAAACTTCCTCTGTTCACTCTCCTTTCCCTCCGGCTGACCTGCACTTGCCTCTCCGCCCTCTCACCGATCTGGTGTCCTGTATAGCATGCGCCGTCATCAAGAGTTAATCCTAATAGGATTAGGGTTCCCCATTAACACACGTTGGATTACCTGCTTTCCACCGGCTCTGCCAACAGCTTTTCCTTCTGATTACAGAGGCCCACAATCGCAAGACTCTCAAGCAGTTGCTATTTCTATCCACTTATGGAATCCACTGTCGGTGTTCAGTTTGAACTCCTCCTGTCTTGAGCAATCCGAGCCACAATTTGGGTAGTGGATAAATTACAGTTGTACTTTTTTAGTTAAAACGGTTAACAATTTAAGAATTGTATCTCACATTCTTATCATCGAATAAATATTGAAAGAATATAATTTTTCTTAACAGTTTTAACTAAAATTGTTAGATCTAGCTCCACAACTGTAATTTATCCACTGCCCAAATTCAATCTTGGTTGCATATTTCCGGCCTCGTTATCATCAGAAGTAGTTAGTTAGACTTTAGCAGGGAAGGCATTTGGAGTATATATATATTGGGGACAAATGCTTCCGTTTCTTTCACCACCCATTACAGCTTCTGGCCGCCTTACTTAATCCAGGCCCTTCTTCTTTATTAGATGATTCTGGCTATGTACGTGGACAAGTCTTGCCAATGATCTCTCTGTTTCTAAACATTTGGCCTTGAAACACAACTTCCAAATCATCCATGCCCTTGACCATGCTCCGGCCATGTCGCCGCTTATCGCTTGCTTGGCCTGACCGTTTCTACCACCAATGGTCGCAACAATTATATGAGCAGATTCAATGCCATTTCCAGTCGTAACAATGGAAATACAGTTGCTGGTCATATAAGAGATGATAAGAAAATGGGTCGATGGAAATGGCAAAGAAACCGGTCATATAATTGTTATGACCAGTAGAAATGGTTAGCCCAAGCAAACGATGAGCGACATGGGCCGAGCGTGTTGCAGGGCATGGATCATTTGGATTTGTGGTTAAGGCTAAATGTATAGAAACAAGTGGTATCAAGAGCAGACGGGAAGAGGATAGAATCAAAGGTGTGTGGGACTCAGTCGAAACAAGAAGAATGGGAGGGTCTTCTCCGTTGGTTACCGACATGTGCTGCGCTCCCGATCTCTTCAACGTCCTGCATGAAGCCAGTACGGACACCCGCCAGCCTATCTCCGCCGGCCTATCTCCTCTCTGGTTCGTGTCCTGACAGAATCTCGTCCGAATTGAAAATTCGGCCAAAAATCTAAGAAATATGGAAAATTTCTATTTTTTATTTATTTTCATTGCTTTTATTGTAAGATTAGATTTGCTTAGGATTATTTCTATTTCTTTTAAGAATACTATTCCTATTTTTTTTAGGATACTATTTCTTTTATTTTCGTTTTTATTTTTATTGTTATTTTTAGTTTTTGATTTTTATAAAAATCCCTCTCTAGCATTGTAATAAACAGATTATTGATAATGAAATTACTTTGAGATTTTATCTCTTTTCCCTACGAGTTTTGCTTCAACGGTGATTGTTAGCTTCCCTGGAGTTTTTCGTCTTCTGTGCCGGTAAGCAAAGGGTTGAATCGTCCCCAGGCTAACATACATTGGGACTGCTTGCCGCCCGATCGTATTGCTCTAGTTTGGTTTCCAGACGACCCAACACGGATCCTCCATCATCCCTTCCGTCGCTGCTTCTCGGCCATACCTTCCTTCCCTTCACATTCTTCCTCCAATCACCAAGATCTGTTGGACTTCCTCTACAATCAGCCCCCATCTACAGTCGCCTCTCCATTGCCTAGCCGACCATCAAAATCCTACATCATCCACCAGATCCATGTTCCATTGATCCCTCCACTAAACTTTACATTCATTCCCTATTCCCAAGCCCCATTACCACCAATCCTTATTAATGCCCGTCAACCAATGTCACCATCGTTTCCACCGTCCCAATATGGTCTTTAATATTTCTCATTCTCCATTAATTAAACCCGTCCATTTATCCCACTTAATTTCATTTAATTCCATTCTTTATATTGAACCCATTAATCACATCCATTATTCCTATTGAAGCCATTAACCTTAGTTAACTCGATCTACGCTGCGTCACCACTACCCTTAGCGCACACCAAGGTTAGGTCATGGGAGCTCAAACCCATATGTTAGCCTTCTTCATTCATCCAATAGCCAGTTTCTTAGCATCAAATTCAAAAGTGAGAACAATTGCCTTCACATTGTCAACCAAAACGCATTAATATCTGACCCTACATAATCTAATTTGACCTGAGTGCACCATGTTATAAAACAATATTTGGATTAAATTAGGTCAGAAATTTGTGTCGAGTCGGATCGAATTAAGTAATTCGGGTCAACAATTCAAATTGGGTCAGATCAATTTCAATAAGTTTTGTGATATGTTGAATTGGGTTTGTTAAAATCTTACCCGACTCGACCTAAGTTTCAATAGAAATAAAAAGGGCTAAAGTATCAAAATTTGCAGCATATTAAATTCTTAGGCATCTTATAGAACATCATAAAATACAAAATTCTACTTTTATGGTGGGATGTGATCCAAAACTTTTGCACTCTCATATCTAAAAATGATAGAATGAAAATCTGTTAAAATATATTAAATTGGAAAAAATGGCTTCTTTAAAAAGAATAGAGATTTAAAAAAATATAAAATAATAAATTGTATTTTATATTATTTAAAAATATAAAAAAAAATTCAAAATGTATCGAATATAAAAAACATGGAGGTAACAAGCTTTACATTCTATTCGTTCAACTGATGACCCTCCAAATTATCATTGCTCCCTCTTTCATGCCATATATATCTTACTTGAGAATAAAATAAAGAAAATGAACATTTTCTTTTTTCTTTTTCTTTTTTATAAAATTTGAAGTTTTCATACCATCTCTTATATGAATTACTTCATGGTTTATCATCCATGGTATAAATGAATTTACATGGAAGCCATTCAACTTTCTTTAAAACTATATGTAATTCATTCATTCAATGCCAAAAATACATATGAACAGAGTCGATGGACAAAAATATTGGATAATTAGAAATTCAGATTTATAAATGGTGGATGCAACTTGGGTTTGGGGGAGAGGGGAATCGAATTTTGAGTCTGCTTTATTTATCTCAGGCTGATCGCTTTATCCTGTTACCGAGATATTATCGTGACATTATTATTTATCGCATTTTTAACACGATTTTATCGAGATTTACTGTAGTGCCAATAAGTACACGTTATTGATGAGGCAATAGTATTTTGAAAATGAAAATACGATAAATTTATAATTATCACCAATATTCATGACATTGAACTATTGAAGTATTGAACAAAACATGACAGAAAAGCACAACATTTATTCCTGAGGCCTTGCCATTTAAGGCCCACTGCTGACCAAACACACTAAAAAACACACATAACCTTTAAAGACATTCAAGTATGAGACCCACGAATGAGAATAATAGATAGACTGCCAACATATGTGGTATAGATCGCCTCCTTTTATTCTGAGCCCTTGGATCGATCGTGACCCACCGACCTCCTTTCATGGCCCACACTTCTGTCATCAGTCTTCTGACACAGCACTGTCATTGTTCATGTTGAGCAGTTCATGAAATTCATTATAGATAGAGTTGTACCTTGATTGATCAGATGGCTGTTCTTGCAAGATATGGTTGGGCCACACAGTGATATCATCTACATTCATCGCCTATTTCATATTGAAATGGGTGGATTGTCTGCTCATGGGTTCCAAAAGTAAGAACAGCATCGTCGAAATTTTCAGCTGATAATCGATCCCCATCGGGTATTATATTTTCAGCTGGCCAGAAATTTTCAGCTGAAGACGATCCTGAGGCATCAAGAGATTTAGTACCTAGCTTGACTCTGCAGAGGGACCATTCTTCAAACTGCAAATCAATTGATACATGATTATATTAGTTGGTCAAAATCACCAGCCGTTAAAAAAAAAAAAATCAAACAATATATTGGACCTCCAGCATATGGGTCAAACCTGATCTGGGCCCCTTTGATATAGAAATGAGTGACCCATTTGATATGATCATGATTGGGTCCATCGAGTAATTGGTTGGATTTTATCTATGTAATTAGGGCCTGTATGTAATGACCAACAACTAAATGAGTCCTCAGCTGGGCCTATATGGTTTTCACCCATACATACCGATATGTCAAACAAAAAGCGACATAATATTTTTCGAGCTCCCTCGAGTTAGACAACCAGACTCGATTTGTAGAGGCTCTTGTTGGGCCCTACTGGTCCAACTAGGCTGCTCGGTCCAGTAGACTATTGATCATTACTCAGTACTCACATTGCCATAGTCAACAAGCACATATTCATCCATAATCAAATTCTTCATTCTTCACAACTTAGATGAATTCTTATACACTAGAGATTGTTTGTAGCCGACACGTTCCCCTGCTGCATTCTTTACTTCTTTCATTTTACCTTTGACCTTCCAATATCCATCTCCGCCAATCGCTTCATCCTGTTACCATGTTTGGTAATCCTTGTGAAAATGTACATTTCTTGAGCATCCCTGCCATTACTTTCCACATCTGCACATATACAGACCCTTCCTATTCTCAAAAGAACCACTTTATATGAAAGAAATAAAGCAATAAAATCTTTCTTAAAAAATTATGGAGATTGGATCATGAAAGTCGGGTCAGCGAGTCTATCAACCAAATAGAAACCCACATTTACTCTGTACAACTCCTATGCATAAGATGTTAAAAATAAAACAAGATTAGAGAACAATGTTTGAGGACTTTTAACCTCTATTAGACTACTAAAAGCTCTATTGTATGTAAGAACGGTGGTGGTTATAAGACATGTAAAGACTTCTTCTTTCAAATGAATTCAAAAGGTATACTGAAAGGAAAAAAAAAAAAATCTAATCTATTATTTTCATCATCTCCAATGGAACAAATGAATACTTCCTTGGTATTTTCAGGAAGAATTAAAGCATTTTTTTAGAAAACTCTTATTTTTTAGTTATTTGAAAAAAGTCCCTAAGGTTTCATAATTCTAAAAAAACCTCTTAATTTTAAATCTTAAAATGGCCCCTTTACCATGTTGTATAAAGGTCAACTTCTTTATTGACAATTATTTATTCTTCTAGCAACCTTCAAGTAACTCCCACGGTGGCATGCATCTAAAAAAATTTAAAGAAAAAGTCAATTTGTCATTAATGAACTAAGGTAAAAAGATGTTTTTTAAATTTTTTGTCAAAAGTTAGTAGCTTTCATAAAATTCTGAAAAACATTGTAGCTTTCTTCAAATAAATTGAAAAGTTGAGATCTCTAGAGAGGAAAAAAAATACTCAAAAATTAAAAATAGTAGCCATGTAAGTTTACCTGGCAAGTCTGCATTGGGACCGTAGAGATTTCCATCAATTACAGCATTCGACGGCAGTTCTTGATTGTAGACCCTTTTCTTAAGATAGTTGATAAGCTCATATCCTTTGGGGTAAAATCGAAAGCCAAGAGGTACCTGCATTGCCATTTGTTCTAAGCTTACTTTATGCACTTATTGATGAAAGAAGAGAAATTGAAGTAAATATATATAGAAAGAAACTTAACCCACTATGTATAGGTGAAATATGGCTAGCCTTCGTAAACTGGGCAATGGGACATATAGAATAAAAGTGCTGAAGGAGGGCTTGGGTGACCCTACAATAGGGGTGAAACTTGGGTTGGGTTTTTGTTCGAACCCGCATGACCCGACCCCAAAATCATGTGGATCGGGTCATGAAAGTGGAGTCAGCATATCGGGTCGGGTTGAGAAGTCCGAAATCCGCATTGAATTCGAGTCACGTCGGGTTGAGTTGAGAGATTTTTAAGTTAAATTTACCCGACCTGGTCAAAAAGTAGACTAAAGTAGGTTCAAAATGTAGGTCGGGTCGGGTTTTGGGTTGATTCGGGTATAATCCGGGTCGGGTTGGGTCAAGATATCACGGTCAAAACTTCAGGTCAGGTCGGGTTCCATATATTAGTAACTCGGGTCGAGTTGGGTTTTAAAACACCCAACCCAATCCGGCCCAATTTCAGCCCTACCCTACAAGTTGTGACCCACCTTTATAAAAAGCTACTAACCCAGGTAGGAGGTGTAGTTACAAGGTGTAGCTTAAGGTGCTGAAGGAGATACTGTATAAAAGTATCTCATTTAGTTACAAGGTGCTGAACCTCTAGTAACAAGGTGAAGTTAGTGGTGAACCTCTAGTGACAAGGTGAAGTTAGTGGTGAACCTCTAGTGACAAGGTGACGAAGGAGACATTTTGCATAAAAGGTTTGACAAACGAGGGGGGAATCCGAAGATTCTGAAGGAGATCTCTCCACACTTGCTGTTGACTCTTCTTTGATCACCACATGCATGAAGTAACCTTAGAACAAAGGGCAATGCAGTCACTCTTGGCTTTCGACTTTTATTTTAATAAAGATATCTCCATTTTTTTATTTATTTGAAGAAAGCCACAATTCTTTTCATAATTTTAAGAAAGCTAATAACTTTTGATAAAAAAAATTTTAAAAAAAAACCTTTTTCACCTTAGTTCATTAATGATAAATTGACTTTTTCTTTAATTTTTTTAGATGCATGGCGTGAGACTTACTTGAAGATTAATACTAGATACTAGATAGTGAGTAGGCGGATTGAAAGAGAAAATTTATAGATTAGTAGTGTCTCAAAAATCAATTAAATTAGACAATTAGAGCATTAGATTCTAAAACTTAAAAAAAAAAAAATTCAATGATTGTAGAGAATTTTAGTTTCAATCCAACGGTGAAAGTAGCTCTGATCATGGTTTAGTTAGGAGTATGGCAAGTGTCTGACTTATAATGAATGCAAAAGAAAAAAATAAGCGAAAAATTAGCTTATGAGATAAAATATTTGCTAAAAGAATAAACAATTTTCAATAATAATTCAAAGGATCACTGGCAATGTGGAACTTTGCTAACACAATCCCTCAGCGCGAGGGCTGGAGACACTATGCTCTCCCCGTCTACATAGGCTGAAGATATGAACCTGATCCATCTATGTGGTATCCCCACTCTCATATCATATTAAACACATAACTAGAACTCATTTTTAAAAACCGACTATTAAAGAGAGAAAACTCATGTGCTTATAAACCCCATAATCCAAAGGTTCACTCACAATATAGAACTTTGCTAACAAATTAAGCATGATCAAATTTGACTTCATTGCACACACAAACTAGTACACAACTTGATTGAGTAAGGTTTAGCTTGGCTTTCGCGCTTACCAAGCTTAGGGCGTTGCTCAACTTGATTAGTACATGAGCCACGCTCGAACTTGGGCCTGCTTAGCTCAGCTCAGGCTTAGCTCATTTTTTGCTTGGACAGGGTTGGTAAATATTACATGGCTTAAATGACTTCTCACCTATATGGCTGGGATGGTTAGAAAGAGATGAAACCTCATCATCCCCTTTCAATGAAGATCATGAAATCTATTATTTTCACTATGTCAAAACTATTCACTTAAGAGATTTTTACTAGTACATTAGGTCACATAAGGGCTGCAAACCCGACCCGAGAAATCATGCGGGTCGGGTCGAGAATTTTGGGTCAGCAGGTCGGATTGGGTTGAAAAGATAAAAACCCATATGAAATTTGGGTAGGGTTGGGTTGAGGATTTTGCAAGTTGACTTGACCTGATCCGGCTAAAATTAGGCTAAAATGGGTTCAAATGTGGGTCGGGTTAGAATTCGAGTCGGCTCGGGTTCCATATATATCAATTTTGGTCGGGTTGGGTTTTAAGGAACCCGACTTGCCCGACTCGAGTTGCAGCCCTAGGTCACATGATATTACCGTGCACAAATCTAACATTGGATCCACTAAATGAGATAGTGATGGACTAAAAAAAAATGGTCCTTTTCTTCAATATATTACTGACAAAAAATCACTTTGATTAGATTGATTAAGCCACATTCTTAAAGACTATATAATTTAAAAATTAAAAAAATGGAGTTGCACTATGAGAGAAAATGGTGGTGCAAAAATCACTATCCTTGATTAATAATTTAATATGGATGTCAGTTTATTCACAAGCTAACATGGGAAGTAGCTCAGAAGTGGAATCTTCATTGTTAGCGAGCCGAACTCAAGTACAGTGAAGCGCTGCTTGATTTCACCAGGTGTCGAAAATTCGGCTCAACTGAATTTTTGGCTGAGATTTTTCTCTTTCCTCATGTTTTTAAAATCTCGTTGGTTTTTTGTTTTGAAAAAATTCATTTAAAAAAATACAAAAAAAACTGTTTTTTTTAAATATTAAAAAAATAAATATCGGCCAATATCTAGGCCGATATTCACACGTATCCGACGAATATCGGCGGAGATATCAACCGGGCCCACGCCGATATTTAATTTTTTTTTAAACAAAAAAAAAAATCGGCCGATATTCAGCTGTATCGGCCAATTTTTTTTATTTTTGTCCGATACGCACCGTATGGCTGAGATTTCGACCTCTGGATTTCACTCAAGCTCATCGTTGACTAGCTTGTTTGCAGCACTGTTTCAATGCGTTCTGATAAAATTCATCTCGAACATAGCATACTTATATAACTAGGATGTTGCTGGGCTTGGCGAGATATGGATCGCATTGTAACCAGTACCTCAAGATTCTGCTCTGCTGGAGAATGACCGAACCCATCAAGCCCATTATATTCTAATTGTCAATTGTGTAACAAGCAAGGCCCACCTGGCCTGAACTGTAGGCCCGTGGAACCATTCTATGAATATCTGGCTTATGAAGTAGACTGAAATTTCAATAAGAGTCCACATAGATTAGCTGGATTTATTTACATTTCAAGAAGACTCTGATTCTAAAGAAAATGGATGTCATAAAGGTAAACATTGATCAGATGATTTCTGATTTACAGATTGAAGATTGGGTTCTTTGCCGGATTAAGCAGAGTTTTGTATCTTCTAAGAAGTGGTAAGAGCCTATAGCCCAAGAGGAAGAACCAGAGGAAGAGGAGATAAGCATTAATGTAGATGATATCACTGTATGGAATAAAGTAGCAAAGAAATCACTGTGTGGCCCAGCCATATCTTGCAAGAACAGTCATCTGATCAATCTTTGAATTCAATGTACTACTCTCCACAAGTATCAGTAGGGATGGATGATAATCCTGTAATAACAGATTTTGATGAACTGTTCAATATGGACGTTGTCAATGCTCTGTTAGAAGACTGATGACAGAAATGTGGGCCATCAAAGGAGGTGGGTCACGATCAATCCAAGGGTTCAGAACAAAAGGAGGCGATCTGGAGATTAATCGGGTCTTTACTACATATGTTGGCAGTCTATCTATTATTCTCGTTTGGATCTCATACTTAATGTCTTGATTACACGTCTAGTAAAGGTTATGGGTATTTTTGAGTGTGTTTGGTCAGTGTTTCTTAAATGGAAGATAGTCCGCAAGGCCTCAAGAATATATGTTTGTGGTTTTTTTTCATGTCTTCTTCAATGTTACAGATATCGGTGATAATTTTAAATTTATCATATTTTTATATGCAAAATATCATTGCCTCATCAATGATGCGTACTTTTCGGAACTGTAGTAAATTCCAATTAACTTGGGTTATGGTTAAATTGGGCATGGGTTTTGTCCAATGGAAACTGAGTGTGTTGAGATAGAGATGTGATTGGTGGAGGCTTAACGGAGATGGGATGTAGGAATGGCAGATCTGGGCAAGGACAGGAACGTCGGGTGTTGGCTAACAAGGCAAACAGGGGACGGGTTAGGTGCAGGGAATAGGCATGGAACGGGAGAAGAAGGGGAAATGCCTGATCGCTTGGGCTGTTGGTGGAATCGGGGTTGGCCCGGGACGAGCGTCAGGCAACAAGAGCAGGGAGTGGGGCGCCGGGCTGGCTTGTCTGGCGACGACTTGGCAGACGAACGGAGCAGCAGTGCACTGCTGTAGGAAACGCTGCTCGAACAGGGCAGGGACTGCTTCTGGAAGCCTGGGCAGCAGTAGTAGATGCAGGTGGTTCTCAAACAGCAGGAGAATCACAGTTCTTGAGCCGAAGAAGAGAGAAGAAAGAGAGAGAAGAAGCCATTCCGTTTTCTGAGGGAAGAAGAAGAGAAGAGGGGAGCCCACTCGTTCAAGAGAAGGAGTTTCAATTACGCAATTCCATTATCAATAATATCCAAAATACAATTCTAATGCCATATTTATAGAAAAAGAAACCCTAATTCCAATTAAACTAATAATAGCAACTAACTAGAAAAGAAAATAGAAAAATAAAAATTGAAATAAATCTAATATTACAAAGAAGACAATAGAAATTTTAAGTAACTCCTAGATTCTTGGCCTGATTTTTTATTCGGGCGAGAGATTTTTCGAGTCCATATCTGTGCTACACCAATCTCCCCATTTTCCTCAGATTTCTCAGACGATTCAAACAACCACTTGTTTCTATACATTTAGCCTGAAACACAATTCTAAAATCCAAATGATCGATGCTGCAACACGCTCGGCCCATGTCGCTTATCATTTGCTTGGGTTGACCATCTCTACTGGTCATAACAATTATATGACCAGTTTCTGTGCCAATTCCATCAACCCATTTTCCTATCATCTCTTATATAACCAGCAACTGGAAATGGCCTTGAAACTGGTCATATAATTGTTATGATCATTGGTAGTAGAAATGGTCAGCCCAGGCAAGTGATCAGTGGCGACATGATTGGAGCATGTTGAAGGGCATGGATCATTTGGAAGTTGTGTTTCAGGCCAAATGTTTAGAAACAAAGAGATCATTGGGAAGAGTTGTCCACTTACATAGCCAGAATCATCCAATAAGAGAGAGATTCGTACAAACTTCCTCTGTTCACTCTCCTCTCCCTCCGGCTGACCTGCACTTGCCTCTCCGCCCTCTCACCGATCTGATGTCCTGTATATATATCAGCTACAGTCGGTGGCGTGTCCTGTATAACATGCACCGTCATCAAGACTTAATTCTAACAGGATTAGGGTTCCCCACTAACACGCGTTGGATTACCTGCTATCAACCGCCTCTGCCAACAGCGTTTCCTTCTTATTACAGAGTCCCACAATCACAAGACTCTCAAGCAGTTTCTATTTCTATCCACTTATGGAATCCACTGTTGGTGTTCAGTTTGAACTCCTCCTGTCTTGAGGAATCCGAGCCACAATTTGGGTAGTGGATAAATTACAGTTGTACATTTTTAGTTAAAACGATTAACAAGTTAAGAATTCTATCTCACATTCTTTTCATCGAATAAATATTGAAAGATAATAATTTTTCTTAACAGTTTTAACTAAAAATTGTTAGATCCAGCTCCACAACTGTAATTTATCCACTACCCAAATTCATTCTTGGTTGCATATTTCCGGCCTCATTATCATCAGAAGTAGTTAGTTAGACTTTAGAGGGAAGGCATTTTGGAGTATATATATTGGGGATAAATGCTTCCGTTTCTTTCACCACCCATTACAGCTTCTGGCCGCCTTACTTAATCTAGGCCCCTTCTTCTTTATTAGATGATTCTAACTATGTACGTGGACAAGTCTTGCCAATGATCTCTCTGTTTCTAAACATTT